>CM051462.1:79587333-80187333 GCA_028095005.1 Rhynchospora pubera
TTCTTTCCTGTGAATTTTGGATGATGTTAATTTTAGATGATATGTTGCGGCAAGTGAATTATTTTGTTTTCCCTGTGAACTCATTACTTATGTGTGTGTGAATTGATTGTCTATATTGTGTGTGTTAAAAGTATGGCTAGTTGTTAGAATTGGCAATTAAAGGAGTTAAGGTTTCACGAGTGAATAAACTTTAGGATAAAGATTGGCACCGCACATGACATTTCAAAGAGGCAATTCCTCGAACATTTCATGAGATATTTGTGAAGAATACCAATAACTTGAACTAACAGAAACTAACAGGATACGTTTGTAGCCAACTTATCTAAAAAATTTTGCAACTTACATTGACTTTATTTTTTTCAACTTCTCTGCAGCCAAATCACAATACAAAAAACAAACAACAATATTGACACAAATTGAACAAAGTATAGAGAAGAATTACTTCCAAGAGATAGATCTGAGCTCAATGACATCGCTCTCGTCAAACGACCACACGCATCGCGAAACCTCTAATCTCCTGCAATAGAGCAAGAGCACATTCTTTCGTACTCGCTTAGGAGGTGGCACAAACGTCCCGGGTAGAGCCAAAGACCACCTCTGCCGCTAGCTCCAAAGGGTGAGCGATTATGTGGGCTAGTCGAGACGGAGTCAAACGAAAATTACCGGCAGAAGGCAGGAAAGGCGTGTTTGGGTTCAGGGTTTAAGGAGTTGAGATGGAGAGAGGCAGGGAAGAGGGTCGAGGGCTGAGATGGATCAGTGTTCTTAGAGCTCTGTTAGAGAGAGAGAAGTGAGGAATCGAAGCGGGAGAGAGCGATTTTTGCGAAATTGAGAAGGGAGAAGAGGAAATGGGGGAGATGGAGAGACGAAAGGCTGGTGAGGATTTTAGTAGGACTGAAAAAATGTGTGGTCAGGCGGAGAGTTCAAAGATAAGGGTAATTGTGTCATTTATTTAAATATACCGTGTATTACAATTATGTGCCGTGCATAAAGCAACGTCCGTGTGTAACTTTGTGAAGAGTTTGGATTGTTTATAATTTTTTTTCTTCCTTCTTCCTTCTTCTTCTTCCTTCTTCCTTTATCCAAACGCACCCCTTAATAAGATGTCCGGAGGATACGGATCCTTTTTTCTACCTTGAGCTGCTTTTTGTTTTCAATAGGCCTATATTAGGGGGTGAAAACGACGACCGTTTTAATCGTTCTTTCGTTTCGTCTCGTTCAAAATGAAACGAAACAGTTAAAGATTTTGGTTGTATTTTAAAAATGAAACGGTTAACGCAACACGTAGTTAGTTTCGTCCATATATGTTTTTGCGGTGTTTTCAAAATTTCATCATTCAAAACGAAATTGTTAACGCAAACACGTAACCAGTTTCATGTTCAAAACGAAACCTATATGACATGTTGGGCTACGTTTGTTCTTCGATTGATTACATTTCGAAATTGGGCTTTCATGTCAGTAAAGGATTACATCACATTTTTTTTTATCATAGGGGCTGTTTAGATTTCCCAAGAAATTTGGAGAATTTCATCTTCCTACCATAAATTTATTATAAACAATTCAAACTCTTCACAAAGTTACACACTTCCCAATAAATTTATTCTTAAAAATTGCAACTTCTCTAAATTTCTCAAATTCCTAAACGATATAAACGACCCCACAAAGAGTTTGGGCTTTTTGTAGTCCTCATTCGTGCAGCACCAATGTACCATCATCTGTCGCTTTGATGGAACTTTAAAACGCTAAAAATGAAAAAAGAAAAAAGATGTGGCTGCAACGTAGAATTCTAACCACTAAACTACAGCCACCGATACGATATTTCCAATAAATTTATAATACCTGATATGAAATTTTCAAATCCTACTAACGGATCTAAAAGCATTAAGATGATTATTTTCATGACAAACTGACAATTCATCGTATTTAAATGCAACTATTTTTTTCTGGAAACAATTTCCTTATTGAGAGCGTCCACCTTCAAAGTTCACACGTAAAATATCGATCAAATTTGTAAACATTATACAAAAAAGAAAATACTTCATTAGGGACTTCTATATCTTACTTTATGGTTCCATTTGGATAAGGTATGGAAAGAAGGAAAGAAGGGAAGAAGTGAGAAGAAGTATTGGAAAGTATGTAACTTTGTGAAGAATTTAGATTGTTTATAATAAATTTATTCTTTTATTCTCTTCTTCCCCTTCTTCCTAAGGTTCCATTTGGATAAGGTGTGAGAAGAAAGGAATAAAAAAAGAAGTGGGAAGAAGTATTGGGAATTGTGTAATTTTGTGAAGAATTTAGATTGTTTATAATAAATTTATTCCATTATTCCTTCTTCCTTTCTTTCCAAATGGAATTCAAACATAGCCTAAAATAATAATTAATTCTATTGTGAACCAGATAGTTCATCAAACATTTAATTCGTTCCGTTTTAATAGATATCGACCGTCCGTATAATTTTTGCAGTACATTATTTTTTCCCAAACCCAGAAGATGCTGCTTTATGACAAAATTTTACTCTCCAGTCAACTATGCCAATGCACAAGTGCATTTCCATAGAAGATCCAAACGCCAAATTTGAGCTTTCTGACCTCCTTTGTACCAATTGGTATTCCAAACAATGGATGCCCTAATTCTTCAAAAAAAAAAATATTTGGGGATATAATTGGTGAACTAAAATTATAGCAAACAGGAATCAAGAGAGAAAGGAAAAGTCGTACATGTAAACCAATCAAGCTAAAATAACAATTTATAGGATTCACTGAGTATATCAGATTTGGTAAAAGATCATCAACCAACCAATTTTGCTAATAGTAAAAAGGGTCGTCGTCTTTGTGCCTTCCACTTCAAGCTAGTGATGGTAATATGCCTAGCAATAAGAAAGAATATTCCCCAAGAATAGTGTTAGGAAATTGAAGATATTATTAGTCGAGCTATGTTTGTAACCGTTCTTCTGTAACTAGACAGTATCATTGATGTTAGTTGTTCTCATATAAATAAATGATAATTCCTATCTCAATTGAAGTTTGTAATTATAATTTCAACACAAAATAAAAAAGGATTAACTCAACTATAGGGGAAAATGTTCCAATTTATTCAAAAGCACCCCAGGAAGGGAACACTTTGATTACATGCCAACAATTCCTTTGATCTAAACCAACGCAAACCTTTCATCAACTCTGCCACATGAACAATCTCAATCTCATTCCTTTTATTGCTAACCTACACCAACACTAAGCACAGACCAAAAGAAGATTAACCCTCCACGATTTCTCCGTCCTCAGACGATGCCAATATAAGCTCGGCCTCTGGAATTGCCGAACCGATGGTACCATCCAGTGCATTTGGCCTTCCAAGAGCCCTCAATGCCAGGTGGGCTGCCTTCTGTCCTGAGATCATCATTGCTCCAAATGTGGGTCCCTGATTATAAGTGCAATAATTAGTGAGTTTCTCAAACAATTGACATTGCTAGGTTGTTAAAATTTAGCATAAAATTATATACATGTCATTAAAATTATTCATAGATTGATGGAGTACAAAAAAAAAAAAAAAACTCGAAGTAAAAGGTAACAAGAACTATACCATTCTTGGGGCACCATCGATCTCAGCAACCTCCATACCAGTAACAATCATGCCAGGTACAATCTCCCTTGTCAGCCTGACAATAGCGTCCTCAGCGGTGTTCATGTCAAGTGCTTTCATCCCGGGCACGCTGTCAATCATACCAATGTCCTTCAACCGCTTCACACCAGTGGCACCAAAGGGACCATCATGGCCGCAAGAGCTCACTACCACCTTGGATTCCATCACATTCGGGTCCATGCAGGATTGTGTGTCATGGTTCAGGGATACCAGAGCCCAGTTTGTCACCACACCAGCCACACGGTTTTCCTTCACTATCAAGTCCTCAGCTGCCACTGCATTGAACAGCTTCACATTGGGCCGGGCAAGCAACCTAGAATGAGGGGCTATTTTATTAGTTTTTGTTTATTTTTCTCTTTACTTTTAGGTCAATTTCTTTATAAGCATGATCATCTATGTCCCATCAAAAGCCAATTGTTGAATTGATTTATATTCAAACGGAATGACAACAATTTTGATCAACGAAAATGACGAATTATTTTAATTATTTATTTATTTTTTAATGTAACCAGGTAAATTTAATTTCTTTTTTATTTGATAAGACCTGACGGATGTTTAATAAAGTCAATTAAATATTGAGCATACATAAAAGATATTAAAAATATTAATGATGGCTAATTTTTTTTTTTTATTTTCCCCTGTTTTTTCCCTGTTTAATTGATATCACCAGAATTAATCATGTAATTATGTAAAGCAATTGGCCCGGTATGTGGTTAATATAACCTGCTCATGATGGTAGAGGTGAAGAGGGCAGCATGCTTGATGACAACATAGGTGTCCTGCTCATCATATGGCACACCGATCTCATCAAGAAAGAGGTGAGCCGGTTTGCGCACCACCATAGCTGAGAACAGTTGACCGCCAAGCCAGGCCCCACCACCAGGGGAAACTGACTGCTCGATTATGGCAATATTGATTGATGGGTCCTTCGACAACTCATAGGCACATGACAAACCAGCAGAACCGGCTCCGATGATGACCACATCAGTGTCAGCATGAGTGATCATGTCGGTCATGTAGCGCCGGGTCATTTCACGCGACACGATCGACTCCTTGATGGGTTCAAATTTGATGGAGTTGAGGTTGTAATTGGGGGTAGACAGAGAGGCGACAACTGAGGTTCTCTGTGCATAGGCTCTGATTGGGGATACAAGGCGTTGGTTTTGAAGGGTCCTGGTTGAACTAGAGAGGAGGGAGGAAGTAGCCATTGTTGCCATGGTGTCTTTGAAGGGTTTGAAGGATAGATTTAGTGAACAAGGGATGGATACTGGGGATGAGAGATTGAGGGGGTATAAGAAGGGTTTTGAGAGGAAATATCTGAAGCAAAGAGATTACACGTGTAGGGAGGAGGATAGCAAGTGTGAGGTGTGGAAGGTTTGGAAGTTTCTTTAGTGTGAAAAGATATTTTTGTAGCTTTTTAATTGGAGATATTATTGAGGTTTGGTGATTATTTTTGGCAGTTTTCTGGATATACTGTGCAGTCATGTAAAGTGATTAATGAGGATTGCATGTTAGGATGAATGTAAAGCGATTAATTACCGAAGTTGTGTTTCTCGACTAGCATTCTGACTGACTGACATGAACATTGAATAATAACCGAAAAATTTAAAAATAATATTAAATTAATATAATATATTAAAACTAATATCAATATAATAATATTTTTTTAAATAGTATCACAAGATTGGAATTCCAGATTCCGACCTTAGCTAAGATCAGAATCCGAGATTCCGACCTTAGCTAAGATCGGAATTCGGAATTCCGATCTTAGCTTTTTAATTTTTTTATATATTATTTATTTATTTATTTAGTTTATTAATTAGTTAATTAATTAGAAAAATAGATAATATATTGTAAAAATATTGAAAAAATATGAAAAAAATCAGGAATAATTAAATTAAATTTTATATGTAATTTAGTATTTTTTGGGAATTTTTTCCCTTTTATTAGTTTATTAATTAGTTAATTAATTAGAAAAATAGATAATATATTCTAAAAATATTGAAAAAATATAAAAAAATCAGGAATAATCAAACAAAATTTTATATGTAATTTAGTATTTTTTTTGGAAAATTAAATTTATTTTCCTTTTAATTAATTTATTGAATTAAATATAAATTTAAATAATTTATTTAATTTAAAAAATGAATAATTAAGTATAAATTTTTAATTAATTTACATTAAAATTATAAATTTTTTAGCAACCATTTGATATGCGTCCCGCATGTCGTTCTCTGTATATATTATTTTCATATTATATATTAAACAATCATATCGAGTCTCATGATCAAAGAAGCACTTTCTGGATTGCGTTAGAAAGGAATCACACTAGGTTGATATTTTACCGAGACGGAGAAGAAAGATTAAATTCACTTGATTTACTGCATTTCTCTTTTTAATGATTAATTTATGATTTTAAAAACTTTTTTAGTACTTTAGAGTGGTTTTTAGGCTTGCAAACTTTCAAAGTGAATTTTGGAGGTCTAGAAAGTATTTTTTGGCTCCGAAAATGGTCGCTACGGGGTTTCACCCCGGTAAAATGTGTAGATCTCGTCGCCAGCTTTCCGAAATGTGCTTGTTTGCCCCAAACAGACCTTCCTATCAAAAGTTATGCCTGTTTAAAGTTTTAATGTTCAAGTTATGCCTTTGTATCCTTACAAATGCAGAAAGGATTAATAAAATTTTGAACATTCTGAAAGGATTATGCCTTTGTATCCCTGCAAATTCTGAAAATTTATAATCCTTTCCAAATGGTAGAATTCATTTAATTAAATAAGTTATAAAAATTTATATTTTAATTAAATAAGTTAATTAAAATGAAAATAAATTTAATTTCCCAAAAAATACTAAATTACATATAAAATTTAATTTAATTATTCCTGATTTTTTTCCATATTTTTTCAATATTTTTACAATATATTATCTATTTTTTTAATTATTTAACAAATTAATAAATTAAATAATTAAATAAATAATATATAAAAAAATTAAAAAACTAAGATCGGAATCTCGGATTCCGATCTTAGCTAAGGTCGAAATCCGAGATTCCGATCTTGCCGTCAGAATCTAGGATTCCGATCTTGTGATACTATTTAAAAAAATATTATTATATTGATATTATTTTTAATATATTATATTAATTTAATATTATTTTTAAATTTTTCGGGAATAATAACCATTTGATTGATTAGTGTTACTTCAAACAAAATTTACTACTTATTTTTACATTATCTACTAACACAAATGCTAATACAAACATATAAGCAATTTTAAATGGCAGTTTGCTCCTTTCACTTGCAAAATTTAATAATAAACATACAATTATATTTCCATTACAAGACTATAAAATTTTGCACAAACATATAGAATGTATTATGTCTTTATGATGCCTCTATATATTGTTTTTATGATATGTAGAGGCATCAATTTGAGTTGAGCGATGATACTTGAACGAAACTCCACACAAAGATGGCGATTGGCAATTTAGTACAAATTGATGTTTTGTTATTTTTTGAAGGAAAATATGCGTCATTTTATACTATGTAATCTAAATATCATGAAGTCAACAAAAAGATATGATCTATCTTCTTATTATCTCGTTTAAATATGATTTTGCAATCATACTAAAATGCACCTTATCTTTTTACCTGTACAGCTGTTGGCAATTATTTGATTGGGTTTGTGGCTGTTAACTTAAATTGCACGGTTGATTACATGAGTCTCGTGCTTAGACGAACCGGCCGGATCACTTTTAGAGCGAAGTTCGTCGTTTAATTTAAAAAGAACAATAAATTTAGAAGCTCCAAATTGCACCCAGCAATGTACCAATTGCCTTGGAAACAATTCAAGTATTAAGTCCTAAATAGCCGCTATCTGGTTTGGTCTAAAAAAAAACAATTCAAGTATTAAGAGATTGCACAAGGTATAACTATCATTAAAAACTGTAAATAAATTAAAATTAATATAACGTATTCACCTTAACCAAGTGTTTTTTTAATTCGTTATTATAAAATTTTCTAAATATGTTGTTGAATATTTTCATAATATATTAATTGAAATGAAACATGATAACGCACTCCAAGAATTTTAATTTTATTTTGGAAATGCAACTGCATTTCTTCAAAAATCCATCCCTTTTTATTGGAGTGATTTGTTACCCATGTTAAGTATTTTTGCCTTATTAGATATATTAGATATGAGCCAATTATTCAATTAAAAAGTACAACTTTAACTGCTAGATTTGCAAAAAAAAAAAATGACTAACTAATACTAAATGCTACAAGACAACATTGCTTAATTTGTTCATCTGGTATAGAAATAGGAAAGAGCATATATTTTAAGCAGAGGAAACAAATTGCCCCTTTAATTTTTATAGAAAAAATTCCTCCAAAATGACGAGTTCATTTTGCGATTCAATGAAATTTTGACAACTTTAATATAATTTATACAAATCGTCATCATTCTATTACAAAGGAAAATGATTTCTCTCATTTGATTGAGCATTTTATTTCCAAATCCTACTATTCTCATTGCATCGTGTGAGTCAAAGTGAGAATTCCATACGAGATTGAATTCGTACAAAATTGATACTTGTGAATTAAAATATAGGAGATACATAGAATGCCATAGTTTGTGGAAAATCTAAAAAACATGCCTGAAAGAATGATTAACATTCGTCTCTCAGAAATATGTTTTCTTATGCTTTTAGGAAAAAATAAATAGAAAAATAATGCTTATTTTGACTCGTTGAAGTACTGAAATACAAGTAGGCAAAGCATATATGGATAATGATAATATAAAAATGGAAGAAAAGCAGCAAGGAAAAAATGCCCGTTGATAATAATAATTTGAGTTCACTATTTTTATTGAATGAATAGTTAAAAACATAATCAATATACTGATTTACTGTGAGCATATTAATGTAAACTGCAATTGTATTTTCCCCCAAAAATATGATCATCATGTGGGGCGAATCTACATAGAAGAAGTAGGGTGTAATGTCACCCATATTTTCTTTCCAATCAAACATTTTTACATATACTTTTATTGTTATGTGGACAATTTTGTTAAAAGACTCACTATTTGAACCCTATCAAAATATAAATATAATATCATTGTTGACCCCCAAAATAAAAACAATAAAATGTTTATATGATATACTAGAGATATTGACAAAAAAACTAATTATTTAATTTTTATTTACTTGAATGACCTCCAATGAAAAAAATTCTGGCCTCGCCACTAATTACATGGTGCCAAACTGCCAATAAAAATTCCGACAATTTATTTTGCACATTGGAATATAACTGTTATTGCAAACATGAATTTATTAATATCTATCTACGAACTACGGTCTTCCATTAATATATCATGATTTAAAAGATCTTACTACATGTTCATCCAAATATACTGGTATTATATTTCCTTAACCATCTCTTGTTCAATAATGGAAAAGAGATGCTACTCATGAATTTGTAAAATATGCTGATGCATCGAGGACTTAAGAAAGCGCCACTATTGAGGTTGCATATCAACTCATGTGCCAGATATTTAGGTAGGTTTAAAGTCGCTTTTGGTTCAGATTCGGTCATTTGGGTCCTCAGGGTCTAACAGACCGTATGATCTGAAAAAATATATCTAGTCAGATTTCGCTTTTAAGCCGTCTGATATGAAATAGACAGCTTGATATGTTGTGGGCCGTACATCCAACAAATGACTATACAGGAGAAAACTCCCTTGTTTTAGGCACCAAAAATTGATTAATTTTTTAACAAGGCTTTTTATTTTACTTCATTTCATTTGTATATATTAGATGCTTTTTTTCCAACTGAAAATCAGTGCCCATTTTAGTAAAGGGTGGGAATCATTAGCAATTTTGCAGTATAATCTAACAATTTTGTTAACCAAATCTGGATACAATTTCCAGTTAGCAACAAAAATATCATGTTCGTCAATGGAGACAAATAATAAACAAATATAAAAAGGTAGGAACAATTCGTGGGGTCACAAGCAACAAAAATTTCTTTTGACAAATTTAGCATCAATTTGGTGGACCCATAATAGTGGCACGTGACACTGGGACCCTCAAAAATAGTAAGCTCAATAGTGACCTCAAAAGCTCAATCCGGTGGCTTCACAATTGAGCTCACAAGATTCGGTGGCATCAATTTGGAAAGGCTAAGAACGTAGTCTGTTCATGAACAAGATGAACAAGATGCGGACAAGAGGTGCCAAATGCAAAATAGCAGTTCACGAACTGCGAACAAGGAGTAGTTTTCAGTTCTTAATTTTTCACGAACTAGAGAAGTACTGAACATGTTCGTGGGCCTGTTCATGGGAGTAGTTCCCAGCGAACCAAACACAACTATGTTTGGATGTGCACGCGAACTTCCTGTTCGCGAACAGCGACAGTTCGCACAAACAAAACATCACGCGAACAGAAAAAAAATGCGAACAACCTCCCTGCTCGTAATTCTCAAATTTTCACGAACTACTTGGTTGACTTGACTGTTCGTGGACTCTGTTTATGGGCCGTTGTTCATCCCTTGTTCGGAATTCTACTAAACACATAAAATTGTCAAATCTCTCTCTCGTCTCCCCATACAAACGGACCCACTAGGTTCAAGACGCATCAAATCAAGATCATCTATGCCTAGGAGCCATAAGGCCCAACAACAAAAGATTCAGACTCGGCCTGTAATATAATTTTGGGCTCATTAATTTTGTTTTGCATACATAATTCTCAACTAATTTATTTCGGTAATTACTACTTACCATCCACTCTAGAGTCATCAAGCGTCATCCAACAAATCGCTCCCTTCATTTTTCCGCACCCAACTTACTGATCCGACCTTCTAATCGGAACGCATCTCTCACCCAGCGCTAGCACCTTCCCTCATCCAGCATTACCTCCCTTCCCACCACTCCCAGGCGTGGCTCCCTCTCCTTTCTCTCTTGCTCCGTGAGTTTCCCTCACTCCCTTATTCTTCCTCCCTCTCTTTGCTCCGTGAGTTCCCCTCTCTCTCTTTGCTCCTTCTTCTTTCTTCATTTTTCTTTTCTTTCGTCCCCTTTTCTTTTCCTTTCCTTTCTGCTCCCTCTATTTTCCTCTCTATTGATTTTTTTGGTTTCTCACTGGCCCATCTTTCTTTTATTTTTTCTCTTTCCATTCTATCTCACGTTACATCTGTTTAGTTTTTTGATATAACTGTTCAATATAATTGTCATTTCTGTTTAGTTTATTTGCTCACTTTTACTTTTTGTATGAGTCCACATTGTTTTATTACATCTGTTAAGTTTATTTGATATAACTGTTCATTTTAATTGTTATTTCTGTTCAGTTTATTTGCTCACTTTTACTTTTTGTATGAGTCCACATTTTTGTTACATCTGTTCAGTTTATTTGCTATTTATGTTCAATTTAATTGTCATTTCTGTTCAGTTTATTTGCTCACTTTTATTTTTTTTGTATGAGTCCACATTTTTGTTACATCTGTTCAGTTTATTTGATATAACTGTTCAATTAGTTGTTATATTCGTTCATTTTATGTTCACTGTTTATTTTTTATACGAGTCAGCATGTTTGTGACATATATTCAATTTATTTGTTATAACTGTACAATTTATTTTTCATTTCTGTTCAGTTTATTTACTCGCTTTTACTTTTTTTGTATGAGTGCACATTGTTTATTACATCTGTTCAGTTTATTTGCTTTTTATGTTTAATTAGTTGTTACATCTGTTTGGTTTATTTGCTTTTTATGTTCAAGTGTGTGGGAGAGGAAGAGAAAATGGATGGCCAGGGAGGGAGGGAGGGAGGGACGGAAGGCAGTGCGAGGGGGTAAGGGTTGCTAGCGAGGAAGGAAGGGGAGGCGAGGGAGGAAGGACGCGTGAGGGAGAAAAAACGCGTGAGGGAGGGGCGTCTCACCCAGGCGCGCGGAAAAAAAAGCGAAAAATGAAGGGGAGGGGAGGGTTGGATGACGCGGATGATTTTCCGCTGGATGACGCTTATCAGTTCTGATTTATTTCGGCCGCTTACAAGATTTTTTTTATTTTTATTTTAAAAATCAGCTTTTGGTTTAGTGGCAAAGAACAATACATCTTGAGTGAAAGGTTGTAAGTTCGAATCCTTGCTAGGAGTCTTTTATCTTTTATAGACATTTAATTTAAAAATATAAGTTGAGTGGCTCAAATCCTCAATTTATCTTAAAAAAAAAAAGATTTTTAAAATATTT
Source organism: Rhynchospora pubera (assembly GCA_028095005.1). Lineage (NCBI taxonomy): Eukaryota > Viridiplantae > Streptophyta > Magnoliopsida > Poales > Cyperaceae > Rhynchospora > Rhynchospora pubera. The sequence goes on from CM051462.1 coordinate 79,599,201, forward strand.
TTTTTCTGTAATGCAATCTTCACTTCTCGGCTTCAAATTATTATCCTATTAATCTATTATAAAAAAAAATTAAAAATAAAATGCCAACGTGCATTTATATTAAGAATATTAAGAAATAATTATATTAGCTGCTCCTTTGTTGAACACTATTGAAAATTAGGAGCAGTTTGATATTTTGTTTCTAAAGACCAAACGTAATCTTTTTTATAAACTTTCCAGCTGCTTCTCTGTTTCTTCCTTTCTATTGCTTATTTTTCAACATTCCACACATAACACTTCTCATCAAATGCAAAATTAGCCTCTGGCTTATGTAGTAGTCAAGTGCATTGTGTCTTCCATTGGCCTTCAGTGCAAGGTGAGCTTCTTTCTGTATGTATATCAATATATCATCAATGCTCCAATGAAATGATTGATCCCTGATGTTGATCAGGAAGCACGATTACATAATATATCAGTTAAAACAATGTGGTTTAGTTCTTCTATTGGTGTGTGATGTCATCAGTCTCCTACATCGTTTCATCGTAGTCGTCATGTCGTTAATAGGAAAATTACTATTTAGAAGCATTCTTAAGACAGGAAAGGCAATTAATAGAATAGGACATTTATATAGTCCATATAATCCTAATTTCTTACACAATGCGGTCCATGTTTTCCTTTCCTGGTATGTTGGTTATCATACTACTGTTTCATAATAAAATGGTAATCAAATTCAGAATTAGGAAAAAGTAAACGGCTTCTCCCAGATCCAAATGCCTGTGAGTCTATATCCAAGCCCGTAAAACGGGTCCATTATTGATTACAGGATCATGGGCTCATATTTGTTCTTTTAAATTCAAACTTTTGGACTTAACTTTGACTGCGTAGATCGATATATGTTATTACTTATAATGTGTCATGTGTGGAGAATGAAATATTCTTTTATAATTCATAGTTTGAAAAAAAATGTCTTGTCAGATTATATAATAGAAGTATTGAATGAACATTCAACATAGCTGTTAGTTAAATTGTAAGGCCCAATATTGAGGCTCCATCACCAATTTCTGGGCCGTTATATTAGTGTATGGATTAGGTATGCAACTTGGACTTGGAATCTTTTCTTTTCTTTTTTTTTTTTTCCCAAACACTACAATCTTCAGGAATATTTTGACAACTGCAAAAACTAAACAGTTTATTAAAAGTTTTTTTTAAGATAAATTAGGATCAAATTTCTCAACTTATTTTTAAATTTAATGTCTATAAAAGACTTTCAAGTCGAGTTTTGAATCTGCGACCTCTCATTTGAGATACATTATTTTTTGCCACTAGACCAAGAGCTGGTTAGTTTATTAAAAGTTACTTATGTATGTTCCAGAGAATTTAAATAAGTAGAGTATTTACTTTGGTATTATTTTAAAGATAATTTGTCACTACTCAAATATCAATGTTATTAAATTGTTAATTCGAACTTTGTGTGATAGATGAGCAATTAGCTCTTGTCGAACTTTTCTTAATGAAACTTCAATCAAAATCATAAAAAAGTGATCTAACTTAAATTTATTTATTTTAAAATTATTGATTTGTTGTCACAATAAGAGAAATTTGCAAAAAGAATAATTTTGTTTAAATTACATTGTGAGCCTTTCTCTACTTTTATTCTTGAATCTGTTTGGATGGTGTGGGAATAAGAGGAATAAGGAAAAACGTATTGAAAAGTATGTAATTTTGTGAAGAGTTTAAATTGTTTATAATAAATTTAAAAGTAAAAAGAAACTCTATTTTCTTATTCCTGCACCCATCCAAACGGAGTCCAAAAAAAATAGAATAATTAATTACTCTAAGACCTCAAACTCAAAGCAGTAACAGTGACAACCACGAGGGAAAAAATCTTCACACGATAAAAAGGGAACATATTCACAACGCTTTGCCTTTACAACGAAAATTCTTGAAAACAACAATTTATAATCGAATATAAGACTTTAAACTTTTTTTGTTGTTAAAAATGAAGCATTGAAACAAAGCAGAAAGTTAGATGGGCAAAGATTCTCTCTCACCTGGTTCCATTCTGAGTAAATGACAAAGCCACTATTTGCCATGCTCTCTCTTTAATTAATTAATTTATCAATTTACCTTGGCGTTTATAAAAAAGTGAAAACCAAGATTGCTTAGTTCTTTGCAAATGTAGTCGGCTGGGGACCCACAAAAGCGGCGAATTATTTTAAAAGCCAGTAAACCAAAAAGAGAAACAATTGGCACCTTAATATGTGCTTTGTCAGAGCTTTACTTCAGAACCTGTGGGTGTTTGCACGTTATTCCAGGTAAATTCAACCGTTATTTGTTTGAAAAGGATAAGTATTTTTTTTCTCTGTTTGCTTCTAAATTTTGAGATTTCATAATCATTATTTTTTTTTTCTTAATGTCCTTTAAAATTGCAACAATATCGACCTCAACGGAGTCACCACAATAAGCACCACAATATAGACTGAGGATAATTAGAGTTACCGTAAAAATTCAATGCTGGTGAAAACTTTTTTTTCTTTTTTCCAATTTTCAATCTTAACAAATAGTTACCGTAAAAATTTACCAAAGGCGCCCTTGAAAAAACATTGACAACGTGCCAATAAAAATATCATTTTATTGGGTATTAGATAAAAGCTGGAAATTTATTGAAAACCTACTTTGGGAAGGGATAACAACAATAGTTCTATATTTTGAAAGAAAAATAATCGTGTTTAAAAGTTATAAATGTACTAGTCTATATTATCTAAATTCTAACTAAAATTCAAACGATCCGGCTATTAAATAATTCTTCAAAGTTTTAATGGATCAGAGTTTTGAACAAAATTTACCGACTAAGTACTCCTTTCATTTTTGCAGCCGTGAAGTTCAATACAATAATTTAGATTTTCATCACTTGATATTTTTATTTAGTAATTTTGTTAAAATTCTCATGTCAATATATTCACGCAACCACAAAGTTTATTAGCACTTAACAAGTATGAAATTTTATCCTTTTGTCTTTTTCCTAGGACACAGAAAAGAATGAATAATTCTTTTAAACCCTGCCTCGAAAATATACCATTAATAAATGTAAAGTTGTTGGTTGTTTAAAATTAAAACCAAAAGCCCAAGACATTGGTCGTCGGCGACCAATGAGACTCTTTTCCCAGTAACCAAGGTCCCCTGCTTCTACTCGATGCTATTGCGTTGTCTATTAAATAAGAACCCTACAATTTCCCCTGTTGGAGTTCCCTGAAATCTTTTTCATTGTTTCTATGATTAAAAACAGAGAACCAGTGAACCACCGTACCACACAAAATTTCATGACAATGTATGCATATCACAAGAACAAAGCAAACTTAAAAAAGTTTGTATTATTTTTGTAATAAAGTTTCTTTTATTATTTTCTCATCACTTGTCGTTTGTAATAATAGAAAATTATATGAGGAAATTTAAATAGTTGAATCATGAAGGGAAGAATGAACATTGGCACCATGTGTTTTTGTCTTTTTGAAGATAAATTGGAGGTCTAAGTCACCCAACTTATTTTTAAATTAAATGTCTATCAAAGACCCATCCAGTCGGGTTTCGAACCTGCGACCTTTCACTCAAAGAGTCAAGGTACATTGCTTTTTGCCACTAGACCAAGAACTAGTTCTCCATTGGCACCATGTGTTGAAGGCTTGAAGCCGGTTGATCTTTAATTGATTGTGACGATGCGTTATGGCTTGTTATTATTAATTTTTTAGTTAACCATTATTGTTATCTTTCTATTATCCTCCGTTCTAAATAGTACAAAATAACTTTATAATTAAATTTATAGTAATTAATAAAAAATATCATTGCTTACAACATTGTATCGCATTGTCATGTTTTAACAAACTTGTGGTTTTAGGGCTTATGTATTATACATACAAAGTTTTTTTTTGCTTAAAAAATATCGTTGTAAAAATATAATAGAAATAAAATGACATATATCTCTATAATTTATACCAGTTATGTCTAAATGTTAATGTGATAGAAACCACTCAGTTGCATATCAATTATCAATTAAACTAAATTATTAATGAACTTATGTTACGTACGAATTATATTTCTAATCACTTGATGAACACATGCTTTAAATGTACGTCCCGAGAACAATTTAATTTGTCCTTCATTGTAACTAACTAGGCTAAATATACTAAAATTTTGTAATTTCTTCAGTCATTATTTCAAACTATTTCAGAGGGACGAAAGGAAAGGAGTGACCCATGTCATTGACCCAAATCTTGTCCTGCTCCAGCCCACCGCAGCTGGATTAGATCGGAACGCATAATAAAAAATAATAATAAGAAATCATTCCAATGCTAATATTGATCGTGTGTCACGAAGAACCGACTTTCAAATTACCAATTGCTAAGAAAGTATTAAAATGGGTTTACAAGGATAAACCAGATGTTCAATATTGATTTGGTTCTCCAATTTATGACTCGTTACAAGTGTGTACAAGTGTGTAGTAAGTTTCTGCCAAAGACAATCTTGACAAACTAGGAATGTGCACAGGCGCACAGCCTGTCCATCTCCAAATTTCCAATACAGCATGTTGCGTAATGTATTCCAGTTTGCACCTGCCACCTGACCAGCTGACCCTTCCACACCAAGCAGTCTTTGCATTGCTTTTTAACTGTAGGTGCTTTATTAGTAACATTAGTGACAGAAGTCTTCTGTTCTAAATTGAATTATTTGAATATTAATTTTCTTAATTTTCAAATTTTTGTGGTTATTTTTTCGAGTTCTGATCATGATCATTTTTTTTCTAATTATAGAATGTCACGGACTGGACTGCTACTTTGAGAAGAATAATAAATGTGGTACTTGTAGCAATTTAGTTTCAGGTCAATATCAAAAACTGTGAAACATTAATACTTCATGACTATTAATGCTTGTACTAGTAAACCTATAGCGGTCATCAGTTGTCTATTTAAGTACTCCAATTGAAAAAATGTAGAGAAAATAGATAACACTATTCTGAGGTCACATGCTTAGAGCATCTCTTATCGATGCAAAACTTGATCAAGATCAAAATTTGGTGTGGGAACAAAATCATGATACATATATTGTTGATTTGGTATGTGCACATGCAATTACTCCAGATCTACTAGAGAAGCTGCAATGTGATGTGTACACAGTGAACCCAACCTGCACACAATACGAATGACACATTGTACTGTTAAAGAGCCCCAGTTTGCCTCCCTGCAATTATTTCTTTCAAGACGGACAAATTGTATGCCACACTTTTGGTACTAGTACTAAAATAATAGTTGTCTCTTGCGTACAATATCATGCACATTTCCTAATAATTTAGGAGATGTGTTATATTAAAAGCATGTTTATCTGATTATTATAGCAATCCATAAATACTATTAATAAAAAAATAAAAAGTAATGTTGTGTATATATTATCTATATTAGATATTTGTTGTATTAAATTTAAAAAATTATTACAATTAATAAGCCATCAATCGAGCAATTTGGTTAAAATAAGAGTTTGTTTTATACATTGATATTTGATCATTGACTAAAAAACTTATAATTTACATCAAATGTAATGCTTGAGTATTTTATAAAGTCGGTGTCATGCTTGTACACATACTCTTATTACCCGATTTCAAAATGAAACCTGCATGCTATTATACCCTGAAAAAAGCTCTCTTGGTTTTATTTACCTGCCTTGGTTTTATTATAAAAGCCTCTCTTGGTTTAATTTTAAAAGCCTCTCTTTCTATTTCAAGCTTTGCAAGTGGGCTTCATTAAAAGCCTCTCTTTAAAATTCAAACTCCCGTTCTTTGTACCAATATACCTCCCCCACTCATTACTCCAACAGTCCTTCACAAGTTCACATTTCTCCAGAGTTCAGAAATGGCAATGCACCTGTCTTCTTGGATTCTTCTCCTGTTAACTGCATGTGTTTTCACTTGCACTTGCATTTCAAATGCTGCAACTGACAATGCAGCCCCCTCTGGCTCTTTCTCTTTCAAAGATAATTTTGATCTAACAGGAGCTGAAGATCACTTTAGTACCTCTCCTGATGGGCAAGTGTGGTATCTCTCACTTGATAAGAAAGCAGGTCTAGCTCTTCATTTTTTTTTTATTTGTTTGTAGTGTGATTTTCATTACTCAAACGGTTACCATTGATGTCTCTTGTGTCTTTGTGGCCTCTTCTATTATTCACTTCTCTAAGAATTTCAGTATTTTTGAAAAATTAATGAACCATGAATTATCAGTGATATTTTGTTTTTTGGATAAAGATTAGATTACAATGTGCTTGACAATTTTCAGCGATTGCTATATTACTGAGAACATAATATATAGCATTTTGGAAGATTTCAAATAAAGAAATCTATTGGACATATTTTTGTGAATGCCTTTTGTTTGTGAAAAAAATAAAATCAACTCAATGGTTGCACTATTCTAGGATGTGGATTTCAGACCCGCGACCGGTACCGGTTTGGGTGGTTCAGCATGAAGCTTAAGCTTGTTGGCGGCGACTCTGCTGGAGTTGTAACCGCTTATTATGTAAGCCTTAAGTAGTTGTCTCTTTTATTTTGTATCATCAAGTGAAAGAGGAAGAAACAATCTATTTTCAGAATCTACCATGAAACTTCTACAGTTCAAATTTAAGAAGGACACACAGAATATAGGTCCCCATTCTATTTTTGTAGGTCCCTGTACTTCCACTGGTGATTTTGCAACTTGATCTTGTATTAGTAATTTCTCCTGTCGGTGTCCCCACACTAGTTTTGATGTTTAATTATTCATGAGTTACCCAATTATCTCTGACAATGTTTCTGTAAAACCAACATTGTCAACCCTTCATCATCAGAGTTCTCCGGAGTCGGATCCTCTGGTCGTTTTTTACAAACGACCACCTGGTCGTTTTCGATCTGGACCGTCTGATTTAATCTCAACGGTTAACATTTTTTCGGGCCTATCAATCGTGGTACTAGCACGGGGCATCTATAGCCATTAAGATTAAATCAGACGGTCCAGATCGAAAACGACCAGGTGGTCTGCCGACCAGAGGATCTGGTTCCGAGTTCTCCAATGTTAAATCATTACCCATAAGAGTTAAAAAAAAATAGCTATTAGTAGTAATGTTAATATCAAATTTGTTGAATATTTATCAAATAACTTTTGTCATCTCTATATAAAACAGATGTGTTCTGATTTGGGAGCAGCGCCGGACAGGGATGAGTTAGATTTCGAATTTTTGGGAAATAGAACAGGTGAGCCATACACGATACAAACTAACGTGTACAAGGGCGGTGTCGGAAACAGAGAGATGCGTCACCAACTCTGGTTCGACCCGACTGAGGATTTTCATACTTACTCTATCCTATGGAACAACCATCAGATTGGGTAAGTTCTGTTTGTTCTGTTTATTATATATATATATGTTTTCTTTTAAGAGCAAATCTGACAACCCCCTGCATCATGGTCTATACCTACTATATAGCTAACTTTCAAGGCTATAATAATTTTGCGGATGAATTTTGTTGTTGATGATGATGATAACAACAACACTAACGATGATGATGATCATCATGATAATAATAATAATAATAATAATAGTTAAAATAAAAATATTAATAAAAGATGGATCATGATATGCTTGGTAAAAGATGCAGACTCTTGTGTTTCAATCCTAATTCCTTAGCTTTTGGTCTCAAGGTTTTTGGTTGGTTTAATTGGGTATTATCTGGATATTTGGAATGATTGGTTCTATCGTAATCCTTGTAGATGATTTTTTTAATGGTTGCAATTTATATTTATTTAAACCCATACTGCGCTGCATGAGCTCCATGACTCTGCAATGAAGCGTAGTAGAGATGATTTCGTGATGCAGACATTCTTACTTGTTCTCTTCATGATAAAGATTTAAAGATATTAAAAATAGCCCTTATATTCAAGCCATGTGGGTTTATTTGAACAGAAGAAAAAGAAAAACAAAATTTGGGAACCGTAATTATGGTAGTAAGCCCCTAGTGCAAACTGTCATTTTTTAAGCCTAATTCATGTGTCATGATGAAAAATAACAAATAGATCCAGTGTATGTTACCTCAATGAATTCCTATAAATTTCTTTAGCATTTATGTTTTTGTCTAACCTAACCAGCAGATCTCCCACCATATAGTCAATTGCTATATATAGTTAACAATGCCAAATCATTTTTCCTTGTATCAATGTGGGACAAAAATGATCAATGTATAAATCATGATTTTTATTAACAATCCATCAAAATGTTAGATGTTGCCAGATAGATTTACAGTACTAAATGCAAAGAATGCAATTCAAAAGATACAAGAAGAGGGGGTTTGTAACAATGGAACCAATATATTTATGTTACACAATTAATGTTTTAAACTGTAAAATTTATTGACAAAAGAGAGTTTCTCATCATCTATACTCTAATTCAGGTTTTTTGTGGATCGGGTACCAATCAGAGTTTACAAGAACAATGGAAAACCAAACAACTTTTTCCCAAGTGACAAGCCGATGTACATGCTATCGAGCATTTGGAATGCTGACGACTGGGCCACAAGAGGTGGCTTAGAAAAGACCAACTGGACACATGCTCCCTTCGTCTCCTCCTATAAGGATTTCAATGCTGATGGGTGAGTGTAATGCATAATAACTAAGTTTTAGCAAATTAATTCTTAGAAAAATGAAACAAAAATATAACAATTAACATTTAAATACACCAACATTGTCTTCAATCAGTATGTAAAGTTAGCAATAACTGGGGCACCTATTCTATATGCCTGGAACAACACATATGCACGTACGCAGGAAAAAGAGAAGTACAATTAAAAAAAAATTAAGAAAATTAAATAGGGAAAACAGGATAACTTGTTGATTTTGTGACAAAACAAAACAAAATATAGTTTAAAGTATGTAAGTGGTTTCCACCATCTTATAATTTGTAATCTAAAATTGCATATTCTAGACATTACCAGAATTTCCAAACAGTAAGAAAACTTGTATTTACTCTCAAAATTGGGACTAAATTTTGGGCATGACAGGTGCAAATGGGAAGATCCATACCCGAAATGTGTTTCAACCACTGGAGAGAACTGGTGGGACCAGTATGAAGCCTGGGCCCTCACTGACAGCCAGCAAGAGGATTCGAAATGGGTCTGGCGCAATTTGGTAATTTATGACTATTGTAAGGATTATGAAAGATTTCCTAAATTACCTGAAGAGTGTAATTTATAAATAAAAATTGGTAGGGAAAAAAGGGGAGGGAGGATTATTTGATTTATTATTTATGTACTTATAATTATTTTGATCTATGAAGGAAATTTTGGGTACTGGTCACTATTATGGTACTCGTTAGTTTTTTGGTAGGTCTTTGTATTCTTAGCTCCAGTATTCATTCTTCTGTTATGACAGTTTAAAATTATTATTACCATGATAAATTATCTTTGCTTGTTTTTCTCCCCCCCCCCCCCCCCCCCTTGTCATGAAGCTTTCTATGCAATGCATTAAAAAAACTGGTCGGTTTTTTCATCCCCCTTTATTCTTTCATTATTTAAAAGAAAAAATGTAAAACTAACAATGATCCAACTCCAGTCTACTATATCTTAAGGATTTGTAAGCAAATGTCGATCTTACAAGGACTAGTTGGCAAAAAGATCAACTGAAATAAAACTGAACACTGTAAATAAATTAAACCTAAATTTCCATGAAACAACAGCAATACTGACAACTCACTATGTGCCAGAGAATAACTCTGGCTTTTGTAAAGAAAAGGTAGTGGACTCTTAATTAATGTAGCATAAGCATACAGAGAGAGAACAATGAATTTTATAATTTGACTGCAGCTCTGCATGTTTGCATTCAAAAACATTTACATAAAAGGGTTTACAAGAACTTATTATTAGAAAAAAGTTGAGATAAGACTCATAAGAAAAAGTAAAGTGAAGATTCTCTGAAAGTCATTCTGGTTTTGAAAAAGGAAAAGAAGCTGCACATTAGTTTCTGACAGCAACTTTGATCAGAAACCATGTCATCTTGAAGCAGACCTGATTGCATTTTAAGTACGCTATACATATTTCATATTTGCATTATCCTTTGAATTATTATTGTACAACATACCTCATTAAAATAGTTTTTCTTTTCATGGGTTCTCTCAATGTCTCTTTATATCGTCTTGGAAGTAGTTCTCTTTCAGTCTTTTGCAACTTTCAATGTATAGAATTATAGTATGTTTGTATCATTGTAACACTGAATCAAGAAATTGTGATGTTACTTTCAGTTGAATAGAATTGACATATAATTTTTCTTTTTTCCGTGAATAGTAAGGATAGTAATTTTTTAGTTCGTATATATATTTCGAATCATACAATCCTACTAATACATGCACTATTTTCGGTAGTCTGAAATAAACACCTACATTGCATTATTTCTCGCATGCTAATCCGAATAATCCAGATAATACTTTACCTGTGCAATTTTTAGCTGCATAGTGTAGACATTTACATTGATGATTGTATTTATGTAGTGATTCTTACATATAATTGGTTATTTCAAGGGTTGCAATGCAAATTATAGGATAATTAAACTGTGTATACAGCCAGTATATAAGCTGGTATGCAGAAAGATCTGAGCACAAAATCTGTTAAATAGGCCAATATGGACAGTAACAATTTTTTATTCTGACTACAATAGTGAAATGCAGAATATTAAGGGATGGAAGGACCACTCATCTCATTTTAAGGATAATATTGTTAAAAAAAAGTATTGTATCAATTTTTAGTGGTCGCAATCATGTGGTGGGCACTTCCCACGTGTTGCACATAGATCAAAACTTAATCCCAGGAGCTGATAGTTATAATTTTATTTATTATACTTTTCTCTTTTGAAAGGTAGGCTAATACCCAAAATAAGGATCTTAGTTACAGTTAGGTCTAACTTAATTTTCTCTCACTATCCACTATTTAAATACAGTTTGTAGTGATTAAGACCCTATCGGTTTTAAGCTTGAAATTTAGTTATCTAAACCTCTCCCCCACATAATACCTGAAATTTAGGTTGAAAAAGTTCTCAGCCACAGGAAAAGACCCAAGGAAGAAGAAACACTTGTTTCTGGTAAAACTAATAATAGCTAGACAGCTAAGGAGATTAATGCAAAGAGAGCGCTCTCGATTTGGCAAAAAAAGTAAAAATACTCTCCATTCCAACTGGACTCGGTTGTCTAATTGAACAGTATCAATTTCATAAATCGACGTTCTGTTTTGTTCGTGTGTTGAACTGATTTGGCAAATATATATCCAAACATTAATTTATTATTATTTATTATAAGATTATGTTATTTAAGTAATTTATTGCAAGTATAAACAAATGATTTTAGGTAAAACTATTAATATTGTGCATCATCAACATCATCAACATTTCGACATATTAACAGCAGTAATTTTAATATTGTGCAAACTAACATGTGATAATCAGTGCTGTTGTACCATTTTCTTTAACAAGTAAACTACACCTTATCAATGAAAAAATATTCTCAGTAATCATTATAAGCCCTGAATGAAAGTAATATAGCACATGGTGAGAAAAATTACTCCAGAAATAAACAAGAGCCAATGTTGGACAAATAAAAAAATATGAATCAATTCTGTAAAGAGATCTCCAAAAATGTGGTGATGAATAACAGCTATGTCCCATTAACGGTCCTTTCTATTACTAGAACATCTAAAAGGTGACTTTGCAATTTACATGGATTGCACATTGGTGCCGTTATCCAACAATAACTAGTTGTTCGGGCGTACCTCTTTGGGACAATTTTACCAATCAAAATACTGGTACAATTGGAACACCTGCAGGTACTAAACTGGTAACCCTAATCTATTCTGGAAATATGCATCAACAAGCTTTGCAAGAAAATAAAAAACCAAACACGATAATAAAATCAAGTAATCCTTTCTTATTTAATCTTAAAAAGTGACATAAACAAGCCATGGAAGGGTCGACAAGGCACCTTCAGTCTTACAAAATATCCCAAAAGCATTACAAGCATAATCTCACACTTAGTGCCAGATACAAGCAGCAGTCTACTGCTGCCCAAACTGTACGATAATTAATATTAGTAGTAGTGTATACTGATGCGCAATACTTGAAGACTTGCCGGGGTACAGTAAAGAACCAACAACGCTTAGAAACCGTGAATCTTAATATGCTCTTTCTTCACAATACCAGCCTGTCATTTTTTTTTATAAAAATCATCAGTAACAATGAATAATTAAAACATTAAAAAAAAACACAAACATATGGCACAATAGCAAATAACTGCTGATCGGACATCATACTGCTTCTGCCCAAAATTCTTTTGGCATGTTTTTACTCTTCAACATTGACCGAACCAAAGAGTAATTAATCTACAAATAGATCAAATACCTGAATGAGGAAGTTGGAGACGTTTTTACGCTGATCACCTTGCAGTTGAATGACCTACATAATAATCACAACTAATTAAAACCAAATAATTCAATAGAACAACCAAGCATTAATACCATCATCATTATATTTATATATAAACATAATAAACGTGATAAGGTTGTGTCTATTATGCTTATATGGAAGGAGAATAGAGGAAGAAAGGTAGGTAGATCCAGTACCTGGCCCATTTCAGTGTCCTGGACGACAGTACCGTTGCAGCAGAACTCCTTTTTGAGGTCTTTGAGGATTTTGTTGTATGAAAACTCTTTCTTCAGGCCTTGCACAGTAGTCAGGCTCTTGCGGCCATTCCTTTGTTGGATGCGTATGTGTACGTACTCTTTTGCTCCCGCCCCTGCTTCCTCAGCATTTGCCTCAGCAAACGGATCTGCATCCACACACATACCATTGTTTAGAATACCAAAAACATATATATAATTCTTATAGACCCTTATTCAAAACAAAAAAAAAAACTGATTATTGTTCGGTTGTTAAGAAATATAGAGTAAGTGTTGATATTGATTTTGAATGATGGAATATACCATTAGGTTGCTAATCCAATTGTAACAACCCAAAATCAAATATTGTGACTAAAGTATACCCCAATTTACCATGATTAAAGTTCAATTGAAATCTGATACGAACAATTAGGATGCTTACAGGGATGTGAAAGTTGGTACTAAATTAAATTGATGTCGCATATACATAATTTTGCCAGATGTTGATTGAACAAATAATTGAAAAAGAGAACATACCAAAAGCGCTTGGAATCTGGATATCGAGATCAGACATGAACTCTTGGCTGTTTGAAATTAGAGGACCCGAACTGAAACAAAAAAAAATAATAAAAATTAGTACTATTAGACAATTAAATAAAAGTTCAAAGAAAAAAATTAGCTTAGCGCGCATAAAACTTTTGAATGACAAACTTGTTTATAAAGAGGCACCTCTCTTATTCGATTAGCGAAATTAAAAGGTCAAAGGATCAGGTAAGGAGATAAAGAGGAGAAAATAAAAGAAAATTATATCCCCAACTACCAATTTTGACTTCAATCATTATTTGAAAAACATAATACCGACATACAAATGTTTTCTAAGCTTATCCTATTTCATGAATAGGAGAAGGCCAAATTATTCCCAAAATTCATCTAATATAAACATCTGATTATTAATAAGCTCTAAACTTTTACAAATTGAACAACAATTAAACAATAATCCAATCAATCAAATAACAATTCAACCAAAAACAAAGCAATAGAGAGAAAAAACCCAATACCTGTCGACTTGAGAAGCGATTAATTCAACAACGAGATGTAATAATAACAAGAGAATAGAACAAGTCTCTCTTTCTTTTTTCCCTCTTTTAATTAAATCAGAAAAAGCGTGGTGATTTCTCTTCCTTGAATAAGTGTTCTATATATAGACAGAGAGAAGAGGAAGAGAGAAGGGGATAAAAGAGAGGAGACTTCTGGGTGATTGCTAGCCGCCTCTTTTTTTCTCTCTCCCTCTCTTTCCTCACCACACGGACCTTGTGACCGACTTATTCTCTAATTTTTATTTTATTTTATTTTTAGATTGGGATTTATTTATTTGTTATGGAAATGTTTTATGGGATTAAATGTGACATGATTTGATTCTTTGGGTTTCTATTTGGGAGAGGTGTAATTGTGGACTTGGTTTATTATGAATGCTTGGTCGTTAAGTAATAAAATGAAATGAGAAATTTTTACTTAAAAATTAAACAATTTCTCTGTTTAATAGGCTTTGACGCGAGAAAGAAAATATATTTTACTACTTGTATCCAACTTTCATTAAGAATATGAATATCATGCGAAAAATAGAAACTTTTAATGTCATTCTATTTTATTATACGTTATATAAATAATTTAGTGCATGAGTGTTTTCTCCTTTTAAGAATTCTATTATCTTAATAATGTATCGTTATTTTTAGTACAAATTTTAATTCGTCCAACAGTAATATAAAATAAATTTTATATATAACAAATTATTCCTAGATATATTTTAATCTTGTCAAGTTATCGAATAATTATGACACATTGTATGTAAAATATTATCTACAATTTAAATAGTGGAAGAATCAATTTTTGACTACCAAGTTAAGTATCAGAAACTTGAAAAATGCTATAGTCCAATATATTGGACGGATGAGATCCGTCTAATATGATCGTTCTCATATTTTTAAATTTCAAACGATCTATCTGAATTGTTTAATATGTTTTTCATATTGAAAACTTATAAGAAACCAATTTTTATATTTTTTTTCAAATTTTATTTACTATCTTTTTGGTATTTTAGAAAATTGTTATTATTAGACGATCCAGAATTTTTATATCATGAATTTTCTATAATACCAAAAAATAAGTAAAAAAATCCAAAAAATATATATATAAAAATTGGTTTCTTATAAGTCTTCAATATGAAGAACATATTGAATGATTCGGATTGGTCGTTTTCAATTTAAAAATATGAAAACAATCGTATTGAATGGATCATTTCGTCTAATATATTGGACACTACTATTTCTCAGAAACTTTACTAAAACTTGTTGCTTTATATATGGAAACTTTTAGTAAAATATTTTCTAATTTTTATTGTAATATTTTCAAATTTTACATGGGAAAAATTATAATTAAAATTTCATATCCACCTTTCTTATTTGATAATTTCAATAATGAACTTCAAAACTTATTAAACGAATTTAGATATAATTGTAATTTAGATTTATTTTAATTCGTTGCTGACTACTTAACTTAGAATCTTAGGGGCCGTTTGGATCGCTTAGGAATTTGGAGAAGTTGCAATTTCTATGAATCAATTTATTGGAAAGTGTGTAACTTCGTGAAGAGTTTGGATTGTTTATAATAAATTTATGGTAGGAAAATGAAATTCTTCAAATTTTTTGGAAAATCCAAACAGCCCCTTAGATACTTATATTTTTTAAATATTATGAAAGAGAGCTATCGTTTCTGGTTCCAAGACCTGGTTCAGGCAAGTCGCTCCAGCAAATCCGTAAAGTTTTTCAAGACAGCTTCCTCCAGTGCTTGACAATCTGTCCTCTTGAGTCTTGAGGTAGCCTCTCCTGCGGTCTCTTTCGACAATGGAAATCTCCATTTTTATTATAAATGGAGAGTTCTGTATAATTTAACCCTTCTGGAATGGTCTTGCGATTTCATCATGTTACATTACAATAGGTGCCACGAGCGTAAGAAGTAACACGCGGTGACGAAATAAGCTTGAGATTCACGGGTTAGAGAATCAAGGATTTTCTATGTCGATATTTGCATACATTCGTGTGCGTCATTTTGAGTTCTGATTAGCGCTTAGTAAACAGCTTGGTGAATTGAATCCAAAAAAAAAAAAATGCTGAATGAATTTTATTTGTAGTTTATGATAAAGCGGGTTTTTTAAAATGCTCAAGTTAATGGCTTATATATGACCCGCTTCGAGGTGTGAAAATTTATTGGTAGGTAGCAACTTTGTGGCAATTAACTTTGGCGCACACCGTGCAGTGCTTTAATAGGGCTGTACATAAAATTAAAAAACCCGCCCAACCCGTGTCACCCGCCCGACCCGATCTGTTTTTTAACGGATTTAGACATTGTTGGATTGGTTCGGGTTTCAATTTTGATAACCCGTTTATACTGGTTTGGGTCATAGAATTACTTCCGATAACCCGCTTATACCCGACCCGGTTGTTTAATTAAATGTCCTTCCTGATTTTCTTACTCCGAACAATCCAGAACTCATTTATTAATAAACTTTTACTTTATTTTCTAACATCAGGTTGGAAAGCCGGTGGAACCGTGGTAGAATAGTGAAACTGAGATTAAGAAACAATACATAATATCCAATAAAAAAAAAACACACTTAGGAGACTAAAGTTCACTACTGTATCGTTGAGACTAATTTAATTTTGTTGCTAATATCTTTTTTAATATTGTAGAGAAAAGAAGTTAAAAATTAAGATTGGAAGTTTAGAGATTTGAAGAGCTGAACATTTGATAATGTTTATCGTTATATATTATTTGATAATGTTTATCGGTTAGTTTCTGATTTAATATTATACTGTATTCTTTTGTTAAAAATATTATTTGTTAAGCTATTTTTATTTAATTAATATTGTAAATTTTATTTATGGTATTATATAAATCATAACCCGTTCAATCTGGAAACCCGTAAAAATCCGCAAAAATCCGTAGATAAAAATTTATATGGGTTGGGTTGGATTACGGGTGGGTTAATTAAAGAAATATTTTAACCCGGTATAGTTGGGTTGGATTAAAATATTAATGAAAAATTGCAAACCCGCTCGTTGTACAACCCTGTGCTTTATAATGGGATATCAGTGTCACTGCTCACTAGGGCCCTGTGTCAGTTTTGATAATAGATATTATATACGGTCTAAATTTAACCTGAAGCACAACAACAGAAAATTATATTAATAACAAAGTAGCAACACTCATTTTTGGATTCCAACTTCTTTGTGCCGATTGTGTCAGATCATACTTCTTTATTTATAATTTCAAATCTGTTAGTAAGTGCACAATTTTAATTTTTTTATGGTTAATTATTCTTAATTACCCACAATTAAGCATGCACATACAAAGGAACTAGTACTAAGCCATTCACAAAAGAGAAAGGGGTTCAAAAGTATACCTCCCTTGATATCGTAATCAAGGGGCTTGAACCACGGTTTGGATGAAGGTGGTGTTTGCTCTTTCGGCCTCCTTGTCGAAAGCTCCTCGAGTCCACTTGGTATTAACCAAATCCTCAACAAGATATGCTAGTAACTTGGAGGATTAGACTAATCCCTAGTTTTCCCGTTCTTCTACCAAATCAACAAATCAATTTGAGGAAGAAAGGAGGGCTCAACACATGAGCAATAGGGAGAGGAAGAAGAGGGAGGCGCCGGCATAGGGGACTAGGGGGGGGGGGGCGGCTAGGTTGTGGGAGAGAGAGGAGAGGTCAATTTGCAACTATACAACTCCTTATATAGTGTGCTAACCCTACCTACCACCTACCAAATATTTACAACATTGCCACCCCACCTACCACTAGCATGGCCGGCCACATTTTGGGCCTCTATGGGCTATGTGTTTTGCATTATGGGTCCACTCAATCAATCATTAAATGGCTCTTTCTTGTTGCTTCCAATTTGGTTCCCTATTGGACTTTTAATTAACTATTTAATTAAAGCATTTTAATATGCATATGTGTTGAATAAATAATTATTAACTTAATAATAATTATTTAGGGATTAGAAAATGCATTCATTTATTTCTATATGATCCCTTGGATTTAATTAATTATAACGGTCTATAACGCTATTTAATTAATTAATCAACTTATCATATTTTGCAATACCAATTATTGCAAATAAATAAATAATGCACGCATGGTTAAAACACCAATTTTGTGTGACCCTTTGAGGATTTATGCTATGTTGGACATGGAGTTAAATCGCTATTTAATTCCAATAATCATAAGCGGCATCTAGCAACACGTTATGATTCCCAATTCGCATAAATAGTGTACAGCTACAATATTTCAATCCTGCATAAGAGAATAAAAGTATATCTCTATTTTGATTCTTATGTCACACGATATCACCGTATAATCCAAGATAGGAATGTGTCATTCTTGCAGATTATACGTTTCTTGATCTAGAGATAATTGTATCAGTTGCTAGCAAACAATCTATCTCCATCAAGGGGCCCAAACAGATATCGTCACTCACTAAATGAATTAATGAGGTACATACGGTTTTCTTGATAATTTAGTTTTTCCCCGCACAATTCAAGAGAACATAAATAACGTCCGTATAGCAGCCCTTATCGGGAATCAGCGGTAGACGATATTTATTGAACCTATCCTCATGTGGAAAAGATAAACATCTCAAACTTAGAATCAAAATCATAACGAAATAAATAATGACACATAACACAATCCATATATTTATTTCGTTGGGTCATGTCCTGTACTATGTTCAATTAACATAAACATATGCAATTAAGTTGGTTACTCTTAACCCATGATTTATAGAACTTAATTATCACTTAACTTGCATACTAATCTTATTGATAATTAATGTTCCTTGTTAATTATCAAGATTATGGACGCTTTAGATTTATTGTTGTCATTTACTACTAAATGAAACACAGTGATCTATAATTCAGATCCTCAACCTGAATGAACTGTCAACACATAAATCAAGGAACAAATGATATAAAATCATCTATGACATAAAACCATAGAAGTAGCCAAGTATGATTGGCTTCTAGGACATATCTCTAACAAAATCAATCTAAAAAATCTTTAAATATCAAGAGGATTATATTCTTTATCTAATGATGATTGATATAACATAAATAGAAGTTTGATCAATTTTTATGGATGTTCTTCACATTTTCACTTTTTATAAAATATATCTTTTAAATTAATAAATTTAAAGTGACACACTTGAATTAATTTTAAAATTCATAATGAACAGCAATACAGTTAGAATATAATAAAAGCTTAAGGATGGTGCGATTTTATGATGACATGAATGTTAATGTTAGTAACTTTAGAGTACATAATAAAGTGATTTGGCATCAAATATTATATATATATATATATTTTTGTAAAAGATCATGATTATTGTAGAGCGACATAAAAGATAATAAAATTCTAGAATATACAGTATATACACGTTAAGATTCGTGTCATTTATGTACTTGATACATATTATGTTTATGTCCGACATAATTTCAACACGTGTTGTATTAAAAATATCCAAAATAATATGCTGTGTGAATTTTTGTCATGTAGAAACATCTGTGTCTTTATTCATGTTTACGCTCATAAGTGGAGTTTGTTAACTTTATTGAATAAACACTATTGACATCAATAAATAGTTTCTTTCCTCCACCAAATATAAATGTATGTTTCATTATTTTGACAACAAATGAGAATTTATGGCCACCAAATATTTTGTACACTTCAGTGTCCTCATTGTTGGAAGCATAATAATGTATTTAATTTATCAAATTTCAAAAGAAATCTCACTTTCATCATTAATTCCTTACAAATACAATTTTTGAAAGCTAAAAGATAACTCCAAGATATAGGCTCCGTTTGGATGGGTGCAAGAATAAGGGAATATCTTCTTCCTACTTCCAAATTTATTATAAACAATTCAAACTCTTCACAAATTTACACACTTCCCAATACCCCTTCTCTTATTCCTTTTATTCCCACACCATCCAAACAGAGCCATAATTAAGAAAAGATGATCCCTCCAATCCTCATCCGTGGAAATTAATTTTGTGAGTTACATTTGGTACTGATTTGTATCGTGAATTAAATATTTAATGAGATCGTTTCGTGGTAAAAAAAGAAGAAGTCTTTCATATTTTTCTTATTATTTTAAAGATATTATTTTTCTTTTTTTATCTATTAAATTATAATTAACTTGGTTGTCAAGTTTAGTCTGAATTATTCAAGTCTTGCCGATTAATTATAAAAAGTTTTGTTCTTGTTACAGAATAATATATTTGTTTTGCTGTCTTCAGAAAAATCGGATATTCCTCTAAATGTTTATCTTCCTATCTCCAAAATTCTATACGTGAAAAATTCAAATATGTATCATATGAAAATTTTATGATTTGTTTTTCCAACTTGTTATTATTAATAGAAAACATCAGGCATGAAAGTCCTGAAAACATTTAACAGCCGTCAAATTACAAATCTTTGTTTTATTGAGCGCAAAGATTTAAATAGCGGATAGCGGACTCGTAGCGGACATGCTAATATCATAGCGGATAGCAGATAGCGGGTATTTAGCGGCCGCTATCGGACCATAGCGGATTTGCACACACAAGTGTATTTTGAAGGTCTAGTTTAGTATAAAATAAAAAATTAAAATAATTTCAACTAATAAACGCTAATTAAAATTATATTTATTTTCTATGAATATTTGACCATTAAATTTTAAGAATCTAAAAATGTTCAAAATATAAAAATTGTGGCCAGTTTTGTAATCTTTCCATAGAACTTTGAATCATATCAATCAGAGTTCGTATGCAAAAGTTATGCCCAAAATACTACTTCTATATCAGCAAATTATAAACTGCACCGCTATTTCCGCATTATACCGCTATATCACCCGCTATTTTACGCTATTTCACCGCTATACCCCGCTATTTCCCGCTATAGGTCGCACTATCGGACAGGCCGCTAAATTTGTAGCGTTGTAGCGGTGTACCAAATAGCACCGCTATAGCGCCGCTATTGCGGCCGCTATTTAAACCTATGATTGAGCGGATTAATTTATTTACAAATAAAACCAGTGTTTTAATATCATACCAGCTAGGTGGCTGAAATCTGATATTTTGTAGATATTTTTTGAAATTTTCCGGCATTTTGTCTCATAATACAGGATATCACCGTTTTTTCCCTATTCTGGTTTTTGGTGTATTTATATATCTGAAATTTCTGGTATGCTTTACGAACTCTTCCGCAGATTGCAACGAGATATCAATTTTTGAATTTAAAGAAACCGAATATATACGTACATGTCCTATGTAAAACATTACATAACCAGATACCTTGATAACTGGTGCACTCTTCAAGATTTCAACAATCAACCGATAAATGCTAGCAATTGAATTCCAAAGTACCGGCCAGAAAAAATTTTCTGTGAATTTTAAATCTCTTCATTATATACAAATGTATTATTAAATATATATTTTTAAAGTACATATTAATGACCCAAAATATTTTGAAAATATGAAATCATAAGATATTCCCACAAAAGATATTTCCATTGCCTAGTAAAAAACTTTAAAATTGAATGGGGCATCTCCATTTTCCAATACGTTGTACGGAATATATAAAGTCCTGAATAGATTCGAATACAAAATTTTAATTTAATCAAACGATCTGGATTGGCACTATAATTTCTTCAGAATAATTCCCTAATCAATTCCAAAAAAAAAAAAAACAATATGAAATCAGATTTATTCTGAAACGTTCGATGTAAAATAAAGAGGCTGATCTATATTAGCCCAAACAATTTCATCCTCATGCTTTTTTTTTTAATACTTATTTCATGTTCATGTTGGTGAGAATATGTGAGGTGCGTATGTGACGGAAGAGTATCCTCTGGATGGTTGTATTCAACCATCCAGTGGACGTCTTTCGATCCGAGCCGTCCGATTTAATCTCAACGGTTAGATCTTTTCGGGCCTATCAATTCAGGTATCATGCACGGGACATCTACAGCCATTGAGATTAAATCAGACGGCTGAGATAGAAAACCATCCATGGATGGCCATCCAGAGGATGCAGTTCCCGTATGTGACACGGAGGAACAGAATAAATGGGCCCCACGGCAGGTGCCGCGTGAGTATAACGCGTCATAGAACTCCACACATACGAACACAGAATGGGGGATCTGATCCCGTTACTGTCTTATATGGATGATTAGTGTTTACTTGTCTTGTTCTTATCCTTTGTTCTCTTGACTTGACTTTATATATTGCATGTTTATCTCTCAGAAAATTCTCTCTTTTTCATGCTTTAAAAGTTCTCCTTTTGTCATTGTTATTGTGTCTCTCTCAGGACTACTTGTCTGGGTGGGTTGTTGAACAGTTTATATAGTTTCTAATTAGTTGCATTATACTATTATAGCAAAGAATTAGAAAGTAACCAAAGTGGTATTTTTGGGTCATTATGGTTATGGGTGAAAGCAGTGACTGTTTTAACCATTCTTTCGTTTCGTTTCATCTAAAATAAAATGAAACAGTTAAAGATTTTGGTTGCGTTTTAAAAATGAAACGGTTAACGCAACACGTAGTCAGGTTCGTCCATATGTATTTTCGTGGTAATTTCGTGATTTCGAAAGATTTTGAATGCGTTTCATTCAAAGCCAAACGGTTAACGCAAACACGTAGTTAGTTTCGTGGTTAATGCAACACTTCATTTTGTGGTCGTTTTAGATGTTATGCACCCTAATTATGGTTTTGGGGCAGTAAATTTCACAAGGCCGAGCTAATAAATAACAAATTCAATTTTTTAGTGGAAAAGGGCTTCATTACGGTAGGGCTAGAAAGTGTTTTTATGGGCTTTTGATATCTTACAAAGTTTGCCCGTATATACATATACAGTACAGCTTTAAATCATTCTGTCAAAAAACCTACCAACTACCAATTAAGAAGCATCAGGGAATACAAGACGATCAAGAGGAGGATTTTTACCAAGAGAATTTTACACCTACTAGCGCGTCATAGAACTCCACACACACACTAGCGATCGTTGACTCTCTTTATGAAAAACTACGGAAACAAAGTTTTAACATCCTTTTTTTAATTTGGATAATCTCGTGTAGATATAATTAAACATCTAAAATCTCATCTCAGAGATGGTTAAGGCTAACAAATTAAGCAAAAAATTTCAAGTCTACATAGATATTCTGACCAAAAATTTTATGGCTCACGATGTGGACTATTTAATTCCGATTGAACCGCACATAACAATGTGGGCTTTTGGGATAACTTTCTTAAGATCCATGCAAGTTACAAGGTGAGATGAACGGTCTAGATAACATTCCACAATTTATGACAAGGAAATTATAATAGCGGATGTGAATTGTTCTTGCCATATGCATTAAAAATTAGTTTCTAAATATTTCTTTGATCATGTAAAATTAAATTCTAATCACGGACAATGTTAAAAGAGAAAAATAATAACTCCCTAAATTTGGATACATTTGCTTCACAAGTCTTAAGAATCTTCACTCGTGTACATCTAAACATGGCGCGGCCACGTCTGACCATACACGTCCTTCTTTGTATATCTCTTGTCCCATGACCAAGGAATATCTGAAAGCACCACATTGTGTTCCACTCAAATTGCATAGGAAATGTTGTAAACACAGATCAATAGGCCTACTGAGGACAGCAGGTCTAGTCAGGTTTATTTCTGGACACAATGTGATTGAATGTACATCCTCAATTTGAGACTTTGAGTCCAACCATTGCTAGTGACTAATTTGGTTTGATTGAGCAAATTGTGATCAAAGTGCATTGATAGACCCAATTCTCAGCAGATGTAAAGGGAACACTAAAAATAGTATATTATTCACAAGGGAAACGAAAAAAAAAGGTTTATAACCTTCTGAGGTATATGGTGGTGGAGGAAGTTGATAAGGTATAGGCAATCTGACAATCTCTTGTGATGAATTGGAATCTCCTCCTTTGTTCCAACATAGACTAACTAGCTTTGTCTTTTTCTTGTGTTTATGACTTGATGAATCACTTCCACTCTTCATTAAAACAACTTGGGAAATGAGAACAAAAATCATAATGTATACATTAAAATGTAAGTTGTTAACTTACCAAAATGACATTACTATTCCCAGTGCATGAGAAACTGGATCCATGGTGTATCCCAGAGGGCAAGAATAGCACACCCAACTGAAATAAGAAAACAAATTGCATAGATTAAGAGTATAAGAAAATAAGCACTATAATTGGTGTTCATCACTATAGGCTGCTAGATGTTACAAATTAACAGAGGGCTCAGCAGCTTTTGGCAGTAAGCCACTTAAAAATTTTATATTACATGTTGCTGATGAAAACTAGAAAGAATAAGCATAGAGCATGTACCTCATAAGAACGTATCATAAGTTGGGTACCATTTTTCTGTAATGCACCCCAGGCAGCCTTACTTAAATTTGCAGAAGTAAGAAGAAACCATCTAGAGTATGTTTACAAAAAGAGACAAAATTTCATTTTTGAAGGCTAGAATTTTTTTTTCAAAATTCATAAGTAATTGCAAGGAGGATACATTAAAAATGGACTCTTACGCAATACTCTGACCATTGTATCTTGTATATGTCTTTATATGCGGCATTGCATGGCTGTGAATATAATATATTGTACAAACAGAAAATTGTATCATCGGAATGAGCCATAAGATTATGTTTGGGTTAAATGTAATATAAAAAACTAACATACCAGCGTCCAACATGACCAGCTTTCCATCTGGCCCAATATTTTTTTAAGAAATCTCTCTCCACATTTTTCTGAGGACTTGGAATTGCACCTCCTGCTGCATATCCCTTCAAAATAACAGTCCATAAATAACTTTTACTGAACAGCTTCTGAAAATAGCAAGTACCTCTTGATTGCTGTTTAATACCTCAAGAGAGCATCTAACATCCTCTACAGTAGGAAAAATAATAGAAGGCTTTCCAATTCCAAGGGGAGACTCATCATCAGTTTTACCAGCAGAGAGGGATGATCCAAACTCGTTCAACCATTTCTCATCCAGTGAGCCTAGTGAGGAAAACTTAAAATAAACAATATATTCCATAAGCTTTTCATGGATAAAGAAAGGGAAGAAAGAATAACTTGCATGTTATCATAACAGCCAAAGTTTAAATAAACAAGGAACCGACTAATATCTTATGTGGCTCTTTTAAATTTTCTATTTTGTTAGACGAAAATCTTGGTATCATTTTCTTCAATTACTTCTATCGAGTATGTCATTTTCATTGGGCTTTTAGACAATAAAAAATTGCAAAAGAGGGGCAACAATACACATAAAATCAAATTGAGAAACAATTTTTATGTTGCATTACGAGGTCTGAATTAACAGTGCGTCAATAATAGTGCACAGAGGGGCAGAAGGCCAAGCAGCCATTTTATAATTAAGTATAAGGTTTAACTAAAAGCATGTGCAAAGTCCTGCGGTATGTGCAAAACACCTTCAAAGTAAGGGCAAAATTATTTCATTCTTTCAAGGCTTGTCTTACTTTCTTGAGAACTGGTACAGTTCAGACTTCAGACCATTTAGGGGCACTTCATGAACAAAACATGCTACCTTAATAGTTAAAAATTGAAAATTTCGAAGGATAAAGCTGAATCATCATTGATCTTATTCTATTTCAAGAGCAATGCACATGCATCAATTTTTTTTTTTTCTCTAATAAAGGGGTACAATGTGCACATTCAATGGATGATCCCACTCAAGTGCTATCTGTCCACCTATAATGCACACAGCTCTAGTTGCTGATTACAATACTTCATTTCAAATTGAGGGTTTTAGTTCCTCGTATTCTCAAAAAGTAAGGTAAGATGTTGAAAAAAATCAATGGCTGGTCATAATTAATTCTGGGCATTGATTTTTAGACCCCTTTCTCACATACCAAAGGGATAAATGGTATAATTTTCTGTGATCAAGAATGTTTTGTTATGTAGAAAACGAACAATGGTTTCAAATTTGTTGCAATGTGAAATGTGCATTATTAACATTTTTTTTTGTAATGTGTTGAGAAAAAGAGTATCCATTTGATCCCTTTTCTAGGTTTTTGGTCATATTTCTTTGCAGAAATTACAGAAAAGAACATAAAATTACATGATTACCTGGTAGATCAAAGGCGATTTGCAAAATTCTTTGCTGAATTTGCATTCTTCAAGCAAACTCCTTAGCTTCATGTGGCCCCACTTTTTCAGACTCGATCCAGTGTGGTAACCTGGAACAGATGCTACCAGCCTAACCTGTCAAAAGTAGAAAAAGAAGCACAGTACACACTTGTCTAGATTACAATTCAAATGTAAACAAAAAACGCATAGAAGGTTCACACCTTTGCACTGGTGTAATCAAACTTGCGAAAGAATGCAGCATTTATTGAGACATTGCCAATGGATGGTAGATTTACTTGCAACTCAGGTAACTGCACGGAGAGAATATTTCAATCCTAGCTTCTCTTCTAAATTATGTTTGTTTAAAATGAAAAATGAAAATCAAACAAACCTTTAATGCATATAGATAATCAACAAGGTCATTTTCAAAAGGAGATCTGTTACTACTTAGTGTACTTGCATCTTTCCAAGGGAAATCTTGCATCCACAACCCTTGAGTTTTATTATTCCAATCCACATGTATTAGATTTGCAGTGTGAACAATTATTCGTACCCCTGTCGGGTATACAAGAAACATTGCCTTTGAATGGTGGGTCCCATATGAAATGGGGAGCGGAGGCTTGTGGAAGACCCAGTTCTTAAGCTTACTTTTCTGTCATAAAATGCCAATTTGCAGAAACTCAAATCAAAGAATAAGGAAAATTTTGAAGCTAAATTTGTATGCTACTCTTTTTTTAAAAAAATTCTGATAAGTGGTTACATAACTTTCTATGTTTTTTCACTCATTCACAAATGGTGACTATGTTCTCTGAACTGATCTAATTTAATAATAATAACATCAGTTAACACAAAATTTAATTCCTTGTTTTCTTTCCTGAAAAGACAGGAGTATAGGACAACAAAAACTTTTAACAACTGCTCCAAATCCGAAAAATAATGCACACCCCTGCAACTGGAAATATCTCATATTTAATGCTCCCACTTAAAAAGACAATGGGAGGCAAAAGGTACCACAAATCCTTGTTTTACTAATTTTTTTGATGTGCATGGTATTTTTCTATGACTAAAGTAGGAACTTTTACCGTTTGGGAAAACAGTATTTTCCCCTTTAAGACTGAAACTCTAATATACTCCTCCAAATATAGAAAGTAGAAATACCATCCATGCCACTTTAATTTTACAAAAAAAGAAAAAAAACCTTTAAAAAATAAGCTCAGATTTTCCATGAATTGAACATGATTTGGAAACGTTTATATAATAACTCAAATCTATATCTATGCTCCTCCAAGGGATAGGAAAATGTTACAGAGCAAGGTCTTTTGCACAGTATAATTGACTGTTATGATTTCCACAGTATAATAAATAAGGACCGTATATAAGACAACCCAGATGCATTAGTAAAGTAGCAAAGACTGTTAATGACATGATGATACCGATAGATGATCAAATGAAGCACCACTTTCTCCATGTGCAACAAGAACGTGTGGGATATTTTTCAAGGTAGGACATGCTGCAAGTATATATTACACAATATACCTAATCAATCTCTGTTCAATTGAAACTATTCAAAAAATGAAAAATGAAGATTTGAGGAAGTTCCAGGATGATACCAGATAAAAGCCAGTCAATGTCCACCATGTAATTAGAGAGGACTGCTACAAGCACATCCCCCTGCATTTATTAACATGCAATCAATACAGTAAAATTTTTAAAAAGTAGAAATCCTAGAGCCTGGCCAGCACAAATAAAAAGGCAGAACTGCAGAAATACTAACTGAAGCAGATTTTACTTGCAAACTAAATGACGTGCTTCATACCAGCATGGAATCTAACGAAATTAGATAGATTTTGTATCCATTAGTGGCTGGAGATTAAGGTTGGGCAAAAGTTGTAAGCATTTACCAGTAAGCGGCCATTTGCAAATATCTCCAATGCATCTTAGAGTTAGCTTAAAACATAAATATGAAAAATGCTAGTTTCCCTAAGAAGATCCTTAACAAAAAACACCTGAATAACATCTGGAATTGTGACAGAATTCAAATTAGCCCAGGAAGGGATGCCTTGAACTTGCATGAGCCTGAATGTGTCTGAAATCTTGTCTTTTGAAAGACTAAAATCTCGCAAGGTTTCCTTTTTTTCAGACGAACCTTTAAAAAGGCTTTCATCCTCCATTTGTTGTAAGTCCCTCGCAAGAGCTTCATCCTCAAGTATTTGTTTAGTCCTCTTTGCAACCGAGCTTTCACTTTTTTCGCTATGCCTTTTCACCCTTTTGGATGGACTTGTACTTTTCTGAGGAGTTTGAGAGGAATTATCATTGCCAATTGCTGTGTATTTGAACAAATGTGTACCAGGAATCAATTCAACTATATCTCCATCCTTTATCAGAACTTTATCGTTTGAACAAATTTTCTTTCTCTGCCCCTGCGAACTCACAATAATCGGATTTGGACCTTCCTAGAACATAGAAAAAATGCATAACCAAGGTAAATACTAAATTTTGATCATTCCAATTCCATGGGTACCTAGAAAACCAGTAATCATCACAATATCACATTTGCCCAGCAAATGACATATACCAACTCTACATGAACAAAAAAGAAAACAAAATTGATATATTTTTTTATATTGTTTTTCTACAAATGAGATTGTTGAAATTGGTAGATGTGGTTCATATGTGAAAGGTATTATAGTCTAGAAAAGCAACATGTTTCACATTCTTTTATACATCAGTGGCTAGTTCAGCTAGACACTAAAGTCCTAAATTTAAGTCTCAGGCATCAAACTCACCATACTAAGTAAACTGATACTTTATGATCTTCTTTTAAAACAAATATAAGTTAGATGGGGAAAAAAATTCAATGCAACACTCACCACAAGGGCTTCCATGCTACCATTGGCAGATGCATTCAAGCTTACATGCTTGCGGCTAACTCTTTTATCAGAAATCTTGAGATCGTTACGCCCAATTACATTATATCCCTCAAATAGAGGAACATTTGATACTGAACAACCTTTACTATGAATACTTTCCAGTGGAACCAATGCTCCAATTTTCACCTAACAAATTGCATGCAGATTTATACTTCGGAGAAAAACACACAAATTAGATATGCATTTCAAATACTAGTAAAAGCCACCTATCAGTAGGAGAAAAATTTTAAAAGAAGATTAATAACAATTATTTAGTTTTAGTCTTCAAAAAAAAAAAAAATTAATCAGTTTTAGACCACTTATACTTAAGATTGAATGAACTTAATTAATACATTATTAGCAAATATTATCACATTTGGTCTAGTAGCTTAGGTGGTAAGAGCACTTGGCTCTCTTCTAAGAGGTCCAGGGTTCAAGCCCGCATGCTTGCGATAGGCTTGGCGAGCCAGCGTAAAACTCAGCCATATATACAACAAACGACCAGGGTCGGTCGCGGTGTCATTTCAAGTCTACCCCAACTTGTTTGGGATAAAAGGCTTAGACTTTAGACTTTATTATGAAAATTATGGTTAGTTGGTTTCATTGCACAATCACAATCCCTTTCCTACAAAATAAGAACTAGGGTTTTAGGACGAAAAATTGCAAAGGGCCGTCTTCCAAGTTGTTCCCGTATAAAATGCATTTTGAATTACTGTAATGAATTATTAAATCAGTGTTAGAAAAGGTTTAATTTAGCTGGTACATCAAGGACAAAGCACTACTCAGACGTTGAAAACTTAAATCCCAACAACCAGAAAAATGGGAGGTTTTGTACCTCTATTAATCCCTAGTTTAATAGTGCTATTGCAAGCGAGAAACCACAATAATCAAGCCTCGTTGGTTCAATAAGAGAGAGGAGCTATTTGAAAGAGACAAACTCACCCGAGAAGAAGCCATGGCGCGAGAATCGCGTAGAAGAATGCAATGGTGGAGCTACACAGCCATGGCGTCGATTCGAAGGTTTTTGATCAAAGGAAAAGAGTCACTGTACTTGTTTTTGTTTATTTTTTTGGGCCTTCAGCCCTTCAGAGAAAATAGAAGGAAAAAGAGAAAAAAAATGGGGTCCGATCCTCTCTAGTGTCCATTTCTTCTTAAACTGGAGATGTTTAAAGGGGATTTCACAATGGAGAGACGCTGGCAGATCAACACCGTTCATTCTATCCAATTTATGAAAATCATCCCATCATCTCTCTAATAATTATTAGATTTATTATTTAATAGTTAATACTAAATATTATTTAATTGTTATTTAAATGATGAATATATCATTATGCAGATGGTATAGCGCCGTTGCAAAATGATGAATATATCGTTATGCAGATGCTATAGCGCCGGCCGTTGCAACATTGCCAGTGGCAGTGGCGCCTTCAGTTGTCACGAGTATCGACATACTGGTGCTACTAGAGACATTTATATTTTAAAAATAAATATAACTTAGTAAAATTCCAATAATAAATACGTCAGCATAGTGTTGTGCCAGTGCTAGTTTTACTAGATGAATAATTGTAAGGCAGGCAAATTATGCTCAATTCATTGGAGTTGCTGAGTTCAGTTTGAGCCGATATCTCGAAGCAATCATGCAATTAAGCGATCGACAAGTCTGCATGCATGTCAAGTTATCGAATTGAATGCCAACCGAGCAAGGCAACATCGTGCGGGAACCTCATAGACAATTGAGTTTGAGATGAAATGAGCTTAATTGGGAAGTCGCTCTTGCACGAATAAACCATCACTACGCGAAATATGAGATTTTGTAACGTTCTATAAAAAGGATCTGTAACGTTTATGGACACGTTACAGTAGACTCCGTTGCAAAAAGAATTAAACGTTACAGATCTGCAACATTCTTTTCAAAAAAAACGTTACAGATTATTAAATTAATATTTTACACACAACTTTTTGAATAAATCTGTAACGCTCTATTTGAAAAAAACGTTATAGAATATGGGATTCTGTAACGTTTTTTTTCAAAAAAACGTTGCAAAATTATTTTAATTTTTTTATATAGCAGGTATTCTGTGGCTAGCCCATGTTGCTAGCCGTACAAACTAGTACAAATATATAATTAATATGCATATCACATACACAATATCACATATATATCAAACACATTCATATACAAATAACAAACAAGCCATGCAAATGAGAATAAAAAAATTATGTTCAATAAATATACATCAATTTATTTACAAGCATGATACATTTCAAATTAATCATCCTTTAATTCCTCTGAAACATTTTTCAATCAAGATTCAATTGTGATTGGCAATCCTTTAATTCCTCTGAAACATTAATTACCAATAGTATTATTCTCAGATGTAGAAGAATGATGTCTAAGAACACCAGATGCATAGGTGCGCACTCTGGGGCATGATAACCCTGTAAACGCAAAAGGTAAATAAAAGAAACAAGGCTCGCTCTTGTAAACACTAATTCTACAATTCTCTCTGGCCAATAAACCCATTCGGTACTTGATCCGGATTTGCAAATACCCCTGAACCTCAGCTAGAAGAAAGCCCCTCAGTAAAACTCCTGTTGTCACAAAGCAGTAGTTTCCAAAAAATCAAAATTGAATAAAAGAAAATAAACTATTAGGGTTTCACCCACTAAACCATAAAGATACAAAAGAAATCAGCAGTAGACACAAGCAAGCTAAGAAGGAAAGAATGAGGAGGATTTATCCGGGATTTCATGCAAATATTGATAGGTATATTAGTGCAAGTACTGGTAGGTAAACTCGCGAATTGGCAGAAGCAGTAGTCCCGAAAGGAGGTCCAAAGCATATTGAATAGGAAAAAGAAGTAAATGAGGTAGCCCAGGAGGTAAAGTCCGTTCTTTTCGTATTAATTCGATCGACTAGCGTAAACGAAGAGGATACTATTAGGCAGGCTACTCTCCAAACCTTCTTCTCTGGCTTCGAAGCCTTATATTGAAATTATAGATTAGCAATTCGTAGTGCCTTTCATGCAATTTCAGCGATGTATGTTGCAAAAATTAATTTAATTATCTTTTTCTTCTTGAGGTGTTGTGGTGGCTGTCGAGAGGAGGCAGTGGTGCCGTCGGCTAGGGTTTGAGGTATTGAGAGAGAGAGAGGAGATGAGGCCGATGAGAGGAGCTTCGATTCGAGGTAGTGAGAATGAGAGAGAGAGAGGATAGGAGGCCGGTGAGAGGAGCTTCGGGTGTTGTCGAGAGGAGGCCGGCGAGAGGAGATTTGAGTGCCGTCGAGAGAAGAGGAGGTCGGCTTGTGCAGTCGAGAGGAGCTTTGAGCTGGCCGGCCAAAAAACGAGAGGGAGAGGAGAGCCGAGTGCAGTCGGCTAGGGTTTAAACGAGAAGGAGAGTCGAGAGAGAGGAGACTTAGAAATTTTTCGGAAAAAGGGAGGAGTCGATAGGTATATAGGAGTCGATAGGTATATAGGAGTCGAGAGAGAGGACTTAGAATCCTTAACAAAAATATCAGAAAAATCTGTAACGCTTTTTATATAAAAAACGTTACAGAAGAAAAATGATAATCTGTAACGTTTTTTGTATAAAAAATGTTACAGAAACTTTGACATTTTTTTTCTTTTTTTTTATGGAAAACTTGTAACGTTTAATTTATAAAAAACGTTACAGATTAGATCCACTTTTTTTCACCCGCTTATTTTTCGCAGATCTATAACGGGTTTTAAAGAAAGCGTTACAGATGACCCGTTACAAAAGCCTGTTTTTGTGGTAGTGCATAGCAAATTGGAGCCATGCATGTGTAAGTGTAATGCACCAATATTAATTGTAGAATCAATTTTCCTGAGGTGTGTGCAGCCAGTTTGCACATCAACCTAGGGCTGCAAAACGAAAATAAAAATACTTAATTCCGTTCGTTTCGTCCCTGCGAACGGATCAGCGAAATTAAAAATTGTTTGGTCTGATATGGCGAAACGATCAACGAAACAGCGAATAATTTTATCACAATGTAATTTACGTAAATTTTGATCGTTTCGTACCTTTTCAACCCCGCGAAACGATTAACGAAACACCTTTGTTTCGCCTCCGTTTCAAACGTTATGCAGCCCTACATCAACCTTCTGATCTTCTAGATATACATGTTTAAGGATGTACAATAGCGAGTAACTTTCTAGTCTTCTGGCCTCCTTCGACTAGCTTGCATTTTATTATGAATAAAGAAAAGAGAATTGCTTTCTACCATTCTCAATATTCTATCATTCCCTCATCTCCTACAAGATTCCATCATGTGTAGGGATGGCACTAAAGCCTGATAGCCCGACAGCCCGCTTCAGCCTGCCTGGCCCAGAGTGTAACAGGCCAGATCGGGCCAGGCCTAGAGTCAGGCCAGGCCAGGCTTGGGCTTGAGATGAAACCCATGGGCCACCCGATGGGCTTATATGCGTCTAGTCGATGCTGGGTTGCGAATATAGCCTTCTTATTTTTCGGCCTATGACTAATAAAGAAAACCCTAAACTGCAGCTAGGGGTGCATAACGTGGAAAACGACCACGAAAGTGGTCATTTTCGTTAACCGTTGCATTGATGCACGAAATTTTTGTACTTGTTGCGTTGATTGTTGCATCCGTTTAACACATGTTGCGTTGATCGTTTTGTTGATGGGAACGATCAAAACGGTTATAACCGTCTTTGACTACCTAACTGTTTTGCATTTTTTTATTAAGATGCAAGAACATAAACTATTCTGCATTTTCTATGAAATAGAGATAGAGAAATGACATGTTAGGTCAAGCGGAAAAGGAGGAGGAGGCACCATCATCACATCTCGCTCTTGACGGCGATTGTACTAGGTGGTGCAGAAGCGAGAGAGATAGATGTGACTGTGTTCGGCAGATAAATGACGGGAGCGACGCTGCAGAAATCTAATTTTACTCGTTTCTCCCTCGATCTCTCCGCTGAGGTACTCTGCAATCTAATAATAAAACCATGAAAAAAAATTTAGACGAAATGTGCGAAATAAACGACCACGAAACGTACCAGTTTCACTAATTGTTCCATTCTAAGACGAAACAATATTTCTATTTGCGTTAGTTGTTCCGTTACTTAAACGAAACTAAAATCTTTATCCGTTACCGTTCCATTCCGAACGAAACGAAACGAAAGAACGATTGAAACGGCTACCGTTTTCAGCCCTAACTGCAGCCGCACACTTCAGCCTCAATTGTTATCTCCGCTCAAATCTCTCTCTTTCTCTCAACGGCAGCGATTGCCTGCTTGTTGGCGACGGCGAGTCTCTTTCTTCTCAAAGTAAGATTCTCTCCTTCTTACTGGCCTCACTGGCCTCTCCTCTTTGCAAAGTAAGATTTTTTTTTGTACAATACTGTTCGAATCATTTACAAATATGTCGGTTTGTGTTGGTCTGAGTCTAAAACCCTACTTTACTTTTTTCTTTTTTGTCTTTAATAAAAGTTTTGTTGTCTGGTATGCTTAAGTTTAGTTAGTAATTTACTTTCGTTTTTGGTTATATATGTTGGTTTCTTGTTATTACATTTGATTCATTTGAAGCTCACATTTAAAGTCCAACTTTACTGTGAATTTCGGATTGCTTCCGTGCAAACTTTGGTTTATTTGTAAATACAGAGTGGTAGCTATGCATTTTAAAAAAAGTGCTTTAGAAACAGTTCATGTGAAATCATGAGACATATATAATAATTTTGTTCAATTTGTACTTACAATTTTCACAACTATTATCTTCCAGGTTTGTTGAAATTATTAACGAGGGGAGCTTATGCGCTGAGAATGGTGAAACAGTTCATGTGCTGAGAAATGAGAATGGTGTTTTGCCTGCATATTTATTTAACATATACTGTAATTAATCTTGTGAAACAGTATTATCAATCTTGTAGTAGTCAGTGTTTCATGTTGCAATGCTATTATTAAACTGTTTTTTGTGGTTGAATTGTTGTGTTAATATATTTTTTTTATTGTTGTGTCAATTGTAATTGTGTATGAAATTATTGAGTATAAATTATAATTGTGTTGGACTGCTGGTTTGGAATTGTCAGGCCTTTTGGGCCGGGTCAGGTAAGGCGACCCGAAGGCATCAGCAGGCAGGCTCAGGCAGGCGCGGGCTCAGAGGTAAGGCCCGTCAGGCAGGCAGGCGTCAATTTTTCGGCCCATGTGTTTGGGCTCAGACATGCAGGCCTTTATTTTGATAAAATCAGGCCAGGCTTGGGCTTGGCAGTTTATAGGCAGGCCAAGCCCATTGCCATCCCTAATCATGTGACGTGAATCTATAGTATGACCCTTATCCGACATCATCCCCTTCGTCCCACGAATCAGTACGTTGCAACTAACTCCTCCCCCCTTCCGCGTACGCTGTCCCCCCTCCTCCCTCCCACGTACGCTGCCCCCCCTCCCCCTTCTCCCTCCCACGTACGCTATGCCCCCTCCCCCCTCCTCCTTCCTACGTACGCTGTCTCCCGCCACCCTCCTCTTCCCCCTCCTACACACTTCATAACTGTTGAAGTTGTATATATTAACTTCAACAGTTACGATATTACCTTCAACATTTAAATATATTAACTTCAATATTTACGATATTAACTTTAACAGTTATCTATTTAATTTCAACAATTACGATATTAACTTCAACATTTATGTATAGTAATTTAAACGGTTATGAAGT
This sequence comes from Rhynchospora pubera, assembly GCA_028095005.1. Lineage (NCBI taxonomy): Eukaryota > Viridiplantae > Streptophyta > Magnoliopsida > Poales > Cyperaceae > Rhynchospora > Rhynchospora pubera. The sequence goes on from CM051462.1 coordinate 79,634,682, forward strand.
GCAAGGGAGGTGGGAGGTGGGAGGGGGGAGGGTGGGGTGACAGCATACGTGAGAGGGAGGGAAAGGGGAGGGGGGGGGGGGGTTGGAGAATAGAGTACGCACGAGGAAGTGATGGGTGTTGGATTTTCAGAAAAAAAACGCGTTATGGGGAATGACAAAGATGATGAATTTTGGAGATGATTTTTATCATCTCCGATAAAGAAAATATTTTTGAGTCTGTGTGCTACTGCTTCGTGCTACCAACCAATATTATTGATAACCGGTTGTTAATTTAAGTTCGTCTCTCACTGACTTATCAATGTAATTAAGTTGCCACTTGCCAGTTCGAAACATTCAAACAACACGTGCCCGTGACACTGTAGATTTGCTCTAAAAGTAAATATTTTCTGTATATGCTGGTACTCGAAAAACTATTATCAGCTATATATAGAAAGTTTGTGATTTATTATTTTTGCAACGTCCAACCAAACGACCACGGCTGAAATTTTGGATATCTCCAATTAATTCCGGATGATTCGCTATCGTGCATCTTTCGTCTTGTGTTGAACTATGTTTTACAAAGCTTTCTTCTTGTTGTTGAAGAGAAGTGCTAGATATAAACATGCATGGTCATGATTCATGAAGATGTATTGTTTTTACTTTTTAGGTTAAAGCTTTTTACTACTTTGCATTTTTTTTTCATTCTCAATGGTAAACAACGGAAAATCCAAAGTTGGAACACTTGAGGGAGTTCTCTACTATATATCCACCTTAAACACCTATACATCTACTGCATCTAAGCCACAATGGAACAAGAAATTTCTCTTTTCTATTTCTATAAGATTTCCTTTCTCCAGTCCTTGATACGCAATTCTCCATCACCATGCATGTGAATATAATATGTTGAAAATAATAAAATGTGGAAATAACTATATACAATATTGTTTTGAAAATCGGACAGAACCAGCCGGTAGGACCGGTACTACGCGAATCGGATGTCCAGTCCAAACTGACTCGGTTTTTTGGCTATTATTGAACCCACAAAAAACCGCAGCCGGCCGGTTCGATCAGGTTTTTATTGAAACTGGTGAACCAGACTGTCCAGTTTATCTTTTTTCAACCTTTATTGTCTCTGGTTTAATTGCAGAAAACTTGAAAAATAAAAGAGAAATACAAAGAATCAAACCTTGGTTCTCAAAAGTAACAACCATGCTCTCTATCCATTGTGCTACATGAGCCTTTGTGTTTAACGTATGAACCATTTATACAAATTATGTTATTCGGTTTTTAAAATCGGTTCAACCAGCCAAACTAGTTGAACAAGTTGAATCATCAAACCCATAGCTTTACCGGTTCGATGGCCTATCTGGTTTTCAAAACATTGACTGTATATCTGATAGGGCCGGCCTAATAAAACTCGGCCCAAGTAAAAGGCTATGGAACCAAGCCTAAAGGAGGCCTGCAATGGAAGTAAAGAAGCGGGAAAAGATAAAATCAAACAGCGTGCCCAAATAAAGTCGGGAAGACAGACTCTAACAGACCCATGCGGAGCACCTCACCGAACATAATTCGGGGGAATCTAGGAACGCAAGTTGGTTAACCGCTGTCGGGTGACGTCAGCATTCTGTTGTAAGAAATAGGCCTATATATAGAGGGGGTAGGCGATTGTATGGGGGGTTGGCATTTTGGTAGACAGAATAGCTAATAGAAAAGAGATTGTAATCCTCAAATAATCAATAAAATATAATTCCCTCTCATTCTCATCTCTCATCTCTCATGTGTTGCTAATCTCTACTAAAATTGAGCTTATCAATATCTAACCTATGTTTGTATTAAAAAGTTCAATAATGATAGCATTTTCTCTGACTTCGCTCCAAGGACGACAGTACAAAGAAAAGGAAAGAGGTTAAAACCATTTTAGTAAAGAAATTACCAAATAGAATAAACTCCAAAAAAAAAAATGAACAAAAGAATTTAAGAAAGGATCATATGCTAGATAAGAATTTATTTAAGGAAGGACCATACATACAATGATAAAGTAGCCCACAGAAAAATTCAAGCAATTAAAACCACAAATGATGAATGATACAACATGGCTAAAAAATGTTAAAAAGAAATACATAACTCTCTTTACATGCTAATACATATAACCCTCTTTATATAATGAATTTTACTAAAATAATAACAAAAATGACAGAATATAGCGCTTTTTAATTAACTCGATTCATTTGTTATATATTCCTTCAAATACTTTCAGAAATATTCAAGACAATGGTACAAGACTGCAAGGACAATTAAAAACCATATATAGAGTTCCATGCATATATAATATATAGGAGGCTTGAGTTGACTGGCGTACAGTGTTTCAATTTAACCCTAAAAATTGTTTCTCGTTCCTCCAATTTTTTCTTTCTTTTCTGTCAGGGAATCAGAGGACATCATGCACTTATCTTTTGCTGTCGTATTAATATATGAAATCAGCAGTCGTCATCAGCAATGCTATATCTCAAGAGAAGACCTTGTCATATTTATATATTCTCGTGTACAATACCTAGATCATATACAATCATTAACTTCTCCTTGATTATTTCTTCCAAGCTTTAACACAAACTCTCAAATCCCAAGCCATGGATATTGGAGAGACCATTCAAGCCCTCCTCATATCTCTGAGATATTCTGATACAGCTAGGCTTGCACGTGTAGAGTTCCTAGTTGTACTTTGCAATCCTCATCTTATTATTGTTTATACTGGATGCCTACCGTCTCCGCAGTACCAGCTCCATTGTCAGGACAACTTTGGTCATCCTTGAAACAGTAACCAGTCCTTTCGTTACCTACACAATTGGTTTTATTCAGAACATAACTTTTAATAACCAGTTCATTGTGGTATGGGGTGTGCTCTTGTCAAAGATTTAAATAGCGGATAGCGGACTCGTAGCGGACATGCTAATATCATAGCGGATAGCGGATAGCGGGTATTTAGCGGCCGCTATCGGACCATAGCGGATTTGCACACACAAGTGTATTTTGAAGGTCTAGTTTAGTATAAAATAAAAAATTAAAATAATTTCAACTAATAAACGCTAATTAAAATTATATTTATTTTCTATGAATATTTGACCATTAAATTTTAAGAATCTAAAAATGTTCAAAATATAAAAATTGTGGCCAGTTTTGTAATTTTTCCATAGAACTTTGAATCATATAAATCGGAGTTCGTATGTAAAAGTTATGCCCAAAATACTACTTCTATATCAGCAAATTATAAACTGCACCGCTATTTCCGCATTATACCGCTATATCACCCGCTATTTTACGCTATTTCACCGCTATACCCCGCTATTTCCCGCTATAGGTCGCGCTATCGGACAGGCCGCTAAATTTGTAGCGTTGTAGCTGTGTACCAAATAGCACCGCTATAGCGCCGCTATTGCGGCCGCTACGGCCGCTATTTAAACCTATGGCTCTTGTACATTCTCGAGTCGGGCACAGAATTTCTCTCAGCATATAGCATCACAGATTTTTGTATGCGCCGGCGCGTAGACTTGAGAGAGTTAGTTCAGACCTTCTTTGCTGGCAACCTTAATGCTACCAAGGGAAGCAACTTCCAGATGTTTCTTTGGGTTCTTTGGTCACTTGGCCCAATCATGATCATCTACAAGATCATTTCTTTTGAACTTGCTCGTAATTCCTACTCCCATGGCCAAAACTCAAAGTTATTGGTGGAGTACATTAAGAATGAGTACTCTCAGAATCACAACACCAGGTTAGCAGGTTTTAAGAAAAAGAAAACACACAACAACAATACATGCACTATCAGGTAGGTAGGGCTGTCAATGGACCCACCTCAAAAAAAATTTTCTTAGTATCGTAGAAGATATTTTCATACATGTACCATTAAAATTTTCTTTATCCACATCATATCCGTTCTCGTTAAAAAAACGACTTTATTCGTACCTTACTCTACCCTAGGGGCGAAGCTACGTGGTGAATGGTGGGTCCATGGTGTTAGAGATATGTCCTAGAAACCAATCATATTTGGCTACTTCTATAGTTTTATGTCAGTGATGATTTTATATCATTTGTTCCTTGATTTATGTGTTGACAGTTCGTTCAGGTTGAGGATCTGAATTATAGATCACTGTGTTTCATTTAGTAGTAAATGACAACAATAAATCTAAAGCGTCCATAATTTTGATAATTAACAAGGAACATTAATTATCAATAAGATTAGTATGCAAGTTAAGTGATGATTGAGTTCTATAAATCATAGGTTAAGAGTAACCAACTTAATTGCATATGTTTATGTTAATTGAACATAGTACAGGACACGACCCAACGAAATAAATATATGGATTGTGTTATGTGTCATTATTTATTTCGTTATGATTTTGATTCTAAGTTTGAGATATTTATCTTTTCCACATGAGGATAGGTTCAATAAATATCGTCTACCGCTGATTCCCGATAAGGGCTGCTATACGGACGTTATTTATGTTCTCTTGAATTGTGCGGGGAAAAGCTAAATAATCAAGAAAACCGTATGTCCCTCATTAATTCACTTAGTGAGTGACGATATCTATTTGGGCCCCTTGATGGAGATAGATTGTTTGCTAGCAACTGATACAATTATCTCTAGATCAAGAAACGTATAATCTACAAGAATGACACATTCCTATCTTGGATTATACGATGATATCGTGAGACATAGGAATCAAAATAGAGAAATACTTTTATTCTCTTATGCAGGATTTAAATACTGTAGCAGTACATTATTTATGCGAATTGGGAATCATAACGTGTTGCTAGATACCGCTTATGATTATTGGAATTAAATAGCGATTTAATCCCATGTCCAACTTAGCATAAATCCTCAAAGGATCACACAGATCGAAATATAACCAAACAGTGCATTAATCATTTATTTGCATCAGTGTATTTTTGCGAAAATATGATTAGTTGATTAATTGATTATATGTCGATATAATTAATTAATTCAAACGGATCGTATCGAAATGATTTAAATGCATAAGCTAATCCCATGGTAATTATTAATTAGTTAATAATTATTCAACACAATACTATTTAATATAAATAGTTATATTAAATTAATGGGCCGATATTTATTATAGAATAAATAGCCCAAATGAATAGCACTAAATAGTGGATTGATTTAATAATCAATTTGGAGAGCTTGCAAAGCCCAAAAGGGCCCATATATGGCCGGCCACATAGGAGGTGGTAGGTAGGTGGCATGATGGTAAATAAAGGGAACTTATTGCTAGGATTTGAGCATTATAAAAGGACCCTTGTGGAGGCTCCTTGCTCCTCTCTCTCTCTTCCCTTCCTTGAGCCGCCACCCTCCTCCCTTCTTCCCTCTTTGGCTGCCACCTCTCTCCCCTCTCATCCACCTTAGCTCATGTGTTGAGCACCATCATCTCTCCACTTAATTAAAGAGAATTAAGAAGGCGAGAACGCTTGGGATTAGCCTAGACCTTGTAGCTTCTAGCAAAGCTTGTAGGTCTTGGTTAATTTCGTGGTGGACTCGAGGACGAGCTTGGCACGAAGGAGGAGCTAGACGCGCACACCACCTAAAACTTAGCCGGTTCGAGCCTCTTGATTACTATATCAAGAGAGGTATACCTTTGAACCTTTCTTTTTGTGTGGATGGCTAAGTACTAGATCTTGTTTGCATGTTTGTTTGTGGATAATTAGGAGTAATTAACCATAAAAATAAAAATTATGCATTTAACTAACACATGGACCCATCTCAAAAAAAAATTTTCTTAGTATTGTATTTGTTTTGTAATTAAAAAAAAGTCACAAGAAGTTATGGACCCATCTCAAAAATTTAAAGGACCCAGTTGGACATGTCGTGTTTGATTTGAATTGCATAACAACGCCTAAAAAATCACATAAGGACCCAGGTAATATTTGTTCCTGACTAATCGCCTTCTTTCTTCCTCCCAATGAATTTTATTAAGACAAATTTTAGAATAGAATGAAATATTTGGATGAATAATTATTTGTAGCATATATGTACTAGCGCGAATCTCGTGCATTGCATGATTCGTCTATATAATGTTTAATTTGTGAACTTTAGGACATTATAAACAAAAGCTACCACATAAGATAAAATATATAATTCGGATATTATATAAGAACTAGCACTAAAAATCGTAAATATTATTCATGTCAAAAAAATTCCGAGCGCCACAAAAGATAAGAAATATTGTGGTATGAAAAGTGGCCAAATTTCTCTGTATGCCTCCTATCTTTATATAGCTATAATATAGAAAAAAAAAAGTGTTCAATAAGATTTATAATGAACCTATTATGTAAAATTATGATAAAAATGAAAATTCATAGGAAATTGTTGTATTTTTTTATTGTCTTGATTTTTGAATTATTATTTTGTATATTAAATATATTATTTTAGATTTTCTATTAGTATTATTATAATATATATTTGATTTCTCATGAATTTTTTATGTCGCATTATTTAGAGTTCTTTATTTAAAAAATTATTATTATACTGTCTATATTAAAAGTTATATCATACATATATTTTCAGCAAAAAAAAAAATTACGGACCCTGCTAACATGAAATTCTAATTTTGCCACTGCTCTACCCTATCCGTTAAAATTACCGGAAAGGATAGGATAACGAAATATAATGAATAATAATAATGTTATTAATTTAATAACACACACATACATATTATATATGGTAAATAAATAGCATCAAATAAATAAAGAAAAATTACAACATTTAGATAATACTAAGATATAACAAAAAGCATGAATTTTTATCCCCATGTCAATTGACATTCCAAAAATTATATAACTGATTATAAATTATAATAGAATAGAGTGCAAATTAATTTTTCATCAACATAAATAAATTTTAATGAAAATCGAAACTAATATTATATCTTACAAAATTCACTAGTAACATTATTATATATATATATATATATATATATTTGTTAAATTTTATCCATTAGATAATGGGAAAAATAGTTCTACCTTTTCCGTACTTAATAAGTTAACAAAAATTTTTCTTTGCCTATAGTCATACCAGCTAGTTAGTCTAACAAAAATAAAATTTTATCCATAATAGTCTTATCGAATACGGTACAAATAGCATAAATGATAAACAATTTTCGTTGACAGCCCTACCATAAAAAAAGTAGCTGGCTTGCATGCAATCGTGTCATATATGCATCCAACATTTTCTTTTAATTTTTGTTTCAAGATGACTATGCAAGTATGCAGCCATTCATTCTCCTAATTTTTTTGTCCATCAGATAATTAAATATTTATAGAAAATAGCTAATGTTCATCATGATGACCATGACCATGCAACCATTATTCTTTTAATAACTCTTTTGTACACCATGAATTTATTTATTAAATATCTTTGAAGGTTATATTTCGAAGTGGAGTATATAAGGATATAAAAATTGTAAATTAGAATTAGAAAAATTGTCTATTCATGAATAAGGACGTGTTATTATATAAATATCTCCTTGTTCGTGCAAATTCCACAAAAATTGTGGAATTAGATCATAAAGATATGAATTAGCTGTTCGCATCTTTTCATTCGTGCTTGGGTTTAGTCAATTCGAGCTATTTGCGAATAGCTAATTCGCATAGGTGCCAAGCACACCTAAAGTAATAAATCAAACAATAAATATAATTTTACCACTATAATCTACGTAATGAAATATCATAGAAAAAGCAAAATTAATAATAATATATTTTGTACTACTTCGAATTATGTTAAAGTTGTTATTTTTGGATATAAATTAATAATAATATATTTCCAGATATAATAATTGTCTAAAAATACAAAAAAGGACAATAAAAATTTCAAATATATATAATTTGGTTTGTTATAATATCTCAATACGAATTAAATTAGTTAAATTAGAATTTAATTTAAAATAAATATGACAAATAAACTTGTCATGCCCACAAAAAATGTATGCATCGTGATGTGTACCATATAACATTACTCATATTTGTACCTGTATAATGTAATTGTAAAAATGAAAAAGGTTCAATCCTTCGCCTTGAACTCTTACTATTGCTTCAAATAAGCCCCCTCAACTCTTTTTCCAACACAACTATTTTTGCAGAAAATTCTATTTGTTATTAGTTCTGCTGTTTAATATGCGTATGTGTAGAGCTCTCGACGAAAGAAAAAAGCACGTGATGCCATTTCAGTTAAGCGAAACGGAACAAATAATAAAATTTATTTTAGTTTCGTTCTAATAACGAAACGGTAAACGAAGCATGAAATCATACCGTTTCGACTCTTTTCAAACAATTTCATATGTAAAGTACTAAATTCTTAAGTGGAACTAATAACGAAATGATATTAATTCTATACCGTTTCAAAAATGGAACGGTTTACGAAATGAAATCTTATACCATGTTCCTTAATGGAACGACAAACGAAACAACAAGTTTTGTGTGTTTCGTTCACGTTTGACAGCCCTACGTATGTGCCTTCATTAAGTGTTGACTTGGCATCACCTACTCCCCTTCTTCTCCAATAGGCATGTCAACGGCTATCATTTCACCGTTGCGCCATGACATGAAATGGTAACGAAACAGTTAGTGACAATACTGATTCTTGTGTTTCAATAATGGAACGACAAAAGAAACAAGAGCTAAAACGAAATAAAACATGTCGTTTACTAAAATCGTATATTTTGTACATGACATTTATCATTTCATTAAACGGAACGGTTAACGAAACGGCAAAATCGTACTGTTTTCTTAGTGGCACGGTAAACAAAATCGTCTGTCCGTTTTCGTTAACTAGGTTTGACACCTCTGTTCTCTAACCAACCAAGTGCTCTCTCCTCTTGAAGTAATGGTGTTTTTTTTCTCTCTCCAAACTCTACTAGTTAATTAGTTCCGGTGCAAGAATTACTTGCTGTCCTTTTTAGTATCCTAACTTCCTAAGTTCCTAACTCACCTACTCACACTATTGATTCTTCGAATTGTCTTTCAAATATGCATATGCAAACCGTCTGTTTTCAGATAAGTTAAATTTAATTGTGAACAAATAAAGAAACAAATATGAAGTATATATATATATAATGAGGAGAGTTTCAATGCCAACATGGCACTTTTTTGTTATTTTTTTTAAATTTAAAATTCAAATATCAAATCTAATTTGTTGATCTTACTCAACCTAACAAATAATTTATTTTCATGTAAATTTTGTAAATTTGAGAGTTCATTTGATCTTACTCAACCTAAAGTATGAACATATTAGAATGAATCCATCATATATAGTTAACAAATTTCATTTTTCATACCTTTTGATCAAGTATCTAATAAATTTTAAAAATTTTATAAAACTTATATGAAAATTAACCACACATTAAATTAAATAGATCGACGGTTTGGATTTGGTATTTGAATTTTAAATTTTAAATTTTAAAATAATAACTAAATGGTAAAATGTTGGTATTTTGGTACATTCAATGTTGGTACTGGAATTGTTATCTATATATATTTACTTTCTCTTTAATATTGTTATCTTCTTAATATATATCACAATGTTGTTTCGTGATATCAATTAAAAAATGTGGAAAGTGAATCTAACATATCAACATCTGAGTAACCCGAACAAAACTGTTCATTCAGCTAAATGAATTAAACGTGATATTTGCAAACAATCCAGGAATCATGTTATTACGACTTTTAGCTCCATGTATAATGCACATTATTTTATTAGAAGAGAAATTCCTTGCAGGAAATATCATCCTTGTACATTTATCGCTGGAATAGAACGATACGAGTAAAACAGATTACTCAAAAATTGTTGGGGTTAACACAGAGTTTTATGTTTTGATTAAATTAGCATAAAGACCTTTAACCAACTAGCCAAATAGAATCAACGCAGCATACTAATGAAAGGAAAAAAAGATGGATTTCATAGTAATTGAAATTTGCACATGCTATTTGGGAATCAAATAATACCAATTACCAACATCCGTTGCCTAACGTTAGTTTTATTTTTTTTCTCTTTGCAGCCTAATCCAATCAGTATGACAGGATATAAATACCTGGTTCGAGGTGAGGATGCGCAAGAAATTAGATCGCAAGCACCAAGATATGAGTTGAGTTGAATATCACTAATAAGAGGAAGTTGGTAACACTTGTGGGCTGTTTGGATTGATGGTGGATTTTGGAGAATTTCATCTTCCTATCATAAATTTATTATAAACAATTCAAACTCTTCACAAAGTTACACACTTCCCAATAAATTTATTCCTAGGAATTACAACTTCTCCAAATTCTTCAAATTCCTAAGCGATCCAAACGGACCAAGAACTAATTATGAAGGATGTTTGCCTGTCATATGCTTTGTCCAAGCTGCTCCGCTGTCAAATGACCGAGCTATCCATACCCAGGGAATGCCAAGACATGACCCAGAAATTGATTTTTCAAGGTGTTTTACATGGTAGAAATCACAAGAGGGTATTTAAAATTATGGAAATGCAAGTGGAATTTCTTACGGACTATTACTACACGAGAATCCCTATTGGAGTCTGGTATGGGTATCCCTTGATTAAGTTTGTTACTCTTGTCGTGACTGTTGTGTTTGGCTGCCTGCTCGCTTTTGACGTACACAAAACAGAGCCTCAAGAGGACGATTTATACCACTCTATAAAGGGTGTAAATGTTGATCGCATCATTACATATGTGCTGTTAGTATCGATTTCAATGAAGGAGGGCTGGGAGACGATTCTCTACATGTTGTCAGACTGGACTAAGTTAGTTGTCATATGTCGGTATGTCGAAGGTTCGTGGTTGCTAAGGAATCGCCTGGCAGAACGCATTATACTGCTACTTTGCAGGTCAAATGTCGTAATGCGTTGGCACAACAAAATGGGGCAATACAATATTCTAGAGTCATTCAGTTATAAGCCACGGGTGAAGCAAGCATTGCATTATGGGACCCTTCACATGATTAAGAAACCTATTGAAGGAGGCAAGGTTGGTAAAAAAATTAAAAGTTTCCAAGAAGTGAAACAGAGCATTGTTGATGCCCTACTTAGCATCAACGGTGGCAATCATGGCAATCAGATGAATAGCATGCCCTCCTCCTTGTACACTGAACAGGTTCGAAACGATTACCGATGGGCCAGTAGACAAGAAACATTTTCGCACCTTATATTGGTGTGGCACATTGCTACCAGCATGTGTGAAATTCAGCTATTTGAACATACCAGACCTGAAAGATCGTGTTTGAATTCTTTCTTGCATAAACTCAAGACATGCTGGACGCAGCCACATCCTTTCATGGTTGATCTGAAGAGTCTTGAGGGTGGCACAAGATCTCATTACATAGTAGCAAACAGCATATCACGTTACTGTGCCTACTTACTTGTTTTTGTCCCTGAGTTGCTCCCAGATCATGTTATAGTTTCTGAACAGGTTTTTGAGGGAACCATATCTGAAGCACGGAATATTCTTGGTGGTTGTCATTCATTAGAAAGTGTTCTGGAAAAACTCAAGAGCGTAGAAGGGGGAGCAACACAGATGGAAGGTAATGATCCGGAGAGAACTATAGTACAGAAGGTTGCCATACTTGGTAGGGAACTACTAGCAGACCCAGAAATGAATACTGAAAATGGATGGAAAATGTTAGCTGATTTCTGGGTAAATCTGCTGCTTTATCTGGCACCTTCTAGAATGATGGAAGATCACAAATCACATCTTTTTGAAGGAGGGGAGTTTATTACGCTTTTTTGGGCTCTGTTTTCTAATTGCGGAATCTTTGATCGAACTGATGAAGGAAACCAAGTGAGAGCAAATGGTATTGTCATTCAAGAGCGAGAACCTGTCAATCAAGTGCCAGAAAGTGGTGTGGTCCCAGTTCAATCAAGAACAAGGTGAAGCTGGCGAAGAGCAACAATATGAGATTGAAGAAGAAAAGTGGGCATTTCGTTAATGCTAATTTTCTCATGTGTGAACTGTGGATGAGTATTTCATCACCAACCAACCTTAAATAAAGAACCTGGGGTATTTCGTTAATGCTATCATAAAACATTCATAGTTGAGTGGCTCAATCTACAGTAACTTTCTGGCCAATCTAAGCCGTCTGATTTCCGTCTATTTGTGATGGATTTCATCATGCCCGTCGGTCTCCACTATCAATTTTTTGTTGCGGATTTTCTGGTCGTTGTTTGTTGTTGCCTCCTGTGTCGCATAGAGTTTCTTACGTGGTTTTCTATTTAGCTTCTTGCAGGAACATGAACGGCTACTGGGACGTCTCCGTTGTCGATCTATGCTTTGGATTTTCCTTGCGTTGTTTTTTGTAGGCTTCTGTGTTGCGCAGAATTCCTTATATGCCTTTCTTTTTAAATTCTTTCGACACATGGATGACTACATGATAACAGGGATCAATGAAGCCTTCTTCAACGCAAGTCTTTCTAGACCCTTCTTCCATCCTTAACTTTTCTGCACGAAGCCAAAAAGGAGGCCAGGAGAGAGGGAAGCAACACCAGATTCGAGTTGGAGAGGGAGCTCAATACTTCTCCTCTTCGACACAGACACTTCTCGAATTTTCTTTGCTCTGCAAGGAGCCAAAAAGGAGAGAGAGAGAGTGATAGGGAGATGGGGATCGCTGATCGCAGAGGCTTCTTTCTACCCCTCAGGATTATTCTTCTCTCATGTTGGGCCATCGAGACGAAGTGAAGAAGAACCATGCCCTGGCCTCCGATCTCAACTTGAAGCATCAGTTTTATGGATCAGTATATCAGCCACTTCTCTTCTTTTTCAGTCTATTTTTCCCCTATTTAGCGTCTATTGCTTTTGTTGTTGCTTAATGTCGTTCCATTTCGTTCAATTTGTATAATTTTGCGGTTTCCTTTATTTATTTTTAAGCAAAATTTCGTCACGGTAGCATTTTGGCTTAATTTTTTTTTTTGCTGCTTTGCAGGGTTCCTGATTTTAGATTTGGGCTTCATGTTCTATCCTCCATGGTGATTGTGTTATTCTCCATTATCATTGCTTCAGGTAGTATTTTCTTTATTCAATTCCATTTGATGTATAATAATAATGTTTGGTTTTATAGAAATAAAATAGTTTTTGCCATGTGTTTGTAGGAGAAAATATTGTTGTCCACCATAACTTCTCCTCCTTATGTTTGCCTTCCGAAATTTTGGTGCTTCTGGAAACAAGACTCCACACTCTTTTGCTTTTCCTGTTGAAGGTATCAGCTCCTATTTTAGTATAAATTTTCATTTTACACAAGGCCATCGGAACAAGAAGAAAATATCATGATAGTTTTAATTAGTGATTTGTTAATTTAGTTGGTATTTGAATTTAGGAGACAAACTTTTCTCTGCTGATTTATTTATTTTTTTATTTATTTATTTATTGTCGTGTGCATCGATTGAGATTGGTTTAGCTGATTAAATCTTTGGTTTTAGAGATATTTCAGCTTGACTATTTTCAAGTGTAAAGCTGGATGTTTTAGAGTGTTTGGAGGGTCACTGAAGACTACTTAATTTTTGTGATATGTTGCATCAGGATTTTCAAGGTATATAGAATATCCTGGAGCAGTTGTCTATGCTTGGTGATTTTTGCAACTGTTATATTTTTAAAATAATATTTCAGTGCTACAAATTTGCTCCAATGATTCTTCGAATTCACTCAGTTGGAGCATTTTGCGAATTTATATAGTTTATTCTTACATTTTTTAGTCTTTACTAATTAACTTTTTCTTTCATTTAGTTCTGCATACTTTGTGTTTTGGACTTTGTTGAAGAGAAATTTTTTCCAATTGGAGCGTTCAGGCTTTATGCCTAATCAAGTTTCTCTTTTTAATAGTCTGTATTAATAGGTTTCAGCTTCTTCTGATCATGCTCTGGCGCTGGTCCAAAATTCGACCATCTTAGCAGATATGAATTCAAGTATTCAACCTCTGCTTAGGGCTATAATCAAAGATGAGAGGTATAGAATATAGATGCAATGCATTCTCATTGATGCCTATCATTATAATTATCTTTTTATTTGAGCCAAAATGCAGATTTGGTGGATCTAAAGATTTCTATCTTCTATATTTCAGGTTAAGCACTAGGCTTTTTGGGACTGTATCATGGGAGACCACCTAGGTTATTGTGGGATTCATGCACATGGTACTGTATTATGCGATAATATTACTGGATATGATCGATAAAAGAGGTATAGTACTAATTGCTATTTTATGTGAAAGGGTGCTATTGTTGGGCATTATAGCATTTTATTTTATCTAATCTGCGGCTCTACCATCCTATATCAGCATGGTATGACTACGTTAAGCCTTTGTAGAATAATTTAGCACATTAGTGCCGCATTTGTGAGAAGTATGTTGTGTTAGGTACTACAATTTACACTAAGTTGTAAAAGTAAGTTATTTTTTTTAACCCAGAAACTTCGAATTAAACATGCATCATGTTAAGGCCACAATTTATGCCGAGTTCTTAAAACGATTATTGAAAAAGTAAAGACCTACAATGGAATTGTGTTGCGTGCTGTCTACAGACTAGTGCAACGGCATCATGTTAGTGCTCAATCAAGTTTCTCTATATTCTTGGGTCAGTTAATTGGCTCGGCTGTTTAGATTTTTCCATTTTTCAATGTACAGACTAATGCAACGGCCTCAGGAGCTAAAAAAAGGAGGAGCACTTTCCTTTTTTGTTGAGATTACAATTAATTCTGATTACCAAAAAGCATGAAGCGTAGCTCTTTCGGATGGCTGCATCTCCACTCATTCAAAAAGGTAACTGTAACTCTTCCAAGCTCCGAGTTTATTCGTAATTAATTCAAGCCTTATTATTCAATTTTTAACAATATCAACAAGTTTGTTCATGACTCATATACTTTCCTGCTTATTAATATTATAATGGACTGGTCAAGTCTTAGTCTTAGGATCCATTCATTTGGTAATGAATTAGGCGACACTGTACCGGACTTAGTTGGAAACAGACATAACTGGTACAGTGGTACTGGCATGTTCTGATAGTATGGCATTCTAGCTCTAGCATGTATATTGACCATTTTATGAATGTTAGACTGTAGGGTACCCGCTATTGTCCCCATTTGTTTGCAACATACATTTGCTTTTCATTTTATAATTTCTTATTACATTTTTAAAATGTTAGGTGTGTCATGATCCACTGATTATGAAATCATCCACAGAAATGAAGTTAAGTGAACTTGAAAACCTTCTAGCTGCCAAAACAAATAGGTAACATAGACTGACAAATGGGTAACACAAAAAAGAGCTGACAAAACTGTGACGCATGGTTGTGATATCTTGGGTAGTTTGATTGAATTCAAGGTGTTTGCAAGATGCTTGGATAATTGTGCAGAACTATGACTCATGGTTGCAAATTGAGGCTCCACTGCATTCATGGGACAATAAAAAGGTATGGTGGTTGTGTTTTAAATTTTCTAAATTTTTCTTTAGGCAATTTAGGTGGTATGGATGTGAGCCTTTTGTGATGTTTTATTGAGCTGAATGGTGTCAATTGTCTTAGGTCAAAAATAACTTTATTTGTCTATCGGACCAACATAAATCCTTCATGTATATAACAAATAGTTATTTTAACTGGTCAGGTTATGCATAGAACATTCACTAATTGTTGATAATTAATGATGGAATGAATTGGTATTTGTGGACTCAACAAGGTGCATATTCGCTGTTTATATTCTGTATATTTTTTTTTTCCGTTTCAGCTCTTTACAATATTGCAGCCTTTTACAGTATTGCGGCCTTTTACAATGTCAGTTATTAAGGTCGTTAGTTTTTTTTTAGTACACACGTTACTAAAAACAGGAAAAACTTTACTATGCTTATCCCAAATAATGCACCCATTAGGCCGTTACTGGCAAATGATTCACTGAAAAAAAGGGAAAATTTTATTTACAGAGAGTTACCATACATTTAAGAAAAAGACAGGCAACAATATTTCCATCCGTCATCACCTAACCATCACAACCACCATCCTAAAGACATCTTTCACCATAAATCACAGTAAGAACTACATCGCGCGAAGCGCGATGATTTCAATGTTGTTTAGGAACTGCAGCTCTCCATAACAGATTGTATAATTAATCTGTTGTCGAAGCTGCAGTTCTGACTGTTAAGGATTTGTGAAATAGGATTATAAGTTTGTTGTACTATTACTATGTTTGTTGAATGTTGATTTGGAGCTGTAATTTAGTTTAGAAGAATATTATTCCAGAGGAAGTGCCCTTATTATGAGAACCCTACATGTGTTCGTGAATCATAACTGATAAAAGAAAATTTTTAAGCTGGCCTAGTAAGTTTTCTTTTTTTTTTTTTTTGTTATCATTAAAATGAAGACCCTTGGTCCACAGATATTTCGGTGCATGGGGACAATATTTAGAACCGCTTATTGTCATTAATATTGCAAACTTAACGCAAAAAGACAATCTTAATTTTTGCTATTGATCTTCTCTTTAATTTTTTTTTTTTGGGGGGCAATAATCCCCTAGGTCACAAATCACGTCTATTGCAAACGGTAATATTCATATACATCCATGATTTATTTGTCTATATCAAACAGCAGGACCTCTCATCGCATCGGTACTGCATGAACCAGTACTACAACATCTCTGAAGATAGTGCTCCGGTATACTGTTGCGGTTGAACCATGCTGATGGCGATCTTGTATTGCCAGAGAATGCAGGGATTGTACCAGTAATTTACAATCTAGATAACTCAGCCCTCCGTGAGAATGCAGGGAGCCAGGGATTCCATAGGTTCCTTTCTGTACTCTTCCTCCATATGTTCAATGTTGACTTCCTATATATTTAACTGGGAAGTGAAGTATAATTGGGAGTTTGGGACATTATTAATTCCATTGTCAGTGAATGCAGAATTTTATGAATGATAACAAGTATTGCTTTTTATAAACTAGATAGAGGCTATCTAGAGTGAACGATAAAGGAAAGGAACAGGAGATGATCAGACGGTTGTGATTAATCAGGATTTTCTAAACTCAATCCAATGGTCCAGAATGAAGGATTTTAGGAAATTGATTTGAACAGCAATGAAAATTGGATTTTGACACAACTTCAACCCATAATAATTTATAAAAGTAGATACTTAAATTTTCCATAGTATAAACTAGACATTTGATTAAATAGTTTTTCTGAAATTATTTGTACATGACCGAAAACAAAATTCTTAAATCGGATTCGTAACGCAATTGACTTCTAAACATATAGGAGTTGATTATCCGCTAAATAACTGCATGTGATTTTTAATATTATTTTTTTATATTTCTTTGTTTGTTTGAAGATTTTTAATTAATTACATTATCTCGCAATTAATATTTTCTGGGTTTTCACAGAACATATCCGTATTCGTATTCGTATCCGTAAAAAAAAAATATGGATGTTGATATGGTTTTGAATTTTTTGATACTATCCGATCCGTATTCGTATCCGACATGGATATTATCCATATATGATAGATATTAATCCGTTTATCCATATCTTTAATGGCATAAGATGATTAATATAATTACCTATCTAATACTTTTAATTAGATAATACTTAATTTTTATTAGATAAATTCTCTTACAATAATATTTTTATTTGGACTAGTAATATAAAATTATTTTTATTTTTTATTATTGAGACGATTATATATGATAATAACATTAAAATTAATTTTTTCTCTAATCATGATGATTACATATGATTAATATACTATTTTATGTATGATAACATTTAAGGTAACATGATATGATTTGACATTGAATAGTTAAATATACTATTGGAATTCAAAATGTGGAAAGACTAAATTTATTGATCAATCCTATTAGATTTGTACTTATGCGGTGCTTGTAATTTTAGAAGATCTCTTTTTGCTTTCACTTTTACCTTTTTATTTATGTGTTGAAAGTTGGAATCCAACAAATAAATTTACTTACTTTGATTTTAAAGAATTTCACTTCTAAAGTTGTACACTGTAATCGAAGGCAATGTTATTAAAATTAACTTTCATATTTTAAAGAAATGTTCATTTGGCTCAAACTATGAAAATAATATATATTCATTCGCATATACTACTACTGATCTTGACGAAGTATTAATATAGACGCTGAGTATATTGAATAACATTACATTTATATAAACTGCTATTGTAAATAAATAAAAAAATTTAAATGTTGTCTGTATCTGACAAAATATATTCGTATTTGACTCCATATTCGAAAATATCTGAACCGTGTCTGTATCCGAACACATTCGTATTTGTATCCGCATCTAAAAAATATATAGATGCGGATATAAAAAGACCAACATTCGCTCCGAATCTTATCCGTTTTCGTCCCTATTTAAATGCCTTTATCGGCCCGTAAGAAAATTAACCTGGCCGCCGTGTGAAATGTCGGCCTTTTAATTAACCTGGCCGTTGTGTGAAACTTTAATCAACCCCTAATGACAATTAGAACAACAACATAATTTCAAATCTATCAAACCGTAATTGTAATCAGAATTTAAGTTCACAAAATGAACCCCTAATTTCATTGTCACAAATTCAATTCCGAAAATATACAACAAAGCCAAAAAATACAAACAACATTTAATTTCAGTAACAAACCAATAATTTCATAACACAAAAAATATAAACATTTTCATTAATAATCTCCTTATTTCATAATTTTACTCCCTAATTTTATATATCCTAACTTTGCAAATTCAAGACGCAAAAATTACTTACAAAGAAGACGAACTGAGTAGAGAGTGATGATAATGAAGAGTGGCTGAGTTCAAAGAGAAAAGTTGCCACGTCAATTGGCGGCTAATGGAGATTGCAATTGGATGACGAGAGAAGAGAGGTCAGAAGAGAGTGGGGAGAGGAGAGTGGGAAATAGGAGAGTGGAGAGAGAAAAGGAGTTCAAGAGGTGTAGTGAAGGCTGAGAGAGAAGGGTTTGATTTTTTTTTTTTTAAATCTGAAAAGGAGAGATGGGATGAGTTTGTTTGAATTTGAGATTTTGAAAGAGGAGAAGGGACCGTCGAAGGGTTCAGTCGAGTCAAGCAGGGATACCTGACAGGGCGCCAATTGAAGTGTCGGCTAGGGTTAGTGCAAGATGGAAGCTTACGTGTCTTGCCTGCGTGGCAGTGCCACGTGGTTTCACCAGATCGACAACTGAAGTGGTGGTCCATTTAGGTCCTTTGGGCAAATTGTAGGGTCATTAAGCCAGACGCTAAATTTTTTATTTTATTTGAATTTATTAAGCAAAAATTTCGAAAAATGGGATTTGGTCTTTTCCAGCGTCCATTTCTTTGGAAACTGGAGATGTTTAAAGAAAGATTTAACAACCGGAGAGACGCTGGCAGATCAAGACCGTTCCTTATCTATCCAATTGATGAGATCAAATCATAAAATCATTTTTCATTCTGCTGCCTTGATTTGTCATTAAATTTAGGATTTCTTTCTAACAAAACACCTCTCTCACATCATTACAGGTTGAAAAGGGAAAGTTGTTTTTTTTTCCATCAGTTTATTTCTTGATATAATGCCTGAAATAAATTATATCAATTAAGTTTTTAAAACCAACGTGATTGTCTTAAAATTGAATACAGTTTGTATTAAAGAAATTGGAAGATGAATAATTTAATATTTTTAGAAACTAGAAATAAGATTTTTTTTTTGGCTGTGAAAATTTTTGAAGCTTTCTTTCGTATTTAAATAATTTTTTTCATAAGACTGAATTTATTCCAATTTATAAGGATGAGGAACAAGGAGAAGTGCTTTTGTTTAATATTTTAGAGTACGTTTTTCAGTTACTACAGACGATCTAAAGAAAAAGTTGTAACAAAATTTCTTATCTTTTTATTAATAGTTATACTAAAATTGAGCGCTCTAAACAAAAATCAAGACTCCAGAGCAAGAACATTAACCAGAGTGCAATCCCTGATCAGAACCCCAGATGTTGGTAATTAGTATCTACCATCCAATTAGAAAGGAAGTTGATTACTGTCATTTGCAGTTTTGCCATCACTTGCTATCGCTAAACATAAAATGAACACATAAAACAAATAAAGTAAACATATATAATGATAAAAAGTGAATACATACAAACAAATAAGTTCAATAAAAATAAATTGAATATGCATATAAAAATCTGAACAAGAAATGACAACACATATTTGATTGTAAGTGTTTATTTTGATCATCTATATGTTTATTAATCTGTTTTATATGTTCGCTTTGTGTTTAAAGATGATAAGAGATGGCAAAACAGCAAATGACACTTACCATCCAACATGCTCCTTTCTTGAATATGGGCCCAGAATTGGAGTCTGGCCCAACCTTCCTTAGTGTCAATATGTACCTCTCTCAATATAAACCCTAGCAGCAGCCAGAGATAGAGAGAGGCGAAACCCTAACCGCAACCATGGTGACTTCTTTGAATTCTGACGCATTTTTCCAAACCATCATCTATTTGCTCACCACTCGCATCGCTGCTCGCAGAAGACTCATTGGATCTCATCTCGCCACTCATCCTCTCGATCAAAAAGATTTGGAGAGATGTTCAAGTTTTTGAAGGAGGTGGTTAGGGATGGCAATGGGCCCTGCCTGCTGGTAGGGCCGCATAACGTCGAAGACGGTGACAAAAATCACCTCTTCAGTTAATCGTTTCGTGGATAAGATGAAAACTTTAATTTTTTTCGTTTTGTGTTTCGTCCTCTTAACGCAACATAAATTTATTGCGTTGATCATTGTTTAATACTTACACGATCAAAACGGTTAAATCGTTTAATCGTGCCTAGATTACAAATGCTAGTTGAATTAATTGAACTTTAACACACAGACAACAATCACAGTAGCAGAATTTATATTATTAATAAATAGCTGTCATTTACGTGAGACGGCAGTGTCATTTGCAAATATAACATCAATTGAACTTTAACACACATTACTTTGAACCACAAAGTACCCAACAAGATCAAAACAACTCCAAATTTTGTAAAACTTATATGAAAATGCATGGTCCGTAAAATTGAATAAGATCAACGGTTTGAATTTAACATTTGAATTTTAAAATTTTTAAATATTAAAAAAATGTCTTGGCTTAACGGTACAGCCGGAATGTCTTGACTATAGATGATGTGAATCCCATTTCTCGTTATCCTTGAGCATCAACTACTACATACATAATCCTTCGTCTCCAAATGACTTTTACATTCACTATATTTATTCGATTTTTGGTTGCTCATAACTTTTATTGAACGATTACGTTTAGACAACAGTATTGCTTCTTCCCAAAATACATTTCGTCCTTATTAATCATATTACATTAATTTACTTACAATTCTCTTACTTATTTCTTCACATCACATTTGTAGGCATCAAATTACTTGCTTCTTCCACCCAACAACTACAACATTTCTTCGATTACATACGAACTTGAAATCGTAAAAGACGGCTATTTTGGAGATGACGAAGACTTCTCTTATTACGTGGGTCAATTGATAGCTTCCAAGATCAATATATATAATATAATTATGGACTTTTATGTCCAGAAATATCGCCATCATTGTCTTATCAATCCTTTTCTAATTTTGTTTCTCTTACTTTCCTATTTGCTCTTATCCAATAAAAAATTTATTTTCCCTTTACCTTTTTTTTCCGTTTTTTTACATATCTTCATTTTTACCTTTCAATTTTCCGTTTGCATATGTATTATTACTCTGTATTACGATTTCCTCAAAAAAAAATTATAAAAAAATTTCTATCATAACGTTAAAGTTTTACATAATTCAAATATTATGTATATCATAAATAGTTATAATTTTAATTTATATAAATGTTATCAAAATTTCTAAAATCATATACCCTGCTTACCAACTTAAAACATTAATTACCCCATATGCGTACGTTAAGTTAAAAAATTTCAATTTTACACCCCACTAAATTAAAATTACAAACACTTATATTTACTAATTTAACATTTTTTAATACTTTATTTCAAAATATCGAGCGAGCTCGATAAGCCCCCTAGCGCCTATAATGTTGAGATCAAAATATGCCTATTATTACTACTACACAATATGGGTGTGTTTGGCAAAATAGGGATTAGTACGATTAGTGGTGTAAGTTTAATATTTTTTGGGGTTAGAGAGGTAGAATGGTGAGGGTAGTGATTTGACGGGATTAGTGCTAATTTAAGGTTAGTAAATGTTGTTTGGCGCGGTATGTTGAGGTTAGTACACTACGCGAAATTTCGACTTCTATAACGGTTAATAAAAGGCATTTGTAACGGTACACGTAACGTTACAGTAGCCCCCGTTACAGAATGTCTAATAACCGTTACAGATC
This sequence comes from Rhynchospora pubera, assembly GCA_028095005.1. NCBI lineage: Eukaryota > Viridiplantae > Streptophyta > Magnoliopsida > Poales > Cyperaceae > Rhynchospora > Rhynchospora pubera. Next base: position 79,657,042 of record CM051462.1, read on the forward strand.
TATAACGGTTATTATCTAATAACCGTTATGGTATTATGGACGGAAATGTGGTTACGGTTTTATGGAGAACATTTGTAACGGTTAATAGATAATAACCGTTACAGAAGACTGGCTTCTATAACGGTTGTTATATAATAACCGTTATTCTATTATTGACGAAAATTACATTTACTATTTTTTTAGATCCAGTGTAACGGTTATAATCGAATAACCGTTACAGAATCCAGTCTTCTGTAACGGTTATTAAGGAATAACCGTTACAGATATTGTTGATATAAAAAAATGAAATTATGAATTTCGCCTGTTTTATTGGCTAGCCCAATTTTGCTAGCCGAATTGGTACCAAATTGGTACCCAATTTACATCATACAATCCAACATGCAGCAGACAAACATATATCATGCATATATCAGATGTCACATATATATACCAAGCACAAAACATATATCAATATGTAGCAAAAATTAACAAAGTAACTATACATAGATTTAACACCAAATCAAGTCAAAATTTTCCTAAAATAATACCCCATACATGAAGTCCATAATCTCCGAAACGACTGCATCAACGTCTTCGTTTTTATATGGTTGTCCAACCGGCTCGATATACTGCAATTTGATCATTAACAATTGATAAAGTCAAATAATTTTGTAAACCCTAAGCCCTAAACCAATAAAAATATGAAATCCTAAAATAATAAATCGGCTTAACATTACCTCAGGGAATTCTCCGACCGTAGTCCAACTACTTAATATTGCCCTCATGTTGTGTATTGTGAAATATCCACACTCTGTGCCGCCCCTTTGTATTGGTCCCTAATTAAGATTCCAACAAAAGAAACACAATCTTTTTTAGTTAATTTCAATTTCACAAACAAATAATATCTTAAACTGATAAGTTCTGTACCTTAATTCGGTACCAATCAAATCCTGTTATGCTCTTTTGGCTATATCTTCCGGCTTCCACTAAATACCGCTTGTATACCCTGCATGCAATATCATTTAAAACAACAAAATCTAATATTTTTTAATTTGAAAAATCTCATCATGCTTTAACTTAATTCAGAAATGGAAACTTACGAAGATATGAATGGCTTAATATATAACTTTGGATTCTTGCGTTCCAGAGAATCAACAAAGTGAACGGTGCGCTTCTCGACATTAATAACAAGGACAACCCAATGAAACCTGTAATTAATAGAGATTTATTATTTTGGTGAAATTAAAGAAAACTACAAAATTCTTTCATTAGTAGCCATATTGGTTATATTTCTTACCGCTGATTATACGGCAAAACAAGATAGGAGGATGGATTATCCATGAATGCTCTCGTTAGGTAATTCACCGCACCGAGTTCTTCGTGTTTGAATTTCCACTCAGCCAATAACTCTGGATCCAGTACGGTGATACTCTTGGAGAACTCATTCTCTTCTTGACCTGTTGAAAGTTCTTCCATCCAAAACCTGCAAACATGGATATCAAATTTCAACAATTTCAATTTTGAATGAATTGAATGAAGAAAAAAATAAACATTAAAATTGAAAAATTCAAACCAGCAGTAAAATTTCACAATCGATTGAGATAACTCCTCCCTTTTAAAACATTCGACAATATCGTCGACATTAACGTTGAACTTAACATCGCCATCGTGCGTACCCCAAGGATTGCAATTAGGCAGCTCAAAGTTCTTCTCTTCTTCTGGTTGGAGCATCAACAGTCTGTATACTGCTTGTTCGGATGGGCTCAGCCTGTCAATAATATCCTTTGGGAGGAGTGGATCACGAGTAACAAACGACCCCGCACTTGGGACCTTTGGACTCTCCTCCACATTCTTCGCCGCCTCCTTCGCCTTTGGCTTCTTTTTGGCCGGCTTCTTTTTGGTCAAACTCTGCATTTAATGCCATCATATTAATAATTCATTAGGAGAAATGTATGAAACAGATTGTCATAATTAAATAAAACGATACCTTGTGGCCTATCTCCACCAAAAATGACGGCCATGGGAATCGGCCCCCTATATTATTTCCTAATAGCTCATCTGACCTACCAGGGACTTGCCATTCACGAAATTCATCGCCTACTCGGAGAAGATGGACATACAATTATTGATCAGTTAGAGGCACGCCGTGTACGATCTGACCAACAACACTCGGAATAATATTTTATTCGGCCACCTTAATCCTCTGATTGTTGTGATCAAGAGAAAAGAGATCGCACGGCATTTCTTCCTGAAATTCAGTTCAATCAGAAACCCTAATGCTGCCAAAAATAAATCTAAAGAGAAAAGAGAAAAATGATCAATATGAACCTGAGCAACGCTTCTCGGATCCGGAGGCATATAGTTTGAGGCAACCGTTCGGAATAACTCTTCGTTTGGCATTCCTTAGTCTATCTCAGCTTCAACGAATGGCTGGTACGGCGTTACAAATTGCTGTGGTGCTTGAATCTGCAATCCGCTACTGGCCAACCATTGTTTCACGTCCTGAAAATTATGAAGCAACTGGATGATGAAGAATAGTTTTCATTCATTTTGATTAAATTTTGATTGTCAAAAAGGATTACCTGAAATGCTTGTTGTCTCGCTGCATTCATTATCTCCTCAGAGTGAATCAAGTCCCTTTCGGTTTTCTCAGCGGGTTCAGCTGCGACCCTGCTCATCAATTCTTCAATCTGGTCTGGCCTGTCAACCGCTCGATTTAAGACTTCTTGTTCCGGTATTGAACCGGAATTGATTTCACCAGACATGACACTCAACCGACTGAATGCCTCAATAGTCGACGAATCAGAGCTATGGAACGTGTAAGTATCTAACAAACAACAAACAAATCTTATTAATAATCACAAAACAGAATTTGAAGTTAGCATATATAACAATTTAGCACATATATGTTAAGAATAATTTATATTAGTTTTTTTAACTCACATGTGATTATGTAGCTACTCTCTTTTTTTCCTTCGCGTGTCGACCCACACGCTTTCGGTGTTATCTGTACGCCTACTACTGATCGATACTAGCTGTGATGTATCGTCGATACCGATAGAAAAAGGAGGTATTTCCTCGAAGTGGTCGTATGCTTCTTCATTTATGACATCACCAACGCCAACAATACGTCTTTTTTCTAAAAGTGGCAAGTAATAAATAAGATTAACATTTGTATTCAATAAGGTGAACATTTGTACTTAAATAAGATGAACATTTACCTTGAAGCACAACATATCTTTTCTTATCCGTCGGATCTTGAATGTAAAAAACTTGCATTGCTTGCTTATTTGCAAGTATAAAGGGATCGTCTCGATAAGTCCTTTTATTGAAGTCAACAGTTATAAACCCCATCTTGTCTTTTTTAACTCCACCGTGACCGTTGTCGATCCATGCACACTTGAATAAGGGTATCTTAAATTTCAGGTAATCTAGTTCCCAAATCTCCTCGATCCACCCATAATAAGTAGCCGACCTAACATTATCACTAGATAAAGCTACAATAGTGACTCCACTATTTTGCATGGCACTTTTACCATCATGATTCCTTATGTACCAGGTAAATCCATTCAAGTCATACCCTTGGTATGTCTCGACCACGGCATCAGGACGTCTTGATAACCATTTCACGGTTTCATCGACCTCTGTTCCTTCTTTCAACTGGGACTGTACTTTATCTTCTAGCCATTGGACAAATTTTATTTCATGCTCTATGGTAATCAAGTTTTCGGTGTAAGAAGAATATTGTTCACGTAACTCGATTAGATGTTCATTGATGTAAGGCGCCACAATAGCAAGATGTTGGAGAACTTTCATATGTGCTTTGGTTCTCATTGCAAGATCCGGTATATGAGTACTAGCTCCAATTGTACCTGAAAGGTGAACATTTGTGCTAAATTAGGTGAACAAATATTGTGCTTTAAGTGAACATTTGTGCTAAATAAGGTGGACAAATGTGCTAAATTAGGTGAACATTTGTGCTAAATTAGGTGAACAAATATTGTGCTTTAAGTGAACATTTGTGCTAAATAAGGTGAACATTTGTGCTAAATAAGGTGAACAAATGAGCTAAATTAGGTGAACATTTGTGCTAAATAAGGTGAACAAATATTGTGCTTTAAGTGAACATTTGTGCTAAATAAGGTGAACATTGGAAGTTAATATATAATCTTTTCCTTCAAGTCTACCCTCATGTCGAGACTTTGGAAGACCGATTGGTTGTACATCCTGCAAATAATCGGTGTAGTACTCAATAACCTCCTCGGCCACATATCCTTCCACTATGCTTCCTTCTGGTTTAGATCGGCTACGAACAAGCCCCTTCAATTGACCCATGGCTCTTTCGAAAGGATACATGTATCGTAGATATATAGGACCACACATTTTTATCTCTCTAACTAAATGAATGGTCAAATGCACCATGAAGTCAAAAAACGATGGCGGAAAGTACATCTCCAGCTCACATAGGGTTAGTACAACACCTTCTTATAACTTGTCCAAACTATTCGGATCAATCACTTTAGAGCAAATGGAATTAAAGAAAAAACACAGCTTAGTGATGGTTTTCCTCACTTCTTCCCTTAGAATTCCTCGAATTGCGACCGGAAGTAACTGGGTCAGTAGGACGTGATAATCATGTGACTTCATACCAAGTAATTTGTTGTCCTTAATAGAAACCTTTCTTGATATATTCGAGAAATAACCAGTAGGAACCTTAATAGATTTCAGGCATTCTAATAAGCTTTTTTTCTCTTGCTTTGAGAAATTAAATTGTGCTGCAGGTAGCCAAGTTCGACTTTTTCCCTTATCTTGTGCCGCTAGATCTTGCCGGATCCCCATTTCAACCATTTCCTTCCTCGCATTTACGTCATCTTTAGTTTTTCCTTGAATTTCCAACATGCAACCAATCAAAACTTCACATATGTTCTTTATTATGTGCATCGCATCTAAGCAATGTCTAATCTCCAAACTCTGCCAATATTCAAGATTCCAGAATATAGACTTCTTCTTCCATATCCCCTTGGGTATCTCATTTGCAAATTTCTTACCAAATTTTACATTAATGTCCTTCATCTGTCGATACACCCCTGAACCGGATAACGGTATTGGGGCCTTGTCTTTTTCTACAGTACCGTCAAACCTTTCCTTGTCTCGACGGTAAGGGTGATTGCGGTTCTTAATAAACCTCCGGTGTCCCAAGTAAACAATTTTTCTAGAGTTTTTCAGATACACAGAATGGGTGTTTTCCATGCAAATAGGACACGCTTTCGCTCCTTTATTCCTATACCCTGACAGATTTCCGTATGCAGAAAAATCATTGATTGTGCAAAATATCATGGTACGGAGGTTAAACTCACTTCTAGAGTGTGCATCATATATTTTCACTCCATCCTGCCACAATTCACCAAGGTCATCTATTAATGGAGCCAAGTACTAATCTATATCATTACCTGGTTGTTTAAGACCAGAAATCAACAAGGGCATCATCATGTATCTCCTTTTCATGCATAGTCAGGGAGGAAGATTGTAAATACACAATAAGACCGGCCACGTAGTCTGCCGACTACTCATGTTGCCGTAAAGATTCATCCCGTCTGTACATAAACCAATCTCAGATTTCTAGGTTCACTGCCGAAATCTTCAAATTCCCTATCTATATTTATCCAATCCGGAGAGTCTGCTGGGTGTCTGAGCATGCTATCGCCTTTTTTCCTGCAGTCTGCGTTCCATCTTAACAATTTGGCATCCTTCGCGTTAGAGAAAAGCCGCTGGAATCTTAGTATTATTGGTAGATAAAACACCACTTTCGCAGCTGGTCCCTTACTACCTTCATCTTCAATTTGATCGTCCCTCGGTTTATACCGTGACGCATTACACTTTGGACATTTATGCAAGTGTCCGTACTTATTCCGGAATAATATGCAGTCATTTGGACATGCATGAATTCTCTCAACTCCAATTTTTAAAGGACATAACATCTTTTTAGCCTTATAAATTGAATCTGGCAACTGGTTCTTTTTTGAAAGAAATTCTTTATGTAATAGTTTGAGCAAAGATGTGAAACTTGCATCACTCCATCCATTTTTGGCTTTAAGATTGAACAGTTTGAAAACAGCATTAAGTTTTGACAATTCACAACCAGGATATAAAGCTATTTTATCTTCTTCACGTAACATAGCAAAAATTTCAACATTATCAATAAAATTATCATCCACATTGTTCACAATTTCATCTAAATCAGCATTAAATTCTGAGTTATCTACATTTCTATAATCATCTACATTCTCATCATCAAATACATTGACATCATCAATTTCATCATCCAATGATACATTTTCTTCCTCATACACACAATCCAATACATTTGTGATATTACAACCATCCCCCCCATTCTCTCCATGGAGTGTCCACCGACCATAATCCGGTTGAAATGCATTTATAATCAAATGAGCTTTCACTTCTTCAAAATTAGACCACTTCAACAAATTCTGACAAACACGACAAGGACAATACATTTTATCATCTTCTTTCATTTTCAAATTCTCTTTAGCACAAACCATAAATTCTTCAAGTCCACTAAAAAATGTAGACGAGCATCAATTACTTAAGTACATCCACGTCCGATCCATCTGAACAACAAAATTTATGCAAATTATTAGGGTTTCGGACCAATTTATTATATTAGGTTTTCGGACCGGTCACCATCCTACCCCGCTCTTTGGATACTCTGTCTCATTAGCGAGCGTACGTTAGATGCAATGTGCTATCTGAGAAAAATTCGGAAGTATTTCCCCTTATGTTCCCTGAATACGCCAACACACGGTTGCTCGTGCGTACGTATCCGTGGGAACACAAGGGAAATGTCGCCGAATTTTTCTCAGACAACACATTGCATCTAACGTACAACTCGCTGTCCTAAATGAATTAATCCGAGATTAATCCGGGAGTACTATCCGAGATTAATCCCTAATGGATTAATCTCGGACGGGCAATGACCTAAATTCAGTTGAGTTCTAGTATTTGGTTTCTATATGACAATACGAAATTCATGCCTATATATATATGCAAATTATTAACGAAATGCAAATAATTTAAAAAAAGAGAAGTTCATGAAAATATACTTTCAATTGTGTGCCTTCCGATCCGTTGAATCGTGCGACTTATCCGGCCGATGTAAGATCTTCTCCTATTCAATGATATCTTAAAATATATAAAAAAACAAAAATAACCATAAATTAATGAAAAAATCGAAATAAATAAGAAAAAAAATGTAAAAAAAATACGGTTCAAATTTAATTTTTTTACCTTAAATCTGCTCTCCTTCTTATTTTCTTTCTAATTATTATTTTTTCAGAATTTTTGGAATTTTTGGCTATTTTTTTGGAGTGAAGCCACCACCACAAATCGCAATAAATGAGAAGATCAGAAAAGAGTTAAGTGCATGCGGCGCTAGCTGTGAGTTTGTTGGGATGAGGAAGGAAGACCTAAATACAGAACTATTCTGTAACGGTTATTAAAAAATAACCGTTACAGAATCATAAAGAAATATAAAAAAAGCCGTTACAGAATCATAAAAAAATTAATAAAATTCGTCCCATATCAGTAACGGTTATTAGAAAATAACCGTTCCAGAATCATTAAAAAAAAAAACGTTAACCTACTGTAACGGTTATTTACTAATAACCGTTACAGAAGATGGTTGATATTATATATATTTTTTTCTTTTCTGTAACGGTTGTTGGATAATAACCGTTACAGAATATAAGAAATCTGTAACGGTTATTATCCAACAACCATTATAGAAGGTTGATGCATTTTTTTTTCCTGACCATGACGGAAATGTTATTACGGTTGTTTCATAATAATCGTTACAGATTTGTGGCGCCAATTTTCCCGTCTAATGCCTCACTATTCTGTAACGGTTATTTCAAAAACCGTTACAGAAGTGCCGTTACAGAAGGTCCTTTTTCCCGTAGTGGTAATAAAAGGTTAGCAACTATTAATGGTATAATTATTATTAAATTTTAATAATTATAGTTATTTATAACAATTAATTTTATTATTTATTATTAACTATAAATTATAAAAACTAAACTATTATTAATAATAATAATAATTATTATTATTATTATAACTATTATTGAGTATCGTTATTATTATAATTTTACGATTATTATTAATTATTATAAATATTACTGTAATTATTAATTAATATTCTTATTTATTTTTAATTATTAATTACTTATTATTAATAATTATTCGTTACTAATTATTATTAATCATCATTAAAAAATTAAAAGGAACTACTTTAATATTTTCTCTCTCCATGTTACTGCAAGGAAAAAAATTCTAACTGACCGTTTTTCATGGTTAGAAGGTTAGACATTAGTTAGTCGCTAACCGTACTAATCACAACTTATTTGGTAAACTAACTTTAGAAAAATTTAATCACTAACCAAGGTTAGAACTAACCTCAATGGTCCCAAACGCACCAGTACAAGGAGAACAACGTACAGTATGTGCTGAAGAAAGATTTAAATTTTTAACAAGGGTTCCCACAAGAAAGTTATTCTGTATACATTGAATGAGGAATGCATAATTATTCTTAACAGTCAGGAAATATATTATGTAAAGCTATGCTTTTCCTTGTAATTAACTTTTTTGTATTTAATAAAATTTGCATTGTGACTGTTTGTCACGAAATCTTCACAAAAAAAAGGAAGAAGATAAGAAATATAATCCTCTTTATATATAGATTATTAGTTTGATTCGAAATTAATTATTAACAATTTGGCAAATGGCAAGAATAATCACACAATATATCTCTTTTTTAAACTTGATTCCGTTGTTGTTACTCCAAATGCATGCTTTAAAAAAAAATATTCGTAATATAAATATTCACTAATATAAACACAGGTTTAAATAGAGAATAGGTTAAAAATCATAATTTCATTCGTGTATGATAGTCATGATTGATGATTGCATGATTCCTCTCCACGAACATTACCCAATTTAGTACGCAGCTTCAGTGACTGGCATATATAAATACATAAATGTCATTTTCTCCATTTTGTTTTTCCGTCGTATAGACCATAACCTTTCTGTCCTGTATAAAATTCAAAGTCGCCCATCAGCAATGAAATATCTAGCATCTGACATATGATTTGTGGTCAGTAATCGACTAATCGTATATATTTAGCAAAATTACTTAGATTTCGGAAATTCATATATATAGCCGTTTTTTTTTTTAAGTTTACACATACTATTTCTTGTAGACATTGCTGTAATGAAATATCTCAAGAGAAGACCTGTTATACTTTTCTCGTGGAAGATGTCTCTTCTTTCCATTCTTTAGTTTTTTTTTTTTTTAAGATAAATTGGGGTGAAGCCTCCTAACTTATTTTTAAATTTTAAATGTCTATAAAAGACTCTCCAACCGGATTTCGAACCTGCGACCTCTCATTTGAGATGTATTACTTTTTGCCACTAGATTAAGAGCTAGTTTTTTTTTTCCTTTTTCTGCCGGTTAATTACTAGGTAAATCGGACCTATAAATATGTTTTGGCTGTTATCTAACCACAACAAACCAGCCGGTTCGATCCGATTTTAATTGAAACGGGTGAATCGGACTGTCCGATTTATAGTTTTTTCAATCGTCTCTGGTTTCCTGGAATTTTGAAAAATAATAGAGAAAAACCAAGAATCCAACATTGGCTCTCAAAGGTAACAACCATGCTCTCTATCCGATGGGCTACATGAGCTTTTGTATTTAGCTTATGAATTATTTATATAAATTATGTCATTCGATTTTAAATTCGATTTTTAAAACAGATTCAGCCGATTCGATGGTTGAACCATTGAACTGATAGTTTTACCGGCTCGATGGCCCATTCGATTTTCAAAAATTGACTATACTACATTCTTAAGTCGCGACCTGTAATTTATGTTGTACGTTGCGTGGTGTTTAAAATTTTGTGGGGTGCTGTTGTTGTGCAGGTGGTGGACTTGGATAGTGTTATATTATTTGAGTAAGTTAGCAGTTTGTAAATGTTCCAATAAGTAAGAATTGTAAGGAATAAATAAATTATTACATGATATAAAGCACTATTAATCTTATGTTGTGGACTATAGGAATTCTATTATTATTATTACATGATATAAAGTAGTATTAGTGGACTATAGGAATTCTATTATTATTATTACATGATATAAAGCAGTATTAATCCTATGTTGTGGACTATAGGAATTCTAATATTATTGTTACATGATATAAAGCACTATTAATTCTTAGGAAGAAATTTTTATTACGTCGTACTGAAATTTTGATGATTTTATAACTTCTCCTTCTGTATTTAGAATCTTCAACCATTATAACTAAATAAAATAATTGTCAAACAATAAACATATGGGCTTAAATAAATCAATTGTCGAAATGAGCGAGAAATCAATTGATACAGACCCAAAAAAATCAGCAAACAACAATCCATAAAAATAACCAACCTGGCAGCACATCAATGCGTACCAGAAAGCCAACAGCACGGTACCAACCTGGTACAAGGCCTGTACCAGCCCAGTAACCAAGCCGAGAGCACAAGCAACACAGAATTAAGCCATCACAGCTCAAGTAGAGACAATTAACGCCTCGCACTCAGATTATAGCCTAAAGCAATTGCATATGAATTGCATCTCAAAGAAGGGTAAAATCAAAGTTCATAGGAATTCATTTTTCGGAAAAAAAATATATATTTTCCTCTAAATTTTTTTCAGAAAATTTCAACCAATTTCTGCCTATTGTTAATATTTTTTTCCCCTGTGAAGATGAAATAATTCAATATAAATCGTTTTACACGTTGTTACTTAAATAAACACAAATTACAATCGAGCTGCATAAAGGATAATCGCACAAATTTACAATCCAATGTTTTCTCTCCATCACATTAAATCACTCTGACGAAGCGTATACAAAGTAGCAAAAAAGCTCATACAAAGAACTGAAATATCATTTTGGCAATAAAAGAACAGAATTCTCCACAAACACAACAGTTGATGAAGCATAAAATTATATACCATTGAACAACACAACCACAAACACAGCAATAACAGAAACAACATAAACAACAACATATAGAAATGTAAGTTCCAGTAAAAACAACACTAACCTGAGGAGCAGAAGAGGACAGCCTCAAAAAGAGATGAACAACACAGCTACACTCTGACCAGGAAAAGAGATTGCACAAAACCTTGCATTTATAACAAACCAAAACAATAAAAAACAACGCTATACATAATATCCTACACTACATTTCACAAAATAACAGCAAGCATTTAATCTTTGCAACCCCAAAAAACAGAAAGGAAGAATATCTAACCTTTACCACAAATCGCAAAACCACCAGAACAGTACTGACGGAGGATACAAGGCAAGGCAAGATGGCAACCAAAGGTATTAATACACCAATGGATTAGGGACACTTGGCTTACCCCTGGAAGCGGACCAGCAAGAAGGACACACCAGTATTGACTGATCTTGGCCCCCACATCCCATCCCCTAACAATGGTGTACACAATAATTACATGCTTGCACCAGGGGAACAAACACAGTCTACAAATGGCAGAAGAACCCCCCAATACAAATCACCTGGGCGGCAAGGACCACCAGGCCTAAACACAAACCACCACACCAGCACATAAACCATGCAATAGATAGGCCCACCCAGCAGTGCATGTTGAGGAAAAGAAGGCACAGTCCATCAGAACATTGTAAGTGCTACAACGATTCTAGAATGCGGAATTAACCAGGAATCGTAAAATACCTCGTGCCATCGCTAATCGAAATCGAGTGTTGAGTGGATGAACTTGAAACCCGCAAGCCATGCGCGACTCCTCTTTAATCACATCTGCTCCATGTCCTGCAGTGAGAGAAGCACCACAAAGCCGATGTGTCGAACCCCAACTGATGGTGTTTTCAGGAGTTGGTCGGTCTTGACTCGTTCCCTCTGAAAATTCCTTATCTTCTCTCTCTCTTGTCTAAACTAGAGTTAGAACTGAAAGAAGCCTCTCACATACTCTCTTCCATCATAGAGAAGGTATATATAGAGGGTTCAAATCGCTCAGAAGATGCAAATGCAGTGTTTCAATCAAAGGGTGCGATGTTCACAACATTCTGTCAATGTGCACTCTACTGATTGGAACGGACCGTTCCATTATGGGGCGGTCCGCCCCAGCCCAGTCTGACCGGTCCGTTCTAACTGACAGAACACTACATTCTCCCACTTGAACTTGCATCCTTTGCATATCATTTAAGATTAATACCTTCTGTTTTCCTTATGTTAAATTATTAGAAACATAACACACGAACTGCAGCAGTAAGTCTTCTTTATCGTTACTAGAGCTTTGAACCACTAGTAAATGCGAATATTACTTTCTACAATCACAATGTGCTATATAACTAATAATTCAACCCTTTAAGCGATTTTGAATTCCTTTATGAATAAACCCAACGTTTATTCCAAGTCAATCTTTATGATGTATTTCTCAACCTTATGATCAAATATATTCCATATATGTGTGCACAATCAACACGAGAAAACATCCATACTTTTATGAAGAGTCTATACACAATCGTACGATTAATATTAATCATAGGATCAATTCCTATATATACCCGCTACATGATCTTTGAATTCCATTAGCTGCAGTATTTATTCAAAGAATCGGTCAGCTTCAATTCTATATGAACACACTTAATGACCACTTAATTCTTCTTGATGCGCTCTTTCATAGTCAGATACTTAATGTCGATATGTTAATCTCGACCTTTTATCTTTATTACACTTGACTAGAAAGACTACGACAGAATTGTCATACAGAATCCTTAATGGCTTAGATTTAGAATTCATGATTCTAAGCCTCACAATAAAACTCTTCAAACACCATCGAGGGTAATCTCAAAACACACAACAAACTAGACTTTATGTTGAAGTAACGAACAATGTCAATTAGACACTTCTTGATAACACAATCCCACTGGATAACATGTATCCTGAATTCGATTTACTGGAATCGACACAACCGGTTTGTGTATCAAAATATTATCAACTTATCAGTTTGTTGAGACATAAGCACATTATCTTTAGTACCTTAAAGATGAATCATTACTTTCTTAGCAATTTAATCGTGGTCTTTCCCCTAATTACTATGATATTAATACGAACATTCCAAATGGCAAAAGCTATGTCAGTACTTGTGCACAACCTGACCATACTTTATGCTTTTATAATGCCTAAATACATAAGTATTTACTTTTTGTTCCCTTTCTGAGTTATACTGAGGATATCGATTAAAACTAAATCTATCACCTTTCTTTTCAGAATCTTTCTAATACCCTATTGATATATGCTTGTTGAGACAGATCAAGAATATCTTGATTCCTATCTACATGGGCCTTTATGCTTGTCACAAACAAGACTTCACCCATATCTTTCATATCAATATTTTAGAAATAAATTATTCACCTTATTTAACCATAAGTAAAACGTTATCTCTACTATATTAAAAACACCAATGGAAGGATGTAACATCAAAAGATACAACCTTGATCTGAACGATCTGGATCATTGATTGTTTTAAATTTGTAATCTACATCGTTGATTATTAAAACAGAAACTTGATAAGGGGACCAGATTATATCGCAGAACGAAGAGAACGTTTTACATTGGTTCATCTCATTTGATCGGAACGCACAGAATCGCGATTTTTTTTAATTTTCATTTTTCAGCGCCTCAATATTCTTTTTTGTTTTCGGGAATAAAGAGCCGCGTCTCTTCTCTTCCTCTCATCTCTTCCGTCCTTCGTAAAACCTAACTCGAGTCGGTTCACACTCCGTGCAGCTATGGTTGTTGATCCTGCGGATCCCTTCAGGCCGGATTGTAGAAAGTGGGTTATCCCAATTTGCTTTTTCTCCATACTTCACAGCGAGCGGTTAGTTCAGCACCTGCTGCTTCACTCATTAACTGAACGAGCAAGATCACGTCCTTCTACACACGCTTCTAAAGCAAGCCTCTTCTTAGCTACTCAGGTGCAGGGTGTCCTACATCCTCTCCAAAGATTTCGTTTACCATGAATCACCGATCTCCTCCCATCCAACGATCCATCACCCCCATCCTTCGATAGATCGCCACCCCCACCCAAGTCCCACGGTTTGCCACCCTCACCCAAGGACCCACGGATCGCCACCTCCGCACCCGTGTCCCTGGCATGCCGCTAGCGCCAACTCTGTCGACTCCTATGGCTCAGTCAATCCCAATCAGAACCCTATCGTCGCTTAGATTTTGTCGATCTTGGCAAGCTTTGCTTCAGGTCACTCTTCTTTTTCATATACTACTTGAATTTATATAGGTTACGTGTTCTATTTTTGAGAAATCGTCTTGCTCGTCGGATGAGGGTTCGAAGGTAAATGGTGCGAAGGATGTAGCGTCCGTATGGGCTGTGTCTGGTGCTCGCTGACCTCTCTCCTCACTCTCTTTCTCTTCGATCACTCAAGAGGTTTTCTCTTTGCTCTATCTCATCACCTCCTCCCTCAATTGAGTTCTCAATTTGAAATTGGTCCAAGTTTCGTCAATTTGCTCTGTCCTATTGATGGGTTCATGTAATTGATTAGGGAGGCATGAGTTCATGAGATATGTGAAATAGGGATTTGGACAAAGAAATTGATTGGTTCATGAGGTTTTCATACCAATAGCATTGGCCAATGCTAAACACCCGTGGGCAGATTGTAGCAACAATATATTTTGTTGCTTTAGTATCTATTGTAAATTTCTAATTGTATAGTGCCTATTTAAATTAGTCTTTGGACCGTGGGATTGACTGGGATGACATTTTTATTTGCACAGATCTCTTTCTATTTCTTCTCCATTGGATTGTTTAGATGCAGAAGGTAGAGAAAGCTTCATTCAATTGACTCGAGTGTTTGATCGAGTGCTCAAACAATGAAGGTATTTGCTTTCTCTTTCTCTCTACACTATTTTAATTTGTTGTGCAAGCGTTTAATGATCTTTCTTGATGCTTAGCAACTTACGAATCGGTTACATATGTTCTTTTTTGGTTCTTATCTAAGAGAATTGTTGTCCTCTTATGTATTGGGTGCTGTCAGCAATCAGCTAATAGAATTGATCTCTTTTAGAATGTTGGCCTGTGATTTTTTTAAATTTTTAATTGGAAAAATTAGGATAGATTGGATTAGTATTGTTGATGGTTCATGATGTACAATGGTTCATGCCAACTTCATTACAAGTGCAAGATCAAAGATTATTTGAGGTAACAATGGATAAGTTAAGGCTTGACTGTATCACTAATAATCGATTGAATCAATTTGCCTTATAATCGGCATATTTCATTGACTAATTGGTAAGAACATTATCAGATTGGGTTTTATTTTCGCACCCTTAACTGCACAGTCGAGCTCATGTAACACCAGTAGCACTGAAACTTCCTTAGCCTATATTCAATTGTGAGGTTGGTTCATGGCCATGGTATCAACACCATTGCAATTCAGTGTTTGTCAATCTGTGTGTTATTTTTTGTTGATTGTAAATATTTCAACCAAAAAGCACTTCTTTGTTATTTGTTAGAGATTACATAATTGTTAAAACCGGTCTTACTGATAATTAGCAAAATGATTGTCAATTGGGGTTAAGTATTTATTGACCTACTGACACTAAACTTAGAATTTAAGACCAAAGAGTTTTGTAAAAGGCGAGAAGGAAAGATGTTGCAATTAAAATTGTCTTTGAAAAAAAAGAAGTGTCTAACTGGCACGCTATTGTTACCAAAAACCGGTGACTCTCTATTCTATCTCACTTTACTATGGAAAAAGATCTTCAATTTCAGGTGCTGGTGTCAGAAAGATTGTGGTAACTCATACACAGCCTAAAAACCTTCCAGTGAGCAATTTAAGAATCCTTGAAATACGTGTATGTAAGTTTTCTTTTTGTCTCCAACTATTCATTAGTTGTTCTTAAATATAAATGTTTTCACTTTTTAATTGATTCAAGATAATGCTATTATCAAGGAAATCATACACACATTTCAGTAAGTAATGTTGCATCCGTACATTGGATTGTCTTCTTTGTTGTTGTCTTTCTTTTTTTCTTTTTTTTTTAAGAGAATCATACACACTTTTTTTTCAAAGGTTTGGTAAGAGCTGCTAAGAAATCACAAACACTTTTTAATTAAGAAGAATCATGTATTTGCCACATTGGTACTAGCTGAAAGTTAGTAATTTTGTCTCTTCTCTCGAAATTGAACCTAGGAATGGACAAGTTTATAAAATTTTCATGCAGGACACGGATAAAATTGGTCACATAATAAAAATATTATTCCCTCTTTCTATTCACTTTTAGGGTGTATTTCATAAGTTGAGCACATATATGAATTTATCAGAATTGATAAAGTTGCAGGTCCTTTTATGTAAATGTGACTGTGCCTTTTCTTTCCTTGCAATGACAAGCATGTGTTCAAGTTCGAAATTCTTTAATTGATTGACAGATAGTGTTTTTTTTTAGGATTTTTGTGAAATTTCTTTCCAATTGTTGTTACCAGTTGCTGGATGAACAAGTGAAGGCCATGGCAGGATGACAAGCAGGAGACTTGAGAGAGAGAACTCTGAAGGGAAGTAGTAGTTCAACTAGAGAATCTTGTGTTTTTTTCTTGATAAAGAAATAGGCAAAGTGTTTAGTTTTGGATGGTACAAGGGGGACGAGAAGAGCTAAAGGCTAAAAAATCTGATTTCAAATTTCTGTCTTTTGCTCATTTGTAATCATGATATTTTTGTTTCTATAACGAAAGTGGCAGTGAATGCTACTTTTTGTAAAGAATAAATAGTATAGTTTGTTTTTTGAATTGGTCGCATGAACTGTTTGAAAGATGTACATGAGAAAATTATATAAGATACTAACCAGTTATTTCAATTGTATTATGTTTTTTTATAATTCATTTCCTTTATTGTAAATGATTATGGTCATATGGGAGTACAATGAACTAAAAGTACAATAGATAAGTAGGCGTGCAAAACTATTATTTTGATTGAATAATAGTATTATTACCTCTATTAATAACTCAATTACAAATATTGTAAATTAACTATAAAATGTTTATAGTCACAATGGTGTTGTTGAAAATTAATTACAATATTATTGAATAATAATTATTGATTACAAGATACAAGTTCGCCCACACATTGGGTGGGCATTGCTGCTAGTCTATATATAAAACAAGTAAAGAAAATTAACTCCCACTAATCTTCTGATATATACACTAGTTCATCTTATATTTCTTCAAAATCGTATGAAGAAATGACCTTATGAAACTATTAATATCATTAGTGAAATACTTGTTTTAATTCCTATATAGAATACTTTAACTTGTTAACTAAATACTTATTACCTCTAAAGAAGAAACTTTATGATTATTTAATATAATCTCCTCCTCTAGATCACAGTTAAGAATTACAACTTTTATATCCATTTGATGTAACTCAAAACCAATATGAGTTACTAATGCCATTATCATATGGAGTGAATTTTTCTTTAATACACGAGAGAAAACATTCATGTAATTCACTACTTCTCTTAGATAAATCATTTGGTGACAAGTCTAATTCCGTATTACTTTATGTCAACTTATCAATCCCGTTGGTTTAAAGCAATCCGTTACAACCAATAGGTTTAAACCATAAGTAACTTAACGAAATTCATACTTCATTACACACCATTGATTCTTACTGATCTTACTTGGCATTATATCATAATATGGACTCACTGTAATTCATTATATTGAAAATATAATAGGATAATGTTCGAAACTAATATCTTTATATGAGTCTCGTAGATAAACTACGTTACAATACTCTTATTATATGCCGGTTAACGAATGTCAATAATTGAATTATCAATATTCAGTGATCCTTAATGAATATCATCCAATTATGTATTAGAGAAAATTTTCCGTATGATCTGAAACTGATCACTCCCACTAATCTGAACATTCTCTAGAACTTATCATTTCTAGATTCATATCCTAGTCATATTTTTAATCTCTTTATCTTTATTTGATCACACAATCTTCATTTGCTTACCGCATTATATCTCTACTTCCACCTTGAATACATTAAAGTATGTAGAGATACAAATATTGTGAGTAATCATCAATTATAGAGATAAATGGAATGCATACTTCGTGCTTGATGCATGCTAGTCATTTTTCTTACTTGTTAGTCATATCTCAACCACATGAATACTCTCAAATTTGTCCATAATACGTCCTTGATCCTATTAAACACACATGATCAGTAATACCTGATTGACCATTTTGTCCTTGCATGTGTTACATCTTTATAGGAAATCCTAACAAGATCATATTAAACTGGACAATTATTCAAAATGAAATATACAAGTAATGACTCAGAAATTGTACAGACCCTTTAGTTGAACAACTATATCCTTAATTTTCATTATGTGCTTTCGCACACCTATAATGGTAATAAGTCTAAAAGATAAACTTTTATGATGAGTGTTACTATATTTGCCTTAACCTAAGAGACAAACTACTCATCTAATTATCTTATATAAGGACTTTACACTGACATGCACATCAACCGAATCACAAAATATTGAAAAACTTATTCTTGATAAACATGATACTTGAGCAGTTAAACTACTCCCACTGTTCATAATAACCCATGTTCATAAGCTCAACTTCAATACTAGATTCTACCAGTTGATCTTGATGGCAAATTCTATATTCTTACAACTTTAATGAAGGAGAACAGTATTCTTTCGGACCTTATAACTATTATCCTCAACTCAGAAATACTTGTACTTATCATTTCTAAGTGAAATCTGCTATCCTTATGAAAGTAAAACCGATACGTGCTTATACTTTTATATTGAGACTTAACTTTATACTTAATTTACCAATGCAAACTAAGTGATGTATCTTTATGAGTCAATTCCTGCATAATATTACCTGTGGGCTAAATATCATGCTATAACTCTTTTATGTAATGAACATTACAACTTTATGAATCAATCTCTTACACAGTATTACCTGTGGGCTAAATACTATGCTTTGATTCTACATACTTTATGATATAACTAGTTAATTATACCCCTATTCTTAATCCCTGTGGGCAAATTAAGTATTCATAATTAACTATTATATCCTAATATATTAAGTTAACTAAGTCAATATTCCTGTGGGACGATATTAACTTTGTCAATTTAATCTATCACAATCTTGTGTCTATTCAATCCAAATGTGATTATAACTTTATATATATACCTAACCTCAATACAACTAAGGATGCTGTGGCTACTCCTCAATCTATTAATGCATATTCATCACTAGACACAAGCTATGTCCATTTTTCCTAATGTGATTTATAGATACACTATATAATATATACACTTTAATGTAATTGAAGATGCTGTGGCTACTCTTCAATAAATTATTATATATTAATCACAGGACAAAACTTTATTATCTGTCATTAGTTGTAGCGATCTGCTAAGACCACAATTGGTCTGCTTGCTACTTCAAGCGGTCCATTAGACTTTCAACAGTCCGCCTAGACACATAACAATCCATCTTGAACATACTATAGAATTCAACAAATGAATCCATATGTAACTATTCATTCTAATGGATAATGGTCTATTTCCTTCACTGTTACTGACAGATATGCTTAAACGCTTAACCGAATCGTCTAAACAAAACAAGTCCTAAAACAAACATAATACTTAGCGGGCCTTAAAGACTCAAGCGGTCCGTTTAAAAATGCTTGCATTAAAAGACTTAACTAGAACATAGATTATCTAATTATAATTATCTATATCTAAATAATTACCGTATGTACAATTACTGTCATGTCCCTTATAAATACAATTTGTATAATACTACTATACCACATGCATAGTTATTCAAGTTTGTTTAATCAATACAATGCTTGTAACATCAATACTAATAGAGTACTCGATAGTACGATGGTCTGTGGACTGCATCAAACTTTACTACTACAGTATATTCAAGCATATCACTATTGACTAACCAATCTCTAACAAAGATGCCAACAATCTATATACAAATTCAGTATTTTGACAAATTGTAACTATTCTATAGATTTATATATTAATTAAGTAATCTACAAGGTTCAATTGACAAGAGAGAACCATAATATGTCTGATTGTACCTTAATTTTGTCATAAAAATCATTTCTGGACCACACTCTATTGGAACGGGTCGTTCCAGACCCAGGACGGGTCGTCCTAGACCCAGGACTGGTCGTCCTACACGAAAAGGTGCGACCAGAGTTCATCCAAAACATTTCTGGACCACACTCTGTTGGAATGGGTCGTTCCAGACCCAGGACGGGTCGTCCTACACGAAAAGGTGCGACCAGAGTTCATCCAGAAACTTTCTGACAGCCTGAACACTCTCTAGTAAACTGACGATAACTTTCTCTATACTTATCCGTTTTTTGTGTTCTTGATCATCCTGGAAACTAGATTCAAACATCTTTCCAAAGATACAAGTTTCATCAAAAACAAGTTTATAGATCAAAATTTATAGCCCTCGAAAGACAGACTATCCAAGACGTAAACCGATAACCTGTCAGATAGACTTATCTTGCAGACAGTATTTCTCACTGATACTTTATTGGAATTTTACAAATTTACATTCTATGGAAAGATATATGAAATATGTACTTTCCAGTAAAATTTCATGCAAAACCGAATTACCAATTAAGAGAAATCCGTCCCGTAATACTGAAAGGTCAGGAATTCCAGAACCCTGACTGTATGACCTCTTCTGATTGCGGCTTGATTATCTCCCTGTACACCCGCTTGATTTTCAAGATGTTGATCTCTTTGGAAAGTAGAAACAGAGATCTTTCCAATTCCGAAAACCTCACTCAAATCGGATAAGCGGATCTTGAGATAATGATCCACGAATTCAGATAATTAAGAAAATCAGACAAAACTCAATCAACTCAACACTTACAACAGAATTTCTATTTAACCGTTATGAAATTCTATTTCAATAAAGGCAATCTAGCGGTATAACCCGCTCTGATACCAACTGTAAGTGCTACAACGATTCTAGAATGCGGAATTAACCAGGAATCGTAAAATACCTCGTGCCATCGCTAATCGAAATCGAGTGTTGAGTGGATGAACTTGAAACCCGCAAGCCATGCGCGACTCCTCTTCAATCACATCTGCTCCATGTCCTGCAGTGAGAGAAGCACCACAAAGCCGATGTGTCGAACCCCAACTGATGGTGTTTTCAGGAGTTGGTCGGCCTTGACTCGTTCCCTCTGAAAATTCCTTATCTTCTCTCTCTCTTGTCTAAACTAGAGTTAGAACTGAAAGAAGCCTCTCACATACTCTCTTCCATCATAGAGAAGGTATATATAGAGGGTTCAAATCGCTCAGAAGATGCAAATGCAGTGTTTCAATCAAAGGGTGCGATGTTCACAACATTCTGTCAATGTGCACTCTACTGATTGGAACGGACCGTTCCATTATGGGGCGGTCCGCCCCAGCCCAGTCTGACCGGTCCGTTCTAACTGACAGAACACTACAAACATGTCCATACACATTCACACCTGCAGCAAGAGCAGGCCCCACAAAGCTGTAACCAGCCTGTAGCGACAGCCAAGAGGTTTATTATGAAGCGGACCATTTTAAGCCTAAAACATGACTTACAGACATTGGAAGACAAACACCCAAAACTGCCACATCAAATCCAAAGGCTCAGAACGGAAATAACAAAGACACGGCATTGAAAAAACCACACCAACGCTGGACCCACCTGAAAGAAAATGAAGAGCAGGTGTTCACCAAGCCCCCCACGCCCAGCCCAACCAAATATTCAACCCACCGAAAAATTGAAAAACAATGCCCGGCACTGTTCATTCCACATTCAGGATATATAGGTTTTTTCAATGTCTAACCTATGTTTGTACTTAAAAGTTGAATAATGATGGTGTGTTTGGTTTGGCTAGAATAAGGGCTTATTCGAATAAATGATTATTCGTGTGAATCAAACAACCAACAAATAAGCGTTTATTCAAATAAGAATTTATTCGACCCCTTATTCTTATTCCACCATGTTATTATAATAAGGGGACCATGACGAATAAAAGACTTGTTCGAATAAAACATATTCCTTATTTGATGAGGCAAACCAAACAGTAAGAAAAAAAAAAGGTTAAACCATTTTTGTAAAGAAATTACCAAATATAATTTTTTATAAACTCCAAAAAAAATGAACAAAAGAATTTAAGAAAGGATCATGCTAGATAAGAATTTATTTCAGAAAGGACCATACATACAATGATAAAGTAGCCCACTGAAAAATTCAAGCAGTTAAAATCACAAATAAATGAAGGATACAAGTTGGCTAAAAAATGTTAAAAAGAAATACATAACCTTCTTTTATATTATGAATTTTCCTAAAATAATAAGAAAAATGACAGAATATAGCGCAATTTAGCTCGATTCATTTGATATATATTCCTTCAAATACTTTCAGAAATACGCACAATGGTACAAGACTGCAAGGACAATTAAAAACCATATCTATAGTTTCATACATAATATATGGGAGGCTTGAGTTGACTGGTGTATAGTGTTACAATTTAACCCTACAAATTGTTGCTCGTTCTCCAATTAAAAATTCATTCAGAGCACATAAAGCACTTATCTTTTGCTGTCGTACGTATTGATGAAGTTAGTAGTCGTCATCAGCAATGACATATCTCAAGAGAAGACCTCTTATTTATTCTCGTGAGCAATACATAGATCATATACAACCATTAACTTCTCCTTGATCATTTGTTCCAAGCTTTAACACAACTCTCAATATTCCAAGCCATGGATGTTGGAGAGACCTTTGAAGCCCTCCTCATATCTCTGAGATATTCTGATACAGCTAGGCTTGCACGTGTAGAGTTCTTAGTTGTACTTGTTGCAATCCTCATCTTATTATTGTTTATACTGGATGCCTACCGTCTCCGCAGTACCAGCTCCATTGTCAGGACAACTTTGCTCATCCTTGAAACAGTAACCAGTCCTTTCGTTACCTACACAATTGGTTTTATTCAGAACATAACTTTTAATAACCAGTTCATCGTGGTTTGGGGTGTGCTTTTGTACATCCTCGAGTCCGGCACAGAATTTCTCTCAGCATATAGCATCACAGATCCTGGTATGCGCCGGCGCATAGAGTTGAGAGAATTAATTATTACCTTCTTTGCTGGCAACCTTAATGCCACCAGGGGGAGCACATTCCAGAAGTTTCTCTGGGTTCTTTGGTCGCTTGGCCCGATCATGATCATCTACAAGATCATCTCTTTTGAACTTGCCCGTAATTCCTACTCCCACGGCCAAAACTCCAAGTTACTGGTGGAGTACATGAAGAATGAGTACTTAGAGAATCAACAAATCCAGGTTAGCAGTTTTAAGGCACAGTATATATATGCACCACATCAGGAAAAGTAAATAAGGAGAAATATATATTGCTAGCTTGCATTCGTTCTTATCATACAAGGCACACTTAAAACAGTATATGCACCATGCATTTTCTTTCAGATTTTGTTTCAACTTTCAAGTGAGCATGATGTAATTCTCTCTATCTATATTTATCGGTCAGATAATATTTCAGACAATATTCAATGATACCTAATGTATGTAACGATGAGATCTAGAGCTACCCATATACAATTATACATGGTTCTCAACTTCTCAATTCTCAAAATCGAAATTGGATTCGATTCTGGCAGTTGGTGTTGGTCCATGAGACAAAATCGGACGAATCAAAAAACATCCGTTGAATGAGATCGAAAACAAGGATTTTTCTCCAAAAACATGTTTTATGCCTTTAAAAATCAGAAAATATGTAAAAAAAAAAAAGGGAAACTTTCTTTTTTCGAAAATAAAATAAAATAAATCAAAAATCAAATCAAAGATTGGAACTTGGAAGTATACAATTAACTAAAGTAGCAAAACAATACAATTATACAAATTACATAATCACGATTTGAATATATATCTACATTTATTAAATGAAAATATTATTCCCATTCTTAATAATCTTTATGCATTTAGTTTAACCGTACATTATTTTAGGCTCAATAATACATTTAATTCATTGAACTTAATTTCAAAATTAATCCAAACTAAACATCCAAATGGAGGGTCCAAACCAAAACCAAATAAATACATAATATTTTTAAGTTAATCCAGAAGTTTAAATACCTTATAAATAAACATAAAATGCGACTTTCGCTTGCGAATGATTTTCGGTTTATATTGTCAAACAAACAGATAATCGGTCGATTTTCGGGACCATGACTATATAATTAGTGTTATCCAAAATGACACGATACTATCGTGTTGATCAAGCTTTTAAAATGCGTTTTTTCGGTTTGACGGTCCGGAGTTGATTTAACCGTGCGGCGTTTTAATGGCGAAAAAACGATGGCCTTTGTTTGATGGGTTTTCTCCTCCCATGTGTAAAGTTGTACAATAGGTAAAATGTTTTGTATAATTTTTGTGGATCATATACCAGACTTGTTACATTTGCAGCCTTTGTTTTTAGTTTTTACTGGTTGTGAATTAACATTGTAATAAAATATGATTATATGATACATTGTGCTTACATGATCCTAATTATTTATACTATAATATAATATAAATTAATATTGTATAAAAAGTCTATCCTGTTTTTGTTCTTTCTCTGCAAAAATGAAAATTTTTCGCCGACCGTTATTTCGGAAATGACGCGTTACGCATTTTTCTTGTTTGAAACTGTAACGTTGGTACATTTTTGTCTGGAAAATCAAAATTTCGAAAATAACGTCGTTATTTCAGCTAAATTTAAAAGCTTGGTGTTGATACAACACGTGTCCATGGCACGATCATGTATCGTCTTGGAACGACAGAATTGGCATGACACGATCGTGTTATCATGTCGTGTCATAATCGTGTCGTGTTGGGATATTAGAAAGTTTGGCACTATTCAACAAGATACGATTCGCCACACAACACGACACAAACACGAATTAACACGATACATCAACACAAAATTAATTATTAATGTTGAATAATTTAAGTATTTAACTAAATTATTAATTTAAATTTAATTTATAATACTCCATCATATTATTTATGGACTTATATTTTTCTTATCTAGTTATTATTTTTTATGAAAAAATATTAATGAAAAATTAAACTCAACAAATATTTAGTTATTACATTCAAGTAATTTTTTTCCTTTACTTTTAATTTTTTTATTACTTTTTAATTTTAAAAATAATAAAATAATCTGACACGATCGTGTCAGTCGTTTCATGTCAAAATGCATGTCGTGTTGGCTTCTTTTATCATTTAGCACAATATAAGACGACACAATTAAAAAATAGTTTATGTTAATATGGAACAACACAAAACTCCAACACGATTGTATTTGACATGATACAAGACGACACGCACCTTTGGAGATATAGTAACATAGATAAAAGAAAAGGTCAAATTCTTATCTTTAAACTATAACTTTTGGTTCAAATAAGACCATCAACTTTATTTTTAGTTCAATTAAATCTACTTTTTATTTTTGTGGAAAAGTCTATTAGCCATTAGCTCTGGCGTTTAATATGCATATGTGGCTTTTCCCAACTACATAACAGTTGGTTTAAGAGAATGTTTTGATTAAATTATCAAACATGATGAGGTCATCCAAAATCAAGAGTTCACGAACTTTACCCAACTAGCCATATAGAATCAACGCAACATACTAAAAAAAAAAAAGTAATGACTTCATTTAGTAGAATTTTTCACTCGCTATAATTAGTAGGAGATCAAATATACGCCAAAATGCGTTGCCTAACATTGTATTAGTTTTATCTTCTTGCAGCCTGATCCAATCAATATGAGAGGATTCAAATACCTCGTTCGAGGTGAGGATGCACAAGAAATTAGATCACCTGCACCAAGCTATCACGTTGAATTGCATATCACTAATAAGAGGAAGTTAATAACCCTTGAGGCAGTTTGGAATTGCCGAGGCTATCTGCTTACAACTCTTGATCAAGAACTGATAATGAAGGATGTCTGCCTTTCATATGCTTTGTACAAGCTGCTACGCTGTCAAATGACTGAGCTGTCCCTACCCAGCGAAAGCCAAGACAAGACACAGAGATTGTTTTTTGAAGGTGTTTTACATGGGAGAAATCACAAGAGGGTATTTAAAATTATGGAAATGCAACTGGCATTTCTTACGGACTATCACTACACGAGAATCCCTATTGGAGTCTGGTATGGGTATCCCTTGATTAAGTTTGTTACTCTTGTCGTGACTCTTGTGTTTGGCTGCCTGCTCGCTTTTGACGTACACAAAACAAAGCCTCAAGAGGACGATTTATACCACCATATAAAGGGTGTAAATGTTGATCGCATCATTACCTATGTGCTGTTAGTATCGATTGCAGTGAAGGAGGGCTGGGAGATGATTCTTTACATGTTGTCAGACTGGACTAAGTTAGTTGTCATATGTCGGTATGTCGAAGGTTCGTGGTTGCTAAGAAATCGCTTGGCAGAGCGCATTATACAGCTGCTTTGCAGGTCAAATGTCGTAATGCGTTGGCACAACAAAATGGGACAGTACAATATTCTAGAGTCATTCGGTTATAAGCCACGGGTAAAGCAAGCATTGCATTATGGGACCCTTCACATGATTAAGAAACCTATTGAAGGAGGCAAGGCTGGTAAAAAAATTAAAATTTTCCATGAAGTGAAACAGAGCATTGTTGATGCCCTGAGTAATTATAACATCAATGATGGCAATCTGATGAATAGCATGCCCTCCTCCTTGTACAAACGTTGGGTTAGAAACAGTTACCAATGGGCTTGTAGACAAGAAACATTTTCCCACCTTATATTGGTGTGGCACATTGCTACCAGCATGTGTGAAATTCAGCTATTTGAAGATACCAGACCTGAAAGATCGTGTTTGAATTCTTTCGTGCATAAACTGAAGACATGCTGGACGCAGCGACATCCTTTCATGGTTGATCGGAAGAGTCTTGAGGGTGGCACAAGATCTCATTACATAGTAGCAAACAGCATATCACGTTACTGTGCCTATTTACTTGTTTTTGTCCCTGAGTTGCTCCCAGATCATGTTATAGTTTCTGAACAGGTCTTCCAGGGAACCATATCTGAAGCACGGAATATTCTTGGTGGTTGTCATTCATTAGAAAGGTTTCTGGAAAAACTCAAGAGAGTAGAAGCTAATGATCAGGAGAGAACTATAGTACAGAAGGGTGCCATACTTGGTAGGGAACTACTAGCAGACCCAGAAATGAATACTGAAAGACGATGGAAAATGTTAGCCGATTTCTGGGTAAATCTTCTGCTTTATCTGGCACCTTCAGAAATGACGGAAGACCACAAATCACGTCTTCTCGAAGGAGGGGAGTTTATTACGCTTCTTTGGGCTTTGTTTTCTAATTGTGGGATCTTTGATCGAACTGAAGAAAACCAAGTTTTTGCAAATGGTGTTGTCTCTGGTGAAGAGCAAGGACCTAACATTACCAATCAAGAACAACGCGAAGCTGTCAACGAGCAACAATTAATATAACATTACCAATCAAGAACAACGCGAAGCTAGCCAAGGTCGACAATCGGAGATTGAATTAGAAGAACAGTGGTTATTTCGTAACTTTCGTTAATGCTATTTTTTCATGTTTTTTAACATATTTTAGGAACAACAGCGCTCTGGATAACAGATTGTGTAACATATTGCGTGATTTATTGTAGCTGTGGTTCCCACTGCAAGGATTTGTGTGTGATTTATTGTAGCTGCGGTTCCGAGTTCCGACTGCTAGGATTTGTGTAATATATTTTCGTCATCAATATGTAATGTATTATTTACTTTTCTTTTTACCCTTCTTTATGAAAAAAAATTAATGAATTGTCAAACAATTAATAGTGATTTTCTAAAAAAAATTTATAACTAAAAAGTTTGGTCAGTAACAAAATTCAAACGTGAAGAACAAAATAATAAGAATTTCGAAATAGTCATTTGCATCATGAGAATTGAAATCTGATCGTCTTTTATAAGCTCATCCATCAAACGTGATTGACATACTTTTTTTTCAATTTTAATTAGTGGGAGTGGTTAGTGTCCAACATGTTAGATCCAACCATTCGTCCATCATGATAGAATTTTAATTTTTGAGATTAAAATAGTCGATTTGAACTCCTCAAAATTTTCTCCATAATAAATCCTCCATTGGGACCAAATTTTATATTTTTATCGAATTTTTTTAATATTTTTTTGAAATTTTTTAAAATGCTCAATCTAAAAAGTTATAAACCCTCTAATTTTGAAAATTTGATTTTCAAGGATATTTTATTATAGAGATCATATTGGGCAGTTCGGATCGGCTATTTAAAATTTCAACAATTGACTTTTCGGATTGTGTTGGACGTCCTATATGTTTAATTCTAGCATTACTCTTCATTAGTTCTATGTTTTATTTCATTATAAAAGTTTCAAAATTTGGAAAAAGGATTATAAGTATTAAAAATTAGAGATATTTATTCTTCCTTCTCATAATTTATATAAAAAAAATATTCAGAGCCATATTATTATTTTAGAAGTAATGTTCGTACAACATCTTCAAACAACAAAATTTGCATTTAGCCTGAAAAATTATTAAATTAATTTTATTAACAAATTTAACTTAATATTCTTGATAAGTAAAATTTTTATTATTTGAATGTCCTTATTTTTCTTTCAAATTTTATTTTTACAAGAAAAAACTTATAAAAAATGAAGCTGCACACATTAGTTTTGGATGTTAATTAATGTTAATAATAAATATTATTATGAATTAATATTCTATTTCAATATAAAGAATCCTAGCCACCACAAGAAAGAAGAGAATATCAAGAGACACTCAAGAGTTCTGCAGTCAAATGTTTTCTCTCACTTAATTAATCATAGAGCAAGGTTCTAGTGCCACCACTTTTTATTGCCCCCAAATTGTCATAAGTTCATATTTTATTAATATTTATAAACTTTAAAATTCAAACACCAAATCCAAGCAGGAGATCTTGTTTAATTTAACAAGCGATGAGTTTTCATATAAGTTTTATAAAATTTGAAGTTGATTGATACTCGATTAAGTAATTAAATGATGAACATATTAGAATTAGTCATAGTTAACCGGATTAGTTCATCTGTTGACCACTATATCAAGTATCAAATTAACTCCAAATTTTATAAAACGTATATAGAAATACATCGCTCATTAGATTTTACAAGATCAACCGATTGGATTTAGCATTTGAATTTTAAAATTTTAAATATTAATAAAATATGAAACTGTGGCAACATTGGAAAACTAAAAGTGGTGGCACTAAAAACTTGCTCTTAATTAAAACAAAACAAAAATATCTGTAACTTTTTATTGCTTGCAAAAATGGATACAACTTTTTCCAATTTTAATTCTATGATTTATATTATGAAAAGTTTCAAAAATTGAATATCGCCTATTAAATGTCAAAAAAAAATCGTCAATTAAACATGTACAATATCAAAAGACATATCATGTATTGAGAGCATAGTGTATTTGGTACATATCGTGAATAAAATGTTTAGAGATGTTCAATATAGTGTATAATATCGTGATCCGCTGCCTCTTTAAGTACAATATCATGTATGAATTGTCCATACAAATGTAGTATACTATACACAAGAATACATATGAGTTTGACACAGATGTTCGCATATTTACAACGTTTTTTTGGTGAAAAAACACCACACCGTTAAATCAACTCTGACCGTCATACCGGAAAAGAAATGCATTTTAAAACCTCGAAAAAATAGAGACATTTATTTCTTGCTTATTGTACCATATATTAAAGTAAGTAAGACAAATTCAAAAAATAATTATTGCAATTAACCTAATAATTGTTGGATTAATTCAACTAACAGAATTAACTTAATCTTCGTGATAACTGACAAGAGATAAGTCAAATTTTCTACATTTTCGAGGTTCTTATCTTATGTTGTAAATTTATAGTTTATGTGATAAAATCTTTTAAGAAGACCTCACCAAAATACTTATTTCATAAACCTTCCTGCACTTTGCAAAGCGAACTAAAAAAATAAATAATTAATTTGGGGATGTACTCATCAAATAACCCAAATATTATTAACTTAAATTTATCTTAAAGTCAGTAAAACATAAGGAAAATTCCATTCGGGGATAACTGGATGTATCCATTATTTTTTTTATCAGAGAGACTCAGGACGATCTATACCGTCCATCGTCTCTCCTGTTGGTATGATCAAATCCAAGGCCCATTTCGTTTCACCGCACTTGCCCCTTTTTTCGCCGTCTCGCTTGCTACGTCATTGAATTCAGGATTTCTTCATTGATTTTAGGTTCGTCATCTCTCTCTCTCTCTCTGCGATTGATAGAGGAAATGTTTGAACAGTTCGCGAGTAACCATCATTGATTTTTCAAAGGTTGTGCTTGTTGATTGTATTTGAGTGACTATTGGATTAAATCATGAAATGGAATACTTCTTCCTTTGTCGATTCAAGGAATTGACGACGATGCTATATGGAAATAGGGTATTTTTATAGTACGCTTTGGGAGGTACAGCAAATTGGGAGTTGTCACTAAACTATGGTTTCACTAGCAAGGATTTTTATACCAATCAAACAAATAATATTGTTAACGACCACAATTTATTTCAATTACTTGCTCTCTCTATAACACTTTGATTTTTTACATCAATCAAACAAATTTTATACAATTTATATTCTGTAAGAATTTTAATTTTGCTAATTTCTATATTGGTCTTGAACTCAATGGGTACATGGTTCGACCTTCTGGTACCAGTACATGATATCCTTGAAGTTTCCTTTTTTCATTAGTCTCTATACCAATTATAATATTCTTATACTAGTTCCACCTTTCTTATGCAGGCTAACATATATATTTGGATATTGGCAGTAATCGCAATAGCACAATGTGTTAGAAATATAGTTTGGAAAACTCAAAATTCATTAAACATATTCTATGAAAATTCGTTTGAGCTATATTAATAAATATCAAATCATGAAATTCATTTCCCTCAGGTTTCAGTTTTGTAATATCCATTTAATTCACTGAATACGTTTCTATATTATGCCGTTTCTTAGCTCATTAATACATTTATTTTATTTCCGTTTGAGTTGGTTCATGTACCCATGATATACAGTAGTTAATCATTTAAATTACTGTTCCATTTGGCTCCTCAATGCATTTATATTTCATTCAATTTTCACCCGTTGATATTGAGTAATTGGCCTAATAATTATTTAATTTTATTGGCTGTATACGTTCTATAATTCTCTATATAAACAAGTCTCTTCACTAGAAAAAAGAAGACATCTGAAAATCGGTAAAGTGATTGACCGATATATATCTCAAATTCCAATTCTATAATTACTCATGTTCTATTCTCAAATAATCAAATTATTTCTGCTGGATATTTTTGGAGGCTTTCATCAGTCACCTTCATGGTCGTGCCCTAAAAGGTGACAACCCCGTCTTATCTTGGTTGCGGTTCCTGTCGCACGTTGAGACGGAATACGCTTAAGGACAGCGCCTAGCGCGATTCGGGTAACTTTGTTCCTTCTATTTCTTTTATTCCTTTGGCATTGATCTTATTATCCGATTTGATATTTGAATTTGCACCAACAATCTTAAGCGTATTTCTTAATCGGATAATAATAATAAGTGAAAGTATATTTGATAGAGCTGAAATAAAACTTTAGAATTAAATTTGTCTTATTGTTAGGAAATTGAAAATTGTAGTTGATTCGTAGCCTCTTAATGAAATTGTACTATATGCTAAATGCTAAATTCTATAATCACTATAAAATTTCAATATTAGGCTCTGTGAATTTTAATCTGAGGTCTATGGATTTACTATAGTTTTAGTTTGATCCTTTAATAATATTATGATATAATTGAGCCGAATAAAGTTTGGTCACAGGAATATAAAGAGATTTAACTATTGATCAGATATAAAACATAATTAATTACAATATTTATTATTTTTTTGGAATTCATATAGTTAATAATATAACCAGTGGAATAATGGAAGAATCATTTTCTATGCAAAAGGAGAGAATAAATCAATTTATAGTAAAATTGTTAAGAATATATATATTATGCGATAATATAAATCAGTGCTCAAATAAAAATAAATACGAAGTAAACATGATATGAAATAAGTTATTTAGATTGTTTAAGATAGTTTTAATAAACCCTATCGCAAATCTTGATAAAAAAAAAAAGAAAACAAAAAGGTATCTAAACCATTATTAAGTTAAATTATCTTAACAATAGATAATTTAATTAAAATTGGATGTTAGACAGTGGTGCTAATAAATTTTGTATGCGCTAATGGATTTTTAATTTTCTTTCTTACCACATTGGAAGTGGAAGAAGAGTGATCATAGTAAAAGAGTGAAATATCTGTAAATGCTTTAATGTATGAGATGTTGGAGATGAAAATTTAAAATTAGCATCTAGGAAAAGAAAATTAACTTAATGAATCTTATTTACTGGGATATGCATCATGTTTCCTAATTGTAGAGGAAATTTAATTAACAAATCTGTACTAATTTAATAAATCAGTTAGGATCTAAATCAGTTATTGATTCAAATAAAGTTGAAATATCAAAATATAACTGATGAATTATTCAAAAAGAATATTGATCCTTATTTTAATATATGAATCAAAATTAGAATGTTATCATAACTTCAATGACCATTGTTTATTCAAAATGAGCTCTTAGTTCTATTACTAAATTATATACGAATCCAGACTCTATTTGTGAAACTTGTGATGAATCAAAGATGGTAAAAAATCATGTAAGGAGAAATCAATTTAATTATTCTGATGAATGTTAAATTGAATTATTGCATCAATGGATTATTAAAATTGCAACGGTTAGTTGCTTTGATATAAATGTATTGATGAAGAATTCATTGTATAAATAAAAAAATATATGTATAATTATTTATGAGTGTATTAATTTGTTGATGAAAAGATAATTTCATCAAAGTAATATACAGCTCATATTCGTTCAATTAAACAAGTCATAAATATAGATTATGAGAAAATTAATTATCTTAATGAATCCAATTAAATTGATAAGTAAATGAATAATTGAAAAACAACCAATTCATTTGTACGTGTTGTAAATTGAGATAAATTGTAAAATAAACGACATAAATTGCATT
Organism: Rhynchospora pubera; assembly: GCA_028095005.1. NCBI lineage: Eukaryota > Viridiplantae > Streptophyta > Magnoliopsida > Poales > Cyperaceae > Rhynchospora > Rhynchospora pubera. The sequence continues at coordinate 79,690,397 of CM051462.1, forward strand.
GAAGAATCAAGATATCATAATCTATTGAATCAAATTTTACTGTTACCTTAAATCATAATAAATTTTAATTATCTTGTCCATCAATTATAACTGAAAATACTATATAAAATAAAATGTTATAAATTCCCTTTGTAAGAAGAATTATGCATATTGGAAAAAGAAAAGAGTTAGAAAATATATCTTAATATGTTATCCAAAATATAGAAGAAATTTTTATAAATAGACCTTGTAAATTTATTTATATGAACTTCATGAATACAAAGTACATTGTTAAATATTCAATAATCATAATCATAATTATAATACAACTTATCTAATTTTAATATGGTGCATTGGTGTTTTACACAAGCATTAAAAGGCTGGCCACCTTTTAATTCTCGTTGCTCACCATGACTTTATTAATTGTCCCTTTAAGAATTAAATTAAATATTGGTATTATTAACTGAACTGATGTTAATTGAGAAAATTCAACCGTTTCTATACACCACATAATTAATCAACATAAAAGATGTTGTTAAACAAAATATAAAAAAGGAAAATGTGGGGGTTACGAATAAAAATAAATAAGTGTCTAATGACTAAAAATAATAATCAAATTACTTATACGAAATTTAGACACGATGATTATATATATATATATATATTATGGCATTAAAATATACGAATTTTGACAACATCTTATATGGTCATGATGAAAGAAATATTTATATGACCAGTTTAAATTTATCATATACAAATAGATATTAAAATCATATGATATGATTACAATGATTATACGAATCATCTTTCAAATTTAAGATTTTTACAAATCGAATTTGATATCAGATTATTTATACATTAAATAATAAAAATAATTCGAACAAAAGCATAGTGGAAAGTTGAATTGGCATATTTAATATACCAAAACTGAATTATTATTATCTCACAGATAATTCCATGAATCATAATTAATTGCCAATAAATGGCAGCGATTGAAAAAAAAAAAAAATGATTGAGTCTAATTAAAAGACTTATATAGAGCTTAAGCTCTATATTCATCGAGGGGGATGGATTTGCCCTAATAGGCAGCTTGCGGTGGCAACCCAATCTCCGAAAGGGTGACCCCTGGAAAGAGATTCAATGGGTAATAACAAGCCGTAAGTTGGCCACTTAGCACACAATTTTGGAGCAATGACTCCAGCCCCATCCCTATGGTGAGTGTGCTTTATGTAGATGTTAAGGATGAGCACTTTAGCTCGAGCAATGCTCTTAATGAGGACCAAATCGGTAATTTCCGTGGGATGTGAATCTGCACACATCCTTGGTAGGGACTCACCTATATGAGAGTGCCTGTATACGGCCGCAGTGCGGGGCATGGGTAAGTGTGATAACAAAAAAAAAAAAAAAAAAAAAAAAAAAAAAAAAAAAAAAAAAATCGGAAATAAAAAGGGGACCCAGCTCTCTCTCTCTCTCTTTTTCTTTCGGCACCAACAGAGAGGCTTGCGCCTCTCTTCTCTCCCAAACCGAGCCCCTCCCCTCAAACTCAATCCCCACCATTTCTCCACCATTTCACCGGATTGAGGTACCCACGCGTTCGCCTCACCACCCTCTCGCGCTATCTACCTTCGGATCGTCGATTGATGGCCTCTCCTCGTCGTATTTCTCGACGGAAGTTTTTCGGGAAATGGAGCGAACTCATCAGTTTTGGCCGCCGTTCGACCTGGAGCACTCTGGGGTCCTCTCCATCGATTTCCAAGTGGTCTTGCAGAGTTCTTTCGAGGATTAAGTGGCAAAAATCGAGAAATGGCGAATTCGACTCTTTTTGTCGTGTCATCGGTTTTTGGCCGAAATTGAGTAAGTAATCTCTTTCAATTAGTGCTATACTGTTATCCTTTGCTATTTTCTCGGTTTATTTGTAAATTTTCATTGGAACTGATTGTGTGTCCGATTTTTAGGGTTTCTTGAAAATTTCTGAAATTGTTTAGAAATTCGAACTGAAATTTAATTGTTATGTATAATCGAAAGAATGTGAATGTTGTGAGGCATGCACTTAATTTGTTATACTGCTCTGAAATCGCTATTTGAACTGTTGAGTCTTTTGATTAAATGTTGAGTGTGTGCAATGCCTCTATTTGATCTGCTCTGACTTGTGTCTTTGCTTGTGGCTTGATCCGATATGTTAGGGGTTTAAGTATGCTTGATTGAGGCTTTGGTTTGAACTGTTAAGTGTCGAATGTTTCTTTTAGGAATTTTGCCGCTATGAGTCTAATCATAATTGTTAGATGTTATGCTTGATTTAGGTTAATCTTGGATCTATCAACTGAAAATCACTCTAATTGGGTTTGTACTTGTGCGTGATGATTAATATGTTGGGATTTTATGCATAATAGAAATTGTTAAGCATAGCTAAGCATATGACATTATTTTAATTTAAGTATTGCATTTATTTTAGTATAAATAGATGCATGTATATAAAGGGTAAATATAAGGTTTTGCATGTCATGCATTTGGGTTGGATGATTATTAATCGTGTTGTAATATTGATTTTTATGGATTTTAAGGGTTGATTATGAAAAAGGGATTATATTGGTTTTGGATTAGGGTTTGGCCTTAAACCTTAATCGACACGCATATCGTGCATGCATGTATACATTAAGGAAAGAAAAATGATTTCTAAAATAACTAATGATATTTATTTAAATTGATTGGAAAGACAAGCATAATAGATTCTAATAAATAGTGTATTAGTATTTGCATGAGTATTGCATGTGAGATGAGATGTATAATTGGTACTCGAATCGTACCAATTGAGTTGCATGGCATACTAGACTTACATAAATTAATTGAATTAGGATTAGGATACTTGGGTCATTTGATAAATGGTAGGTAAGGATATTATATGAGTTACATGATCTATAAATGAGTTACATGACTTACGATTATTGAGTCTAGTAAATACATGGTATAATCATGACATATATGCATGGTAGTATAGTTTCTAATTTATAAAAATTATAAGTAGCATACATTAGGTGTTATAAAAATTAAAAGGAGATTTATATTTGTTTTAGAGTTGGGTGGTTATGTGTCGGAATTAGGAGCAGCTGACTTGACAGAGCCACTGTAGAATTATTTTGCTTGCTTGCTTGCTTGCTTGCTTTTGCTTTGGATTTTGCCTTGCTATCAGGTACGGATTTCACTTGAGTTTTAATTATATGTGATATGTATTCTGATTATTGTTATTACTGTTATTATTGTTATTATTGTTATTATTATTATTATTATTATTATTACTATTATCATTATGCATTCTGAATTCATAATTGGAATTTTGTTCATGAGATCATTTTGTGAAATTGTATATTGATGCATGATTGGAAAGTGGCATATTGAATGGTATCCGATTGAAATGTTGGAAAATGGCATATTGAATGGTATCCGATTGAAATGTGATTTGATTGAGGTAAGTACAACTTGTGTGGTTGAGATAGACACTCGTAATGTTTGGAGGTGGAGTCATGACCCATCCTACCAAGCACCGTGTAATAAGCGCTTATGTACCGGGACTCAGTAGGTCTAGTCTGGAATGGACCGGAGTGTGAGTGTTCCCAGCTTGCTTGTATATTTTGATGATTTAATTGATTGAATTATGTATGATTGAATTGGCCGTTGGCATCCATCTATAGGGTGGTTCGCGGTATCTGAAGGAAATGACTGAAATGATTGACTTGTGATAAACCAGACTTGCATATTAGGTAATTGTCCAACCAAATGAGTCGGCTTTTGTTATACATTGATATTTGAATTGTTATGGAATTGATGCCGAGCTCACATTTCATATTGCATTGATTGAATTGATTTGACCTTGCTATTTCTATTGGAAACAAGTTGTAAGGGTTGTTTTTAATTTGCACGTTAGTTATTACATGTTATTAATTATTTGTTCAAGTAATTGAAATGCTAATTGTCATATTTTGAATTTTAAGAAAGGAAAATTGATTTTGAATAATACTGAATTTATTTGTCTAATTGCATTGCTTGATCGAAAGTCTAGTTTTAATGTTATTTGAAATAAAATGAAATGGAAATTTGATATGGAATTTATTTGACTCAGTCTTGTATTTAGTTCCAACACATGATAATCAAAACTCAAGTGGCTGGAACTGAATACCGTACTGAGATAAATTTTATTTATCTCATTCCGTGCTTTTTGCATTGTTTCCACGATTGGTTGTGGGTTCCAGGTTTCAGATCAAGTGCTGGACTGCAAGACGAGTAGCGGACCATTGGATATTGTGGTTAGTAATCCAAAATACCAGGCCTTTATAGGATTTACTTTATATTTAAGTAATTAATTATAAATTTCTAATTAATCGGTATATTATTTGAGTAGAATCAATATTAATTGGTAAATTAAGTAATAGTAAGCCTTGCGGGTGCAGTAGGCATCCGCGGCGGGCACTCCGTCGCGTGTTGTCATGTTACAGTATTCGACGGGGTGTCACAGATGGTATCAGAGAATGGTTTAACAACCAAACCAGACCAATAGATTGCGTGAGAATGGGTACGTCTAAAGGGTTGTTTTGTAGGTAAGTTGATTTCTTACTATTTGTGCTAGCTAAATAATATTTGTCTAGCTAAGTTATAAGTATTATAGGATACATATGCTTTGTATTTGTATATATCTAATATATTAATTGTTTATATTTGCTTGATTATTTTATACATGTGTTGTAATTTTAAAAGATATGTTTTATAGGTTGCAACAATTTTTGTGGATGAAATTAATAGAGCTTATTTTCAAATGTTTGAAATGTAAAGTCATTTTGATAAGCGCACAAAAGAGTTGGTATGGCAAGTTAAAGGATTTTGGTTATTATAGTAAGCATGTTCTATGTTATATTAATGCTTGGTTGGAATATTAAGGATTTCTGAATTTACTATAGTATGCACAAACTTTTAGAACTTATTTGAGTAAAGATCTTATTATCTTTTGTTGGCACAAGGATCAAACAAGCTGACTGATCATCTGACTTGTTAATTGAATCTGAATAATACCAGAATTATCCTTACTTCCTTGACTGATCACCAAGGCAGCCAAGAATAATTTTGATATTACCGTGCTTCCTAAAAGATAAGAAAAGAACTGGATATTTCAAAATGTTACTAGTTACGAGAATTGAAAGATTTGTTTTTAAATGATAACGTAAGAAATGGTAGTATTTTCTGCTTGTAGTACTCTGTTATTTGAATTGTTATAATGTTATGATATGGAATTGTCTGAATTGTAAATGGAATTGATTGACCGTTGGCAACCCTCTTTAGAGGTGATTCACGGTATCCGAATATCTGTAATCGCTGGTTGCTCTCAGAGGAAGAGACTCGCGATATCTGACTTTGAATTGATTGACATGTAATTGTGACTTATGATTGTCATGCTTACATTTAATTTATCGAGATTGGACCGACATTCTAGTATTATCATTAGTATTTTAATTTTGAATTGAATAAAATGTCAGGCACTCTCGCATTGCATTAATTTGAAATTGCTTGATAATTGTTGCATAATATGTTCATTCCATCTGATTGTATTATTGACTATATGATTGCTATGTATTTAGATAAATTTCGAGGTCGAAATTTTTTTATAAGGAGGGAAGAATGTGATAACAAAAAAAAAAAAAAAAAAAAAAAAATAAAAAAATAAAAAAAAATCGGAAATAAAAAGGGGACCCAGCTCTCTCTCTCTCTCTTTTTCTTTCGGCACCAACAGAGAGGCTTGCGCCTCTCTTCTCTCCCAAACCGAGCCCCTCCCCTCAAACTCAATCCCCACCATTTCTCCACCATTTCACCGGATTGAGGTACCCACGCGTTCGCCTCACCACCCTCTCGCGCTATCTACCTTCGGATCGTCGATTGATGGCCTCTCCTCGTCGTATTTCTCGACGGAAGTTTTTCGGGAAATGGAGCGAACTCATCAGTTTTGGCCGCCGTTCGACCTGGAGCACTCTGGGGTCCTCTCCATCGATTTCCAAGTGGTCTTGCAGAGTTCTTTCGAGGATTAAGTGGCAAAAATCGAGAAATGGCGAATTCGACTCTTTTTGTCGTGTCATCGGTTTTTGGCCGAAATTGAGTAAGTAATCTCTTTCAATTAGTGCTATACTGTTATCCTTTGCTATTTTCTCGGTTTATTTGTAAATTTTCATTGGAACTGATTGTGTGTCCGATTTTTAGGGTTTCTTGAAAATTTCTGAAATTGTTTAGAAATTCGAACTGAAATTTAATTGTTATGTATAATCGAAAGAATGTGAATGTTGTGAGGCATGCACTTAATTTGTTATACTGCTCTGAAATCGCTATTTGAACTGTTGAGTCTTTTGATTAAATGTTGAGTGTGTGCAATGCCTCTATTTGATCTGCTCTGACTTGTGTCTTTGCTTGTGGCTTGATCCGATATGTTAGGGGTTTAAGTATGCTTGATTGAGGCTTTGGTTTGAACTGTTAAGTGTCGAATGTTTCTTTTAGGAATTTTGCCGCTATGAGTCTAATCATAATTGTTAGATGTTATGCTTGATTTAGGTTAATCTTGGATCTATCAACTGAAAATCACTCTAATTGGGTTTGTACTTGTGCGTGATGATTAATATGTTGGGATTTTATGCATAATAGAAATTGTTAAGCATAGCTAAGCATATGACATTATTTTAATTTAAGTATTGCATTTATTTTAGTATAAATAGATGCATGTATATAAAGGGTAAATATAAGGTTTTGCATGTCATGCATTTGGGTTGGATGATTATTAATCGTGTTGTAATATTGATTTTTATGGATTTTAAGGGTTGATTATGAAAAAGGGATTATATTGGTTTTGGATTAGGGTTTGGCCTTAAACCTTAATCGACACGCATATCGTGCATGCATGTATACATTAAGGAAAGAAAAATGATTTCTAAAATAACTAATGATATTTATTTAAATTGATTGGAAAGACAAGCATAATAGATTCTAATAAATAGTGTATTAGTATTTGCATGAGTATTGCATGTGAGATGAGATGTGACACCCCGTCGAATACTGTAACTGGACAATACACGATGGAGTGCCCGCCGCGGATGCCTGCTGCACCCGCAAGGCTTACTAATACTTAATTTACCAATTAATATTGATTCTACTCAAATAATATACCAATCAATTAGAAATTTATAATTAATTACTTAAATATAAAGTAAATCCTATAAAGGCCTGGTATATTTAGGTTGCTAACCACAGTATCCAATGGCTCGTTGCTTGTCCTGCTGTCCAGCACTTGACCTGAAACCTGGAACCCACAACCAACCGTGGAAAACAATGCAAAAGCACGGAATGAGATAAATAAAATTTATCTCAGTACGGTATTCAGTTCCAGCCACTTGAGTTTTGATTATCATGTGTTGGAACTAAATACAAGACTGAGTTAAATCAATTCCAAATCAAATTTCATTTCTTTTTATTTCAAATAACATTAAAACTAGACTTTCGATCAAGCAATGCCATTAGACAAATAAATTCAGTACTATTCAAAATCAATTTTCCTTTCTTGAAATTCAAAATATGACAATTATCATTTCAATTACTTGAACAAATAATTAATAACATGTAATAACTAACGTGCAAATTAAAAGCAACCCTTACAACTTGTTTCCAATAGGAATAGCAAGGTCAAATCAATTCAATCAATGCAATATGAAATGTGAGCTCGGCATCAATTCCATAACAATTCAAATATCAATGTATAGCAAAAGCCGACTCATTTGGTTGGGAAATTACCTAATATGCAAGTCTGGTTTATCACAAGTCAATCATTTCAGTCATTTCCTTCAGATACCGCGAACCACCCTATAGATGGATGCCAACGGCCAATTCAATTCATACATAATTCAATCAATTAAATCATCAAAATGTACAAGCAAGCTGGGAACACTCACACTCCGGTCCATTCCAGACTAGACCTACTGAGTCCCGGTACATAAGCGCTTATTACACGGTGCTTGGTAGGATGGGTCATGACTCCACCTCCAAACATTACGAGTGTCTATCTCAACCACACAAGCTGTACTTACCTCAATCAATTCACATTTCAATCGGATTCCATTCAATATGTCACTTTCCAACATTTCAATCGGATACCATTCAATATGTCACTTTCCAATCATGCATCAATATACAATTTCACAAAATGATCTCATGAACAACATTCCAATTATGAATTCAGAATGCATAATGACAATGATAATAATAATAATAACAATAACAACAATCAAAACATATGTCACATATAATTAAAACTCAAGTGAAATCCGTACCTGATATCACAATAACATCAGCTAGCCAACAATAATCATACAGACCCTCAGTTGTACCAGCCATATCCGGCTCGAAACCTGCCCAGACTCTACATTAACAATACTAGGCTAAGTCCTTATTTAAGCAAGCAAACAATAACAATTCACATTCAACGAATTCGTAGATAAAGTGACGGATTTGATTTGTTCCTTTGATTACCTCATACAATTATAGTACACCTTATTAGTTGTACTAGTAGATGATTTGAAACACTAAACAGTGGTTAACAACTCTAGAAATCAATACACAACGGTAAAACAATAGTGCTGGACAATTTTCTGGCACAACCCGTGAAGGGCATTTTCGACAGTTTACAAAATCCTTTTTATTTCTAGAACGGATGAACGGAATCAAATGAAAATTTAACTGTGAATGAAACATGATAGGACTCATCTACTGTAAAAATTTCATGATGTTTGGACATACAGATTAATTATAGTGAATTTTCGAAATCAGACAGAATCAGGTTTCAGAAAATCTGTTCCAGCAAATTGTGCCAGTAAGTACGTCTGAAAGTTCCTGCCTTGAAACCCTTCAAATAAATCTCTAAAAATTTTGTAAAATTTACAGAAGCTGCCTCTAGATGTCTAGTTTCATACCTAAAAGTTTCAAGTCCTAAATGCAAACAGAGAATAAATGAAAAATGAAAAACCACACTGGGGTCTGTCTGTTCCAGAAACTGATTTTCAAAAGAGGCCCTAGTTTCAAAAATCTTGTAAAAATACCAACCAATCTCAGAAAAATTCACTTTAGATACCAAAATTTTCATCTTGAAGTCTAGTTTCAAACAAAACTATTCTCACATCCAAATTCGAAACAGAATAACAACAGTTACTTAAACACTGATGCAATGTCACAGCGGTAACAGAAAAACTGCAAATGACTTTATTCGATTTGGCCCTTTGAAATTAATTTGAGTAACAAAAGGGTAGAAATCTAATACAATCAACAAATTTACTTACTCAGTAAGTGTAACGAGTTAGAAGTTTGCAAGAAAAATCGGAAGAGACCTTCCCGGATTTGATTTCCGAAAAACTTCCATCGAAAAATACGACGAGGAGAGGCCTCCAATTGACGATCCAAAGGTAGATAATAAGAGAGGGTGGTGAGACGAACGCGAAGGTACTTTGATCCGGTGAAACGATGGAGAAGAGGTGGAGATTGGATTTGTGGGGAGGGGTTTCGGTTTGGAGAAAGAGAGGCGTATGCCTCTCTGTTGGAGCCGAAGGGGAAAGACAGAGAGAAACAAACAAACAAAAATAAAGGGGTCGGCTCCCCAATTTAACTTCCGATTATTTTTTTTTTATTTTTTTTTTTTTACAAAATTCAGAAATTCCTAATAAATCCCAAAAATCAATATTCTAGGCATAAAAACAATTATGCAACAAAAGAAAAAAATAGCTAATCTCTTTATAATGCCAATTAAAAATTTAGAATTTTTCATATTCTTATTTTAAGAATACCAGTAAGTATAAAGATTTAATTTCCAGCTTAGAAATTATTCAAATAAAGCCAACCAAGTGCACTCAAGTTTTATATTAAAAATAATTTCAGAAACAGTAAAAATTTCGGGTGTCACATTCTTCCCTCCTTAAAAAAAAATTTCGACCTCGAAATTTATCTAAATACATAGCAATCATTCAGTCAATAATACAATTAGATGGAATGAACATATTATGCAACAATTATCAAGCAATTTCAAATTAATGCGATGCGAGAGAGCCTGACATTTTATTCAATTCAAAATTAAAATACTAATGATAATACTAGAATGTCGGTCCAATATCGGTAACTTAAATGCAAGCATGGCAATCATAAGTCACAATTACAGGTCAATCAGTTCAGAGTCAGATATCGCGAGTCTCTTTCTCAGAGAGCAACCAGCGATTACAGATATTCGGATACCGTGAATCACCTCAAAAGAGGGTTGCCAACGGTCAATCTATTCCATTTACAATTCAGACAATTCCTTATCATAACATCATAACAATTCAAATAACCAAGCACTACAAGCAGAGAATACTATCACTCCTTACGTTATCATTTAAAAACAAATCTTTCAATTCTTGTAACTAGTAACATTTTGAAATGTCCAGTTCTTTTCTTATCTTTTAGGAAGCACGGTAATATCAAAATTATTTTTGGCTGCCTTGGTGATCAGTCAAGGAAGTAAGAATAATTCTGGTATTATTGAGATTCAATTAACAAGTCAGATGATCAGTCAGCTTGTTTGATCCTTGTGCCAACAAAAGATAAGATTTTTACTCAACTAAGTCACTGAAGCTTTAAAATAACTCAAATCTATTTTTTGAAGTTCTTATCAACATGAATTGCTTACAACTTATGTAAAAACCTCATGCAAAATATATATCTTTACATCTTTAGTAATAGCAAAACTACATTTTCAAAATATCAATGGAGTGTTTATGCAACTGCACCAAGAAAACTAGAATTTAATAAATTCCAAATTTTCCATACAAGATCCTTATGTTATCTTAATTCGAACTATGCACGATAAAATGATTTATGAAAATCAAATTTATGCTCCCTTTAACTAAAATGAGTCGTACTCGACAAACAATGTTCACCAAAGAGTATATTTAAATATAATATAAAATATCATCTTGAGTTGTGACTTCAACTTGAAATTATAACATATCACACCAAATTTTTAGAACCAACATATACAGTCAAACTATCAAATAGTTTCGAACCACCTCATATAAAATATTAAACTATGAATTCAAATATATATTATAGTTTAAAACTATGCAATATAAGCATCCAACTTAATTCAACTATTCGACACGCAAAAAGAACAATCTTTGAGGAAAGTTTTCAAGAATCCAATTTTGTTGCTAAAGTAAGCACTAGAGCAACATGGTAATCAAATATAAAACAATCAATCAATATATATATACTAGTATATATACAAATACAAAGGATCATTAGTACATCATATCATAGTTATAAATAAGTCAAACAAATTTTAAATCTACCATCACAAAAACTATAAAATAAAATCTACTTATAAGAACAACCCATTAGACTTACCCCACTCACGTGTTCTATTGGCCTGGTTCGGTTGCTAAACCATTCTCTGATACCACCTGTGACACCCCGTCGAATACTGTAACTGGACAATACACGATGGAGTGCCCGCCGCGGATGCCTGCTGCACCCGCAAGGCTTACTAATACTTAATTTACCAATTAATATTGATTCTACTCAAATAATATACCAATCAATTAGAAATTTATAATTAATTACTTAAATATAAAGTAAATCCTATAAAGGCCTGGTATATTTAGGTTGCTAACCACAGTATCCAATGGCTCGTTGCTTGTCCTGCTGTCCAGCACTTGACCTGAAACCTGGAACCCACAACCAACCGTGGAAAACAATGCAAAAGCACGGAATGAGATAAATAAAATTTATCTCAGTACGGTATTCAGTTCCAGCCACTTGAGTTTTGATTATCATGTGTTGGAACTAAATACAAGACTGAGTTAAATCAATTCCAAATCAAATTTCATTTCTTTTTATTTCAAATAACATTAAAACTAGACTTTCGATCAAGCAATGCCATTAGACAAATAAATTCAGTACTATTCAAAATCAATTTTCCTTTCTTGAAATTCAAAATATGACAATTATCATTTCAATTACTTGAACAAATAATTAATAACATGTAATAACTAACGTGCAAATTAAAAGCAACCCTTACAACTTGTTTCCAATAGGAATAGCAAGGTCAAATCAATTCAATCAATGCAATATGAAATGTGAGCTCGGCATCAATTCCATAACAATTCAAATATCAATGTATAGCAAAAGCCGACTCATTTGGTTGGGAAATTACCTAATATGCAAGTCTGGTTTATCACAAGTCAATCATTTCAGTCATTTCCTTCAGATACCGCGAACCACCCTATAGATGGATGCCAACGGCCAATTCAATTCATACATAATTCAATCAATTAAATCATCAAAATGTACAAGCAAGCTGGGAACACTCACACTCCGGTCCATTCCAGACTAGACCTACTGAGTCCCGGTACATAAGCGCTTATTACACGGTGCTTGGTAGGATGGGTCATGACTCCACCTCCAAACATTACGAGTGTCTATCTCAACCACACAAGCTGTACTTACCTCAATCAATTCACATTTCAATCGGATTCCATTCAATATGTCACTTTCCAACATTTCAATCGGATACCATTCAATATGTCACTTTCCAATCATGCATCAATATACAATTTCACAAAATGATCTCATGAACAACATTCCAATTATGAATTCAGAATGCATAATGACAATGATAATAATAATAATAACAATAACAACAATCAAAACATATGTCACATATAATTAAAACTCAAGTGAAATCCGTACCTGATATCACAATAACATCAGCTAGCCAACAATAATCATACAGACCCTCAGTTGTACCAGCCATATCCGGCTCGAAACCTGCCCAGACTCTACATTAACAATACTAGGCTAAGTCCTTATTTAAGCAAGCAAACAATAACAATTCACATTCAACGAATTCGTAGATAAAGTGACGGATTTGATTTGTTCCTTTGATTACCTCATACAATTATAGTACACCTTATTAGTTGTACTAGTAGATGATTTGAAACACTAAACAGTGGTTAACAACTCTAGAAATCAATACACAACGGTAAAACAATAGTGCTGGACAATTTTCTGGCACAACCCGTGAAGGGCATTTTCGACAGTTTACAAAATCCTTTTTATTTCTAGAACGGATGAACGGAATCAAATGAAAATTTAACTGTGAATGAAACATGATAGGACTCATCTACTGTAAAAATTTCATGATGTTTGGACATACAGATTAATTATAGTGAATTTTCGAAATCAGACAGAATCAGGTTTCAGAAAATCTGTTCCAGCAAATTGTGCCAGTAAGTACGTCTGAAAGTTCCTGCCTTGAAACCCTTCAAATAAATCTCTAAAAATTTTGTAAAATTTACAGAAGCTGCCTCTAGATGTCTAGTTTCATACCTAAAAGTTTCAAGTCCTAAATGCAAACAGAGAATAAATGAAAAATGAAAAACCACACTGGGGTCTGTCTGTTCCAGAAACTGATTTTCAAAAGAGGCCCTAGTTTCAAAAATCTTGTAAAAATACCAACCAATCTCAGAAAAATTCACTTTAGATACCAAAATTTTCATCTTGAAGTCTAGTTTCAAACAAAACTATTCTCACATCCAAATTCGAAACAGAATAACAACAGTTACTTAAACACTGATGCAATGTCACAGCGGTAACAGAAAAACTGCAAATGACTTTATTCGATTTGGCCCTTTGAAATTAATTTGAGTAACAAAAGGGTAGAAATCTAATACAATCAACAAATTTACTTACTCAGTAAGTGTAACGAGTTAGAAGTTTGCAAGAAAAATCGGAAGAGACCTTCCCGGATTTGATTTCCGAAAAACTTCCATCGAAAAATACGACGAGGAGAGGCCTCCAATTGACGATCCAAAGGTAGATAATAAGAGAGGGTGGTGAGACGAACGCGAAGGTACTTTGATCCGGTGAAACGATGGAGAAGAGGTGGAGATTGGATTTGTGGGGAGGGGTTTCGGTTTGGAGAAAGAGAGGCGTATGCCTCTCTGTTGGAGCCGAAGGGGAAAGACAGAGAGAAACAAACAAACAAAAATAAAGGGGTCGGCTCCCCAATTTAACTTCCGATTATTTTTTTTTTATTTTTTTTTTTTTACAAAATTCAGAAATTCCTAATAAATCCCAAAAATCAATATTCTAGGCATAAAAACAATTATGCAACAAAAGAAAAAAATAGCTAATCTCTTTATAATGCCAATTAAAAATTTAGAATTTTTCATATTCTTATTTTAAGAATACCAGTAAGTATAAAGATTTAATTTCCAGCTTAGAAATTATTCAAATAAAGCCAACCAAGTGCACTCAAGTTTTATATTAAAAATAATTTCAGAAACAGTAAAAATTTCGGGTGTCACATGAGATGTATAATTGGTACTCGAATCGTACCAATTGAGTTGCATGGCATACTAGACTTACATAAATTAATTGAATTAGGATTAGGATACTTGGGTCATTTGATAAATGGTAGGTAAGGATATTATATGAGTTACATGATCTATAAATGAGTTACATGACTTACGATTATTGAGTCTAGTAAATACATGGTATAATCATGACATATATGCATGGTAGTATAGTTTCTAATTTATAAAAATTATAAGTAGCATACATTAGGTGTTATAAAAATTAAAAGGAGATTTATATTTGTTTTAGAGTTGGGTGGTTATGTGTCGGAATTAGGAGCAGCTGACTTGACAGAGCCACTGTAGAATTATTTTGCTTGCTTGCTTGCTTGCTTGCTTTTGCTTTGGATTTTGCCTTGCTATCAGGTACGGATTTCACTTGAGTTTTAATTATATGTGATATGTATTCTGATTATTGTTATTACTGTTATTATTGTTATTATTGTTATTATTATTATTATTATTATTATTACTATTATCATTATGCATTCTGAATTCATAATTGGAATTTTGTTCATGAGATCATTTTGTGAAATTGTATATTGATGCATGATTGGAAAGTGGCATATTGAATGGTATCCGATTGAAATGTTGGAAAATGGCATATTGAATGGTATCCGATTGAAATGTGATTTGATTGAGGTAAGTACAACTTGTGTGGTTGAGATAGACACTCGTAATGTTTGGAGGTGGAGTCATGACCCATCCTACCAAGCACCGTGTAATAAGCGCTTATGTACCGGGACTCAGTAGGTCTAGTCTGGAATGGACCGGAGTGTGAGTGTTCCCAGCTTGCTTGTATATTTTGATGATTTAATTGATTGAATTATGTATGATTGAATTGGCCGTTGGCATCCATCTATAGGGTGGTTCGCGGTATCTGAAGGAAATGACTGAAATGATTGACTTGTGATAAACCAGACTTGCATATTAGGTAATTGTCCAACCAAATGAGTCGGCTTTTGTTATACATTGATATTTGAATTGTTATGGAATTGATGCCGAGCTCACATTTCATATTGCATTGATTGAATTGATTTGACCTTGCTATTTCTATTGGAAACAAGTTGTAAGGGTTGTTTTTAATTTGCACGTTAGTTATTACATGTTATTAATTATTTGTTCAAGTAATTGAAATGCTAATTGTCATATTTTGAATTTTAAGAAAGGAAAATTGATTTTGAATAATACTGAATTTATTTGTCTAATTGCATTGCTTGATCGAAAGTCTAGTTTTAATGTTATTTGAAATAAAATGAAATGGAAATTTGATATGGAATTTATTTGACTCAGTCTTGTATTTAGTTCCAACACATGATAATCAAAACTCAAGTGGCTGGAACTGAATACCGTACTGAGATAAATTTTATTTATCTCATTCCGTGCTTTTTGCATTGTTTCCACGATTGGTTGTGGGTTCCAGGTTTCAGATCAAGTGCTGGACTGCAAGACGAGTAGCGGACCATTGGATATTGTGGTTAGTAATCCAAAATACCAGGCCTTTATAGGATTTACTTTATATTTAAGTAATTAATTATAAATTTCTAATTAATCGGTATATTATTTGAGTAGAATCAATATTAATTGGTAAATTAAGTAATAGTAAGCCTTGCGGGTGCAGTAGGCATCCGCGGCGGGCACTCCGTCGCGTGTTGTCATGTTACAGTATTCGACGGGGTGTCACAGTAAGTCCTTAAGACTCTCATGAAAAATCCAAGTTATTTGCGTATGGCCATTAATGCGCACCCCGCGATGACTGACTCTATATTGCGTGTGTGATGGTGTAATTTGGGTACAAGGAACGAGTTCAAGACATAAGTTCTCTCTGTCTCCTCCAAATTTAATCCATCAACACTAAGTGAAGTTCAAAGTTTGTAAACTACTTCTACGATGCGCAATATAAATATCCAGCTATTTGTTTCATCATCCGATCGTATGAAATTCATTTTGTTTCTTTAAAATTTATCATTTGGTTATATAAAATCCCTAATTTGTGAGTCTTCTCATTTGATAAATTTTGAGTTTTGTGGGGGATTGTTAGAAATATAGTTTGGAAAACTCAAAATTCATTAAACATATTCTATGAAAATTCGTTTGAGCTATATTAATAAATATCAAATCATGAAATTCATTTCCCTCAGGTTTCAGTTTTGTAATATCCATTTAATTCACTGAATACGTTTCTATATTATGCCGTTTCTTAGCTCATTAATACATTTATTTTATTTCCGTTTGAGTTGGTTCATGTACCCATGATATACAGTAGTTAATCATTTAAATTACTGTTCCATTTGGCTCCTCAATGCATTTATATTTCATTCAATTTTCACCCGTTGATATTGAGTAATTGGCCTAATAATTATTTAATTTTATTGGCTGTATACGTTCTATAATTCTCTATATAAACAAGTCTCTTCACTAGAAAAAAGAAGACATCTGAAAATCGGTAAAGTGATTGACCGATATATATCTCAAATTCCAATTCTATAATTACTCATGTTCTATTCTCAAATAATCAAATTATTTCTGCTGGATATTTTTGGAGGCTTTCATCAGTCACCTTCATGGTCGTGCCCTAAAAGGTGACAACCCCGTCTTATCTTGGTTGCGGTTCCTGTCGCACGTTGAGACGGAATACGCTTAAGGACAGCGCCTAGCGCGATTCGGGTAACTTTGTTCCTTCTATTTCTTTTATTCCTTTGGCATTGATCTTATTATCCGATTTGATATTTGAATTTGCACCAACACAATGGACCCAAAATCTAACATCCTAAATGACTTTCTGGGAGAGTCAGTTCTTTTAGATGAATCACAATACCAAGAAGGTTTCAAAGATGGATACCAGGATGGTTTGGTTTCTGGTAAGGAAGAAGGTAGAGAGGTCGGTTTAAATGCTGGTTTCCAAGTAGGCGAGGAATTAGGGTTTTACCAAGGTTGTATCGATGTATGGAATTCTGCCATGCAAATCGATCCTGATGCCTTCACTTCTAGGGTTAGAAAGAATATTGCCCAATTGAAAACTTTAATAGATAGCTTTCCTTTATTGGAACCTGAGAATGAGAATGTGCAAGAGATGATGGATAGTATAAGGTTGAAATTCAGGGTTGTTTGTGCAAATTTGCGGGTCAGGTTGGAGTATGAGGGTCAACCTAGCTCTTTGAATAAGGATTCTGAAGATATTTAATTTTTTCATGCAATAGGTGGATGTTTATTCTGAAATTAGTTGTTATGAGAACTTATTTTGATATTGCCATAATATGTGAATTAATTCTGTGATGAATTTTCTGAAGCAGTCAATCAGTAGGAAATGAGAATAATACCATGCCAGATTCTGGTACCAAAAATATTTTCTTTTGAAAGTTAGTCTTAGTTTTATGGTTTAGGACTTGTTCTTAGAGTTTTAGGGATGTGCTGCCCAGTGCCCTCAGATATTGCTTTAGACTAGTTTAGAGGTACATTGGTGGTGAGGAGCTTCAAAGCTTCTGCCAGCTTGAGACCTGTTAGGAATGTCCCAGGACACTGCCATTGTTATTACCTATGGCCATAATTTTATCTCCAAGTGGTACCTGGCCGGTACAGTATAGCTTCTGTTATTCTGGCATGGACCAGCCAGCTGATGCTGAGTCAGGGTGCTTAGCAAGGAATCTGCTTGTGGCTTTATGAAGACTTTGTGTTTTTCTGGCTTAGCTTCTTTGTAGTGGGGTTTTGTACTGAGGTTTAACAGTCTACTGGTATCTGAAAAGAAATTCTTTTGTTTTAATAATTTCTTTATCATTAGCAAATCGCTTGATTTTCTTGGAAGCATCATGTACCTTAATTTTTATCGAATATGCCCTTTTAGTCCCAGCGTGTCAAATTTGAAATATGTAAAAAGAAACAAGTTAAATTACTGGTTGATCAACGAATGGAAGTGGCCTAATAAGCAAGTGGTTCTTTTATAAGCCCAATTGGAAGCGCATTCAGATTGAATCTCATATATTCATTATTTAAGTTCCTACCACAATAAACTTCTCATTTTCTAGAATTTTGAATGCATGAAGTAATCTATTTAGCATTTTAATATGTGAATCTGCTTAAACAATAAACAAAGCAAAACGAAGTGAAATGCTAGTAGCTACTGACGTTAGTATCACTATCAAATGTTCATTTTTTTTAACATAGATAGGGCTGCATAACGTGGAAAACGACCACGAAAATGGGTTCTTTCGTTGATCGTTCGTCCATTGAACGCAAAAAAATTCTTTTTTCGTTTTTCGTTTCGTCCATTGAACGCAATTATATTTTGTTGCATTAATCGTTCCGTTATAATTAGACGATCGAAACGGTTCGCCCGTTTATACTTTTTAACCGTGCTTACATGTGTTTTCCTATTTTTTTTCCTATCGTTTTTTTTTCTCTGGACTGCAAATAGCATCTTATGTTGACAAAGCGAAAAAAAAGATATTAAACGTACTTGCAAATAACATCATATTTACTGTACCATAGAACCTTTTGAACACAGAATGATAAAATTGCCTTCTATCAGAACCAAACTAGTACACTGTTATACTGAACATATCAGTAAAACTGTTACAACTTATATTGAACATACCAGTACACTGTTATATTACAAATACTTAAAAGAAAAATCAAATCCCCTTCTATCTGAACCAAACCACGTCCAGTGAATGGAGCAACCCCACTAACTACAAAAATCAAAGATAAATCACAAGAAACTAGAATAACAAAAAACATCAAAGCAATAAACCCCCTGCTACATACTACTACCTACCAGAAACATTACCAGCGGCACTGGCTTTAAAAAAGTTGAAAACAAGCAAAGCTGCAAAGCCACAAGTAATAAACAAGCAAAGCTGGAAAACCAAAAAAAATTATAGTTGTACAAAAAAATAACAAAAGGTGAAAGGAAATTACTCAAAACAAAAAATGTATATATATAGTTCTACAGAAAAATAACAAAAGGTGAAAGGAAATTACTCAAAACAAAAAATATATATATATATATAAGAAAAACAAAAAACTATAAATTTATAAGCTCAAATTATTGAATCAGCAGGCTTTAATCAATAATACCTTTGATGATTTTTGGATCTATATATCATACGAAAACCAACTCATCACTTGTCAGAAGCTGTGAAGCCTTGTGACCATTTAGATCGTTCATCAACAGTGAAGCCAATACTAGCCACACTTTCCTTATTACAAACTCCGGCATTGCTTATGGCATCAACGTATTGTTGACCCATCTCGTCAGGTGCGACATCAGCGAGATCGGGTTCCGCTTGAGGAAATAACACAACTCGCAATTCGGCTGACCCATCAGAGAAGGATGAGGCACAATCCGACCTCCGAAACTACACAGCAGCTTGACCTTCAACGGAGGAGAGCTAATTTGAGAAACGAGGTTGTCGTTGGGATTTGGGGCCTACGGATTGGAAGGGAGAAACGAAGAATTGGTAGAGGCGTGCGACTGCACGAGAGAGAGAGAGAGGAGATGTCATATCTGATCGGTGGAGGGGGTACAGGCGTGCGACTGTGCGAGAGAGAGAGAGAGAGGAGATGTGATATCTGATCGGCGGAGAATGACCTCTGGCAAACCTAATTTTTGTCTCATCCCATCGTTATCTCCATCATCTCTACTCTATAATCAATTTAATAGCAATACCGTACAATTATAAACGAAATAGACGAAATAAACGATAACAAAACAGCTCCATTTCGCTAACCGTTCCGTTTTGAGACGAAATTGAGTTTATATTTGCGTTAACTGTTTCGTTCCATAAACGAAACTGAAATCCTTGACCGTTACCGTTCCGTTTAGGACGAAACGAAACGAAATAACGGTCGAAACGACTACCGTTTTCACCCCTAAACATAGACACCGTTTGGATGCATTGAGAAGAAGGTAGGAAGAAGAAAGAAATGGAAGAAATAAATTATAAACAATCCAAACTCTTGATAAAGTTACACACTTCCCAATACTTTTCCTATTTTTTCTCTTCTTCCCTTCTTCCCACACCTATCCAAACGGAGCCGAAAAGTAAATGGACTAGATAATTGAGGCCACAGTATATCCAACAATTTGTGCATGGCCCAATGCTTTCCATTAATTTATTCGGAATTAATGCTCTTACAAAATATCTTTGAGCACTACCAAACTAAAAGTTCTAAACGGATCAATACTCGAGAGTAAGTACAGTAATAAAAATTCAAAATGGTCCAAATGATTTAGTGACATCATTTCCTAAAGAAACAACAAATTAATGCACTTTAGCACACAAAACTGAAATATTTGGTGTAATGAACCCCCCTTCATAAATTATGAGAAAGAAAATAATAAAATTGACCAAACCATAGCTGATAGCCCACTGCCCAGACATGAAACCACAAATTAGGATTCAATATCTGGCCGAAATTTTAAAAAATAATACTAAATTAATATAATATATTAAAAATAATATCAATATAATAATATTTTTTTAAATAGTATCACGAGATCGGAATCCCAGATTCCGAACGCAAGATCGGATTCCTAGATTCCGATCTTAGCTTTTTAATTTTTTTATATATTATTTATTTATTTATTTAATTTATTAATTAGTTAAATAATTAGAAAAATAGATAATATATTGTAAAAATATTGAAAAAATATGGAAAAAAAATCAGAAATAATTAAATTAAATTTTATATGTAATTTAGTATTTTTTGGGAAATTTTATTTCCTATTATTAGTTTATTAATTAGTTAATTAATTAGAAAAATAGATAATATATTCTAAAAATATTGAAAACATATAAAAAAATCAAGAATAATTAAACAAAATTTTATATGTAATTTAGTATTTTTTTTGGAAAATTAAATTTATTTTCCTTTTAATTAATTTATTTAATTAAAAAATGAATAATTAAGTATAAATTTTTTATTAATTTAAATTAAAATTGTAAATTTTTAAACAACCATTTGATATGCGTCCCGGATGTCGTTCTCTGTATATATTATTTTCATATTATATTGTTGGTTAAACATTTTCTCTCGATTTGTCGATTTGCAAAACAACACCGAAACCCTTAAACTAACATCTCTTTTTAGTGCTTTACAGCTAGATTTTTTGAAGAATGGATTAAAGCAAGTGTGGCGCATAGTTTGGAGCTTCAAGAGATTGCTTTGGTCTAGTTAGAATCATTAGTTAAGGTTTAATTAAACTCTAAACTAATCTCAATCAATTTGCTGGTAAAATGCTCAGTTTTTCTGTCCAGCGTCATACAACGCCAGTTGCCGTAACACAACGCAGCGATAATTCGCTCTTAAATTGCAAAATCTCTGACAAGGTTGGGACAGCGTTACACAACGCTCAGTAGCGTTGTGCAACGTTAGTTCATTTGCTTTTAAACCAGTTAAATCTATTATTTCCCCTTGTCAGAACGTTGTGCAACGCTAAGTAACGTTACACAACATTTCCGCTCCTATGTTGTGTAACGCTATTCAGCGTTGTACAACGTAGTCTGAAGCAGGCAACTCTGCATTGCTCAGACATCGATCAGCATCGATGCTGCATGCATGCTGCCATGTTCCATGCATGCATCAGACATGCAAGTTAGCATTTTTGCATGCAAAGTTGTGGGTTCCGTTAGCCAACGCTGGACAGCGTTGTGCAGCGACAACGTTGTGTGACGCTCTAAACTTCGCTCAGACATCGCTAAGTCGCTCTGTCCGCGTTGTGCAACGCTGAAAAGCGTTGTGCAACGGCTACGTTGTGTGACGCCAGTCAGCGTCGTATGACGTTCTGACAATATTGTTTGAGTTTGTCAGTTCTGCCTTGATTCTTTTCTTGACTTCGTTGTGCAACGCTACCAAGCGTTACACAACGCTCTGACAAGTTCCAACGGAACTGTCGAGCTTCTGCTTTGGATTTTTGCTGAAGCGTTGTGCAACGCTATACAACGTTACACAATGCTCTGACAACTCACAACGTTATTGTCTGTGACCGTTTGATTTTTCAACGGCTATTTCGGCGTTGTACAACGGCATATAGCGTTGTATAACGGTAGAGTCTGTTTTGACTGGTTTTTGGAGCTGTTGGCGCCCTCTATATATATGGGGCCTCTTGGAACTGTTTAGAGACTTTTGAAACCTTTGAAATTCCTCCCTTTTGAGCTCCAACCAGTTAGACATTACTCTCTCTTGTGTTTGAGCATTAATTTAGCAAAATCATTGAGATTAGAGTGTGCAAACCAATCCACTAGTGTTAATTGCTAGATTTGTTGAGTGATTTGGTTAGAGCCTCAATCCCTTGAGTGTTTGATCTTGTTTAATTGAGTTAGGCCAATCCACCTTGAGAGTGATTGTAACAAGGTGATTTGGTTCGAATTTGTAGTCCCGTTCGTTGTGGAATTGAACGGAGCGCGCCCATTTCGAGGTTGCGGAACTCCCGGAGACGTACGACTAAGGCTAGCACTTCCTAGCGGGTCGGAACTCCGTAATATATCGCGTGTCACTTCTTTTCTTCTCTCTTTACTTTCCTTGCATTGTAAATTGCTTGTGTCTTGATTGTTTTTGTTAGACCAAGTTTGAATTGAACCAAATATTGACCATACCGGTTTAGAACTTTGCTTTTGTGCCTATTCACCCCCCTCTAGGCCTTTAAATTAGGGACAACATATACATTAAACAATCATATCGAGTCTCACGATCAAGGAAGCACTTTCTGGATTGCGTTAGAAAAGAATCACACGAGATTTATGTTTTACTGAGACGGAGAAGAAAGACTAAATTCACTTGATTTACTGCATTTCTCTTTTTAATGATTAATTTATGATTTTAAAAACATTTTCAGTAGTTTAGAGTGGTTTTTAGGTTTGCAAACTTTCAAAGTGGATTTTGGAGGTCCAGAGAGCGTTTTTTGGCTTCGAAATTGGTCGTTACGGGGTTCCACCCCGATAACATGTGTAGATCTCGTCGCCAGCTTTCCGGAATGTCCTTGTTTGTACCAAACGGACCTTCCTATCAAAAGTTATGCCTGTTTAAAGTTTTAATGTTCAAATTATGCCTTTGTATCCTGCAAATTCTGAAAATTTATAATCCTTTCTAAATGGTACAATTCATTTAATTAAATAAGTTATAAAAATTTATATTTTAATTAAATAAATTAATTAAAATGAAAATAAATTTAATTTTCCCAAAAAATACTAAATTACATATAAAATTTAATTTAATTATTCCTGATTTTTTCCATATTTTTTCAATATTTTTACCATATTTTTTTAATATTTTTACAATATATTATCTATTTTTCTAATTATTTAACTAATTAATAAATTAAATAAATAAATAAATAATATGTAAAAAAAATTAAAAAGCTAAGATCGGAATCTCGGATTCCGATCTTAGCTAAGGTCGGAACCCGGGATTCCGATCTTAGCTAAGATCGAAATCCAGGAATCCGATCTTACGTTCGGAATCTGGGATTCCGATCTCGTGATACTATTTAAAAAAATATTATTATATTGATATTATTTTTAATATATTATATTAATTTAATACTATTTTAAAATTTTTCGGAATATCTGGTCCAATTAGAATGAGCCCATTGAATAGGAACATAAACCATGCAACATAGTTCCCAAACAGTGGTCCAGTAGTTTGTAAAAAAAAAATTATGGTTCAAAAACCAGGGACTGCACGCCTCCGTGACGCCACATGTCACACCTACTCCAATTATTTTATTTATTGCCTCCCCAAATCCTGTTGGGTTATTCCCTTCTACCATGCTTCCCACTTATTTCTTCCTAATTAATGTCCATTGATTCACACTCCAATACGCACTCACTGAGTGGTGCTTGATGATGTAATTTGTTTCAACTATGAAAGTTATATAATTTTTGTTTAAAATTTTTCTTAAATATAGCCATAACTATTTTTATTTCTTGAACTGAAGGAAAAAAATTTATAATTACCTTATAAGTGTAATTATTTTTTTTCTTAAAAGCAATTTAATTCGAAACACAGTCATTAAAATAGTCTTATTTTATTTAATGAGTTATGCTGTTTCAAATAGTGGCACATATTTTATAATAACAAAAATTCAAGTTAGCGGCACGTAGATGATATACATGAATGGATAGATCTAACCCAATGACAGATATACTATAGGGACAATTCGAAGTCGGTGGCCACTGTTAATTTAAAAAAAAGAAAAAAAATAGATGAGTCTTTTTAATTTGTGTTCATTACTTTAAGATATAATAAATTCGACAGGCCTAATCGATCCTTATATAACTATTTAGATCCTTCAATGAATTCGACAAATAACTCACTGAGATTTTAATGAATATCACTAACACAAAATTTTTTTTTATAAAAGGTAGCCAGTAATCAATTGATAGAATCAAATGAAGACATACGTATTAACGTATAAGGTATAACTTGTCGCATAATCAAACTATAAGACTGCCAGTCAAACAAAAATAATAAGTATCTTATCTAATAAATTAAGTTGACAACTTCGTGAAAGATAAACATACCAAATTTTTGTCGACGAAAGTACGTACTACAGATTTTTATTGACTAAATCTGCGACATTTGTTGTACAATATATTCACCGTCCACATTAACATGTTGACATTGTGTTAATCTTACAAGATTTTACATATAGAGAAGAGATATATTGAAAACTGTCTTACTTTAACATTCATAATAGTGAATATTAAAATTCATCAAAATCCATATAAAGATTTTTTAATGTGTTTATTAATGTTAGATAAATCCTGGTATATAATTGTGTAATTAGAATATAATTTGTGTTGGTTACATGTTAAAAGATCCATACTAGTCAGTTTCAAATCACATCAAAGTATATGCAGCTTATCTAATTGATTCCAAACATTTTAAATTTTTTATATATGATTTTTTTTTTACAAATATTGCTGGTTTGTTGTAATTGTAGAATGGAAATAACAAAAATAAAATAAAACTCTTATCATGCTTCTTACTAAGCATAAGAAGTTTTTTATTACTTAATCTCACGCCGACACAATATGTGTAATGAAACCATTAATGACAATCAATTTATTTTTCTAAAAAACATTTATTTCTCATTTCAGCTAGTTTTCTTGTAAATTTCTTTTCTTAACACAAATTAAGATTGGTCTATGGTCTCACAGTCACACCCCATAACACAATTCTCACGTCACGTGCCACAAACTTTACCAAATACCAAGACCCAATTCAGTCCACAGTCAACATAAAAGTTATCTCCTCTCACCCTCACAAATTCCAAATTTTCAAAAAATTTCCAAAATATCCCCATCTAATCTCCCACCTTCCTCCATGTGCACCACCGCCAAAACACCAACACCAGAACAAACCATACACACTCCAACCATCAACTCTTCCCACAGCTTCGCTTTACAAAGCAAAGCACAACACCAACCAACGACTCCCACCTCTCTTTCCCACCGAATCAATCAAACCACACCTCAACTATATAAACCTCGCCGCATAATATCTCCCAATTAAATGTTTCGCACAAAGCTTCTTTACTTGCCACGAGTCTTCCCTTCCGCTCCTTCCTCTCCCGACCCGACCCGCCTCATCAACTCTTGCCTCCCCGACCCAGTTCAAAATCCGACCCGATCCGAATCCGACCCAACTCCGCCTCAAAGTCCGACCCGTCGCGCGAGTACCCAACTCAGTCGGTGGTCCCGTGCGCGCTCGCTTCGGTCTGGTCGAAGGCTGAGTTGGCCTGCGTTGAGAGAGAAATCCGAGTCGAGTGGGTCCCTCACGATTTCTCCTAAATCGCCTTCCTCTGATTCGTCCACGTCATCGAGTGGTGGAGATATGAAGGAGCAGATTGATGAAATGGACGGTCAGGATGGGTTTGGGGAGGTGGCGAATCAAGGGAAGCAGATTTATATGGTGTCAGATGGCACTGGATGGACGGCTGAGCATTCAGTGAACGCCGCGTTGGGCCAGTTTGAGCATTGTCTTGTTGACAGGGGCTGTCCTGTAAATACGCACCTATTCTCAGGGGTATTTTCGTCTTTTTATTCTCATATACTTGCAATTTTTACTTTTACAATTGTGGAAAAAATTTCATTTATTTGCCATAATAAGTTGGGAGATTTTGGGTTGGAATGAACCAGATTGTTATGACAAACTTTTAGGTGTATTAATTGTTACATTTAAATAATTTCATGCGGCTAATTTTATTATTTAGGTTATTTGATATTCAAATTCAATCAATTTGATTCTCCTAATAGACATAACTTTCTATTTTGGAAAAGAATTTCAATTTTAAGCTTCTGTCATTAGAAGTTTCAATGATGACTATTGCTGGTTGTAAATAACCAAATATAACCATAGGTCTAATTTCTCTTTAAAGATAGTTACTGTTATAGTTCCCATCCATATTTTAACTTCCAACTTTTCAAAATGACATTGTTAGGTAGAAGACACAGATCGTCTCCTGGAGATAATCAAACAAGCCGCAAAAGAAGGTGCACTAGTACTTTATACTCTTGCAGATCCTAACATGGCCGATGCTGCCAAGAAGGCATGCCAGCTATGGGAGGTTCCTGCCACTGATATTCTGCGCCCGACCACTGAGGCGATTGCTGCACACCTAGGTGTTGAGCCATCAGGAATCCCCCGTGGGGTTCGTAAGGCCCCGCTTAGCGAGGACTACTTCCGGCGAATCGAGGCCATTGATTTCACCATCAAGCAGGATGATGGAGCCATGCCACAGAACCTTAACCGGGCCCACATTGTCCTGGTTGGTGTTTCCCGTACAGGGAAAACTCCGCTCTCAATTTATCTCGCTCAAAAAGGATACAAAGTGGCGAATGTACCAATTGTCATGGGGGTAGAATTACCAAGGAGCTTGTTCGAGATTAACCAAGAGAAGATTTTCGGGCTGACAATAAACCCTACCGTTTTGCAAGCGATAAGGAAGGCAAGAGCTAAGGCGCTAGGGTTTCATGGAGGCATGAGAAGTAATTATTCCGAAATGGACCATGTGAAGAGTGAGTTGGAGTATGCGCACAAAATATTTGCGGAAAATCCATCATGGCCTGTTATTGGTATGTCAACTATTCAAACCTTTTTATTGTTTATCCTACATTGATTAGGATAGTTCATTGTGTATGCTTATTTGAGTATCTTTTCAGGACTAAATTTAGACTTGCACAGTGATACGAAAGTTGTTTCTTTCAAAATAGTTTTTGCTTGGTGAGCTTTTGTACCATATTGGCTAAAGCTGAACTCTTGTGCCATATTTGATCATCTCAATGACTTTCCAAATTGATTATTATTGAAGTTGTATTTCCTTATTTATTCCAGGTATAACCCATGGGCAAGTTCTGTCTTCTTCTAATTTTTTTCTTTTCTTGGTAATTGCAGAGGTGACTGGAAAAGCTATTGAAGAAACAGCTGCTGTCATCGTGAGGATTTATCATGACAAGAAGCAAAAATGTTTGATGCCTCGTATATCTAGACGATATTAGTTTCATTACTTTTAATATTTTATAAGATCTTATATATGAGTTCAAAGTTCTTATATTGGAAAAAAAAATGAAGCAAAGTAAAATTGTAAAGACAAAAAGTAGTGAATTCTTTGTGCCTGTGAATCATGAGCCACTAGAAGCTATTTTATTTTGGTATATCTACTGCATTGACTCTACCAATACTTGCCAGTTCAGTAGATATGTTGATGATACCAGCGCACTGACAAGATTGTAAATGCTTCTTCGCATGTTGGTGCGGTTGGTGGTGCTGATACCAATATTGTTTCGTTCATACAAAAGATGTATCCAATATAACTGCTTTTTACTTTCGCATAGTACCATTTTTGTAAATATTATTCATTATGTGTTTCACAAACGACTGTAGATTGCTGCATATTTAAAAATTTTTGGATAGTACCACGTTTGTAAAAATTTGTGTTTCGGGCTGCACTCGTCTTTATGCTTTTTAATGAAAACAATAAATGTTTAATGCTTGAAAACAAGGCAAAATTGCTGCTGATGTTTTTTATCTTTCGGACTAAGTATAATAGAGAACTTTCCTGCATTATTATAGGTAA
Source organism: Rhynchospora pubera (assembly GCA_028095005.1). Lineage (NCBI taxonomy): Eukaryota > Viridiplantae > Streptophyta > Magnoliopsida > Poales > Cyperaceae > Rhynchospora > Rhynchospora pubera. Next base: position 79,718,903 of record CM051462.1, read on the forward strand.
TTTTATTGGTCGCTCAGTTTAAATTAATTGAATGCATCAATGTTTCCTTGTGGACAAACAAATTCAAGCCGACTATTGAAAGTGAAACCAACAAAAAGATACGCCTATGTAACGCGAAGATTTACTGACACGGTGACAGTGCAAATAAAATCACAGTTTGCTGGAGGAAAAGGACAAAAACGAAACAAACATATCAGAGGTCTTTTATAGCATGATAATTGAATGCTAATTCAGTAGTAAATGATGAATATAGAAAAATAAAAGTTGGCCAAAATAGAAACTCAAACCAGAAACTTGAGTAAACTAATCTAACCTTGCTCATTAAATACCAGAGCAAATCAATTCAGCATTCCAACAAGACTTCTTAATTAAACGAAAACAATAGAAATAGAAAGAAAAACAGTACAACAATAATAATGCCCAGAAATCAAAAACCTAAATCTAATCCTCAGACTTGACATTCAAGTGCCCCAATTTTGCCTCAAGTTCTCCTTCGGCTCCCTCCTCTTCACCCTCTTCATCCAACTCCTCCAACAGATCAACATCATTCTCATCCAATGGCCCAAGCACATCAGAGCCCTTCAAAATTTCTTTCACTTCATCTAACCCTTCGTCAGAAATAGCATTGCCATTAATATTCAACAACTCAAATTCCTTTTTACTAACCACTGCATTTGCCAAGGCCCTCGCACCAGCCCGTTGAATCAAGTTGCTGCTCAAATCCAACTCCTTAAGTCCAGTTTGCCCCTCTATTGCTTTAGCTATCACAATTGCACCTTCATCCTTCAATTCATTCTCTGACAAACCCAACTTCTTGAGAGTTTGTCCAGCACCCAACAATGCAGCAAACACAGGTGCAGCTGCAGCTGTAATCTCATTACCAGCTATTTCAAGCACCTCCAACCCAGGTACTGACGACTTTAGAGCATTTACAATCTCTTTAGTCCCTTCGTCCTCCAAATTAAGGTAACTAAGATAAATCTCCTTCAAGCCAGTCAGTTTAGTTATGGTTTTACTAAGTGCTAAACCAGCCTCAACACCAAACAAATTATCCCTCAAATCAAGCTTCTTCATGTTGACACATGCACCCAGTGCTTCAGCCAATGGGATGCCACCATCTGTTCCAACACGTGTAGATGAGCACCTAAAGTTTTCCAACAAGGAAGACTTCTTAACAACCTCTGAAATTGCAACCGCACCTTCATCTCCTGTCATGTTGTTATGAAAATGCAAAACTTTCAGCTTATCCGTTGAAGGAATAAGTTCGCTCAATGCTTTTGCAGCCTCCTCTGAAATACCATCATTCATCAAATAGAGCTCCTCTAGCTGCTCCTGTGATCTCAAAAGGGCTTCAAATGCCCTTACCCCCTTCTCACCCATTGCATTGTCTGACAGATTTAGGTACCTAAGTACACTACCTTCAAGGGCTAATGAGAAAATTTTCATCACTTCTAAAGCTTCCTCTTCAGGACGACCTGCCACGAAATCTGACAAGTCCACATCCAAAAGCTGATTCTTGATTGACTCAAGAATGGGCCCTGCCTCACGGGCTGCTTCAATGCCAAAGCTCCTGTTACTGAAAATTATCTTAGTGTACCAGTTTCTAGTCTGAATTAATGGGCTCAATAGCTCCCTTGCCTCTTCAGCCTCGATGAAGGAACGCTTCCCACCTGAAATATCAAAAACAGCACCCTCCTGTCTTGTGCCATTCTGAGCAGAAATAACATTTGGTTCCACTTCCCTTTGGGTTTGGGTTTCCAGTTCCCCGTTGGTTTCAGGTTCCACTTTGGGAGGGACAGTTGGGCCAGGTTCCACTTTGGGAGTGACAGTTGGGCCACGCTTTAGGGTTTCAATCATTAGACGGCTGGTTTCCTTGGCATAAAACTGGACTGCAGAGCTGCCATCACCATCAGGTTCCTTCATGAAGAGTTCACTTGAGGCTTTGAAACCAGCATCCTCAATTCTGGCAGCCTCTTTGTGTGCCTCCTCCTTAGAGAAGAGGACATATTTCTTAGAAAAGAAGGTTTCGGTTGACAGATTTTTGGTCATGCGGTCTACTATTACCTGGCGTGTGTTGTCACTTGGCGGCCAGAGCTTGATTGAGAAGGACCTTGGTGCTATTTCTTCGGCCATTCTTGAACAGTATATGTTACTTAGTCTTACCTGAAAGTGAAATTCACTTTTATCAAAACCTTACATGGTAATGGTAAAAACAAAATAGGAAAAAGGATCATGAGATTTTTAAATTATGCATCCGTTGTTAACGAGTTTTTATGAGGTCTAACAGGGAAGTGAACAGCATGAATGTTTTTATGACAACCAATTAGTAAAATGATGGTACAAAAGAAAATTAATTCACATGTAACTGAAACTAACTTCACAAAATTATTCAGGCAGAGAAGTTATATTACAAAAGTAAACTCCCCTTAACCAGCAATATTTATTGGCACAAGAAATTCACATCTTTACTATTAGAGGACAAGTTTTTGGGCAATAATATTCTTTTATAATGTTGTCTACAGATTTTGGTGAAATTTTTTCACAAAATTAAAAATCTACAGGGATTAATCCACCCAAATTATAAAAGAAGCCTTTTCTTAACCCAAAACCAATTCAGATGTAAGCAAACCAGTAAGAAGGAACACAAAAAGGTGAAAGGAAATTGTGCTTGGCAAGAAAAGGTACTATCACTAAACCACAAATTAAGGTAAACACCCAATTCTTCATATAAATGTGCAACCAAAGTCTATGGCACAGAAGCGTTGCTTTAAATCAACAACACTCACAAAAATACTCTATTTTTTATAGACATATTGGAAAATAGAGTCTCATTTGGGTGAATATGTTTCCCATATTACCTTCAATTTATACTAAATACGCTAATAAAAACTAGTGCTGTGCATGAACATTAATGAATGAAATGATACTCAGCTACTGATGAATCACTGGATTGTCATCGTTATTATAAGATAAAATAGAGAAATGTAGAAATCTACTTAAGGAATAACTACAAACTAAGCCAGAGTTCCTTAATACGAACAAAAAATGAATAAAATAATAAAACCAGTTAATATAAGCGGTGAAAAGAGATCTTAAAGAATGGAACGTCTCCAAGGAGTTGGCGATCGATAGGAGCGCTTGGAAGTTAGCAATTCATGTACCGGAGCCATGACGTAGAAACTTAGGGGTAGGAGCGATGCCATAGGTTTGTAGGGCCCTCTATTAGATCATGGTCGAGGTCTAGGTTTCTACTATTACTATTATTATTATAGGTATTATTATTAGTATGGCTACTCTTATTTTTAGTATGTTTTTATGTTTTGTTTTGTTCTTGGATGTGTTCTCTTATTGGGTTTCTTTCTAGCCTACCCCAACTTGTTTGGGACAAAAGGCTTAGTTGTTGTTGTAATATAATCCCAAATGCAAGTTTGCAAATTAAACAAATTGAAAGAAAAAAAGGTTATTACAGGTTTGTACAATAACACAACTTAAAAAAAGGAAGAAAATATTAAATCGATTTCAGTATAGAAACAGGTCAAACACAAAATTCCACACAACAAAAACTTAATTGACTACAGAACACACAATATAGGACCTTTACACCCAAAACCCACAAAGATTTACAAAAGAAATTAACTAAAACCACTTCAATTTTTCACATTCCTTACACAACACAAGTCGATTTAAACCATGGGAGGTAGAAAACGGGAGGAAGAGTACGAGACAATACCTACGAAATGGGCTTGGGGGAGGATCCGAACACGCGAACCTCCTCGATCGGATCCGTTATCAGGTTGGGTTTGAAATTTGAAAGAGGGAGAAAGAGAGGGATGAAGCGGCGACTAGGGTTTGTGACTCTGACGAATGGAGAGATGGATAGATAGATCTGTGATTTTGGGGTTTGGGAGGGGTTTGAAAATTGAAATCCACCTTCTTCTAGAGAAGTCGACTAGTTCCTCTCCAGTACATAACCATTGGTCGTCTCCACTGTTAAACTGTTAACAGTTAAAGGACACTGTTTGATTGATTTGAAATGGAGACCTGAAGGGAATCTGAGTTTCGGGTTCCGTATGTTGTATAGGCGGCGCCATTGGGCCTTTTCATGGACTTAATTACTGAATGGGCCTGAATAAATTTGACCTCTCCATGGACCGTATTTCTTCTGATTTTCGAAAATGCAACTTGAAAAAGTTGAATTGGAATAAGAATCAATGAATCATACGGAATTTATACACTTTGATGGGAATCAAATCTTGAAGAATATATAAGTAACCCAGCTAAAACGGTGAGATTTTTAAAAATTATTTTTGAGGGTCCAATCAATCAGTCCTCTCTCCCTCTCCCTCTCCCTCTCCCTCTCCCTCTCCCTCTCTCTCTCCTCCAGCGTTTTAAAAAAGGTAAATTTTTAAATTTACAACAATTTCTTTTCTGTTAAAGGCAACATCTAATTTTGTGTGATTTATTATATTTTTATTATTTTAACATATAAAATACAGAATTCAAATATCAGACTAATATAAAAATATTGGTCTGGCATATAAAAATAATACGTGCTATACCTAATTAACCGTTCATAAAACGGATAATTTGGTGAGAGGAATTAACACTTTTTAGAAGAGAGTAATTGTTTGATTCTTATTTAAAAAAATCTTGGTTTTTATTAACATTCTTTAATATATAATTCTTTTTATTAAAAATTACTGGTGTCCTTTGAAACCAATTTGCTACTTGCTACCAGCTATATAAGTTATGCACACACAAGCACGCTAACACGCTTATGCCCCTTTCAAATTTAATTCAATACTTCACTGGTCATGTATATAGTAATGCAGAGTGCATAGTATAATGCATGCTATATAAGAAGAATTAATAGTACTCTCAACATTTAATCATTACTCAAATATATTAATAACTGCATAGATGCATCTCCAGAGGCACAAAAGAACAATAATGATTTTTTTACAAGGCACACACACAAAAACACAAATGTTTTATCAACCGACATTTAAAGTACAATTAATAATAACTAAAATGCTTCAGGTTTTGAAACATTCCAAATTCCACAAGACCACAACACACCATTTAACAGAAAAGAAAAGTTAATTATAAAAACAACAGATGAGAAAGAAGAAAGAGAAAGATCATTGACCATAAAACGAAAAACAGAGAAATTATCACATGGTCACAAAGGAGCAGCTACTATTTAGCAACATAATTTATAAATGAAGAAATTTACCAACCCCATAAGTCCAGCGTTAGTGGGTGTTGATATCCCTTTGACTGCTCTGGTCAATGTACAGGGTCATTCGCTGCCCAGGTGTTGCCATACTGTTGGATGTTCCAGGTGTTGATATTGTGTTGGTGGATGTAGGTGCTGGTACCGGTATAGCACATGCCAGCAAGTATGCCACATCACGCATGGTTGGCCTTACACTGGGGTCGACTTGCAAACAAGCAACCGCCACCTCTACAAATTTTTGCATAATCTGAATAGTGGCCTTATCTCCTGCATTACCCATATCATTCACCAATTGTTCTTTCAATTGCTCCAGTACTTCATTCATTTTGTCCGTCCAGATATCATTCACAGTTTGCTGTACAATACCCACCCTACAAAATATGATCTCCAATAACAAAACACCAAAGCTGTACACATCCACCTTGGACGTGATTTGTTCACCCCTTGTCCATTCTGGAGCCATGTATCCCGGGGTTCCGCGGCAAAAGGTAGTAGTACGAGTTCTGTCAGCCACTAGGAGCTTTGACACTCCAAAGTCTGATATTTTAGCGACAAATTTATCATCAAGCAATATGTTTGCAGGTTTTATGTCACAATGAAGGACTGGGGGATTGCAATCCTCGTGCAGGTATTGAAGGCCTTTAGCAATTCCAAGGGCCAATTTTGCTCGTACGTCCCAATCGAGCCTCTCGTCCCCAACTCTGATAAAGTTTGAAAGGGAACCCTTGCTCATGTACTCGTATATGAGCATCCTGTTAGAGCCTTCATCACAAAATCCAATTAATTTTACCAAGTTATTGTGACGGATTTGACCGATAGAATGCACCTCACTCTGAAACTCGCGCTCTCCATCATTCAAGAGCTGTAGTTTTTTAACTGCAATGGCTGTTGGGGGATCAGAAGGAAGCAGCCCTTTATAAACAACCCCAAAGGAGCCACGACCAAGCTCTTCCTCAAAATTTTTGGTGGCACACACAAGCTCCTTGTAAGTAAACTCTTTAAGGTTTGGTCTTGACATATCCATTGGAGATTTCTTGTAAGTGTGCCTCAAGTGCGCTACCAGCAAAACAACCACTATAAGGAGAATGCATGCTATGCCGAGTAATATAGCACTACCAACAAGGAATAATTTCCTTCCAATGTTCTTTGGATTGCTTTTGCGAACTTTGATAAATGTCTTCTTGTCAACATCAGTCCCACTTATCCCAAATCGTAGAGGTAGTGACTTCTTATAACAACCATATGCATCATATTGAGCCACTGCACAGGAGTAATCTTTCAAGCAATTTTCTTTGCACTGTACTTCGTCCATGTACTTAAACCACTCATAATCTTCATTTTTCCAATCAGTATTCCACAAATCTGTAAACTCGAATTCAGTTGCTTCTGGAGCATCGCTTAAGTACTGCTGGGCCTCCAGGTCAGATTTGCAGCCCAGGTAGATGTTATCTGGATCTAAATAAGAGAAATTTGGGGGACACTTACACTCTAATCGTGTTTGATTCCTGCTACTTGTATTACATAATCCATTGACTCCACAAACACCCACGCCGTGAGAATTAGAGCTCCACATGTTGCAGCCATCAGCGATATTGATTCCTATCACCTGCCACTCAACTGCATTAGTTCTCTTCGGGTATGCATAAATGCGGAACAACCCATCAGGGTCAAGTGTTGCATGTAGGTAGTAGTCATGGGGAGATAAAGAAACAAACGGAATGACAGTCAGTTGTGGGTTCGGGGGACAGTAGAGTGACCCGTTTGAGTTGAACGCAAGTTGTGTGCAGTTAGGAGTGCCAAAAATAGCCCAAATAGCTGGGTACTTATCTTTGGTACTGAGAAAAGGATTTACTGGATAAAGTGCTAGGCTACCATCAGTACTTTCGATGAAAAGGGTGAATCGGCCTTGGGAGAAATTCGAATCAGTAAGCCTTGACCAAAGTTGTTGGCCATTGCTCAGATTTTGACCCGGTACAATTGTGTCTGTGAGGTTTAGGAAACTTTGCCAAATTGGCGGAGAGGTGGCATTACAATTGAATTGACAAATGATAAAATTACCAGAGTCGAGGAGGGTTGCGACGTTAGCATCGTGTGGGTGATCAGGACTCCAGAGTTGGCTGCCATTTGAGCTAATGAGGATTAGGAACCCGTCTTGGTTGAGCAACAGTTTTGAATTTTTTGGGGCAAGTATTGGGTTCTCTCCACTCATTGCGAACCAACTAATGTGCTTAGGGAAGGCAGCATTGAACCAAATTGCAAGTAGAAAAAGAGATTCATCAGAGTTGTAGGCGCGAAAGCCGAAAGCAAAGTCACCTGCAGGTCAATCGGGATCCTCTGGTCGTTTGCAAAAAAACGACCACTGGTCGTTTGCAAATTTGAGCCATCCGATCAAATTGCACGGTCAGATCTCAATACCCCTTTGTTCCGTCCAAAAAAAAAGAAAAAAAAGGCAGGATACGCGTATACTCTCCCTCTCTTTCGTATTCCAATTTCGGAAGCCAATTTTGCGTCTCGCGCGCAAAGCAGACCCACTTCTCCCGATTCCTCCCTTGCGCGCAAAACAAACCCTCTTCATTCGCTTCTACCTCTCGCTGATCGCCGTTGAACCAGTGCGTGATCGCTCTGGATGGAGAGTTCAAGTGGCACTCACACTGATCTTCCATTACCAGTACGTGCCTTTTTCAGTTTTGTTGCCATTTTTTTCCCTCGTCGCTGCTCAAATTTGTGTATCTAAGTGTAAGTTATACATCAGCATATGAGTTTTCTCTTTGATTCATTCTGTTGTTTAATATACGGATGTAGTTTGACTTGTTGTTAGTTAATAAAGCATGTACTAGTAAAACTAGAAATCAAAGGTACTAGTTTGTACCGGCGTATATAAAATCAAAGCCACTGGTTTGTACCACTTCTATTGTCACTGGTTTGTACTCGGTTTTTTTTTTCCTTCTCGGCTCAGTTTTTCTGATGCCTTTTATTGTAAGCAGTACATCAGGTCTATCAGTATGAGTAGTCACAATCTTGTTATCCTGGGCTATAATTTCACTTTCAAAACTTCCCATTAACATAATATTTTTATTATTTTGTTTATATATCATGCGAACCAGCATTTCATTATTCACAAAACCAGCCATCAGTTTAAAATATCAGGACTAACTAGAAGCCTAGAAACAAAGGAAGCATCATGCCTTCTTTTTAATCATGCATTTCCCGCAAGTTGTGAAATTCTACAAGATCAAAATATCCATCAAAATTCAATCTAATTCCATATGGCAATTATGCAATCAATACATGATTTTTTGTCAAGTTTCTAATTTCTTAGTTGTTATTTTCATTTGACCAAGAAGCCTCGAGCGGAGAAGCGCACCGGTTGTCAAGCTCGCTTATTACAATAAAATTACCTACAATTTTATAACCATTGCAACCTTTTTTTTGAAAAAACAGCTACCCAAAAGGGTAACCAGCATGCTTTATTGATGCTTAAAACGAAGTTCACATGGAAATACAAAAGGTGATACAAGGAATGATCAGCAAACTATAGAAATCAAAACGTAAAATTACATCCAGAAAATTAACCTACTACGAACTACTACTACGACTATATAAAGAAAAGATGCAACTATAAAGCCATCAAACATCCATATTATCCGTATTGCTCCCTTGGTTGCCAGCAACTCTATGTGCTCCAGTGTCATAAGTTCCAGTAAACCCCTGAATGCTAAAGGCAAAAAAAAAATTTTAAAAACAGTGTTGGTAAAGCAATCAATTCTGTAGAGCAATCAATTATCATTTTCTGTACCCCACTATGAAAAAGTTTATAAATTCAAAAAATTATAAAGCAATCAATTGAAAAAGTTTATTCTGTAAAGCAATCAATTCTTCACTATAAACACAAAGCACAATATATTGTGAACTAAAGCTTCTTTCAATTGATACACATCAGGAGGTACAGGAGCATACCAAAGATTCTATAAAAATTGATACCATCATTCTCAAACTCTGGAATACTACAAATATTTACATTAGACTTTACCATCATGTATATGCAGATATAAACTCGATAGATAAGGTTTGCAACTTATATCAAAAAAATCATCTGGAGCTCTAAAGTGATTAACGAGACTCTGTATATAAATCTAAAGCTAGTTACAGATTGATTTTTATTTTCTAATCTCGACACCAGCAATCTTCACTATAAACACAAAGGATCAGTTTTTTAGAAAAATTATTCAATGAACTGGCCATTCCTGTAGCTGGTACCAGTATGATGAACAAGTGATCACTTGTAAAGCAATCACTCATGTCATGTACCTGTTACCAAGGGGAGGCGGAGAGAGGGACATGAGGCAGAGAGGCGGACAGAGAGGCGACTAAGAAATAGGTTGGCTTCGATCGGAAAATCTAGGGTTTGCTTCGAGAGGAACTGTGTTGCGGAGGATCGATTTGCGAAGGAATTTCCTACAGCAGCCCACTGCGATTCGCTTCCATCGCTATCTCTCCGTCGATCACTTTCCTCTCTCCTCTCTCAATAGCTTTCTCTCTAAAAGGAATATACGATTTTGAGCATGAAACTGGGTATACGAAGAGAACGACGATCGTATTATACGTCTTTTTTTTCTTTTTTTTTCCGGAAGAAGGGGTGTTGATGATCCGATCGTCCATTTAAAACAGACGGCTTGGATATGCAGACGACCAGTGGTCGTTTTTATGCAGACGACCAGAGGATCCGGATTCACCTGCAGGTGATGTCAAGAACGAGTTTGGGCCTGATGAGGAAAGGCCCATCCCACCCCGAGTCAAGTTCATGTAAGTTTGAGCTGCCGTTAGTGGGAGAGACACCAAGAGTGACACAAGAAGAAAAGACAGTAGAGAAACCTGATGATCATGAGGGAGAAAAAGCAACGTCTTCATCAGCGATGTTTCTGTTTCTGTAATTGCCAAGATTTGTTGAAATTTTGAACGCAAAATCTTTCAAAAAGTATAGAGGGGCTTGTTTTTGATCAGTTGACGAACATTGCATATATGGCCAACAGAATTACGCCATCTGGAATGAAATAGACAGACATAAAACAAAATGTATGCAGTCCATATATAACTAAAACGTGAATGCCCGGTCCTAGCTAGGTGGTTATCTATATTTTTTCAAAATATCCTAGTTGGAGTTGGTCTTCATATAATTGAACAAAAAAAAAAAGTAAACGAATATATCTTAATCTGGAAACTTGCGACAATCGTCCATGGTATATTGCATTATTATTTCGGGGTTGGGGAGGTTTATGTGTTTAAACAAACAACAGTAAGATAGAAAGAAAATTAAATAAATGAAACAATGTTACTCAAATCGTGATGAAAATCACTGTCGTAAAGGCATATTCTGTCCCTACTGTGTGAGAAGCTCGAATCGCCCCAACATAATCGGGTGATTGTCGCTTCTTGAGGCACGTGCTCGACAATAACTCCACAATATCCAGCTGAGTGTCTGAGAATTAGTCGAGACAATAAAATGAATGGGGAATCGGTGAAAACCAGTATTATAACAATTAGCAGAGGTCTATCACAATTAGCATAGGAAGGTGTTCTATATTGAGAGAACCAGGAGAGAAATTAGAGGAGCGTTATTTGGATATCCACCAACGTACAAAGGAAATGACTATTTTATTGATTCCATAACTATTGTTAACAATCTCTCTTAATGTTAATTTTTTTTAAGGTAATGGAGTTTGCGAAGGGATATGATGCTCTTCAATACATGGATTTTAAATATCAAACTAATATAATTAAATTAGTTTCGCAGATTAAAATATTAATTAAATATGGTATGACGTTTTGATTGTTTTTAATTGGCACCAAGAATATTTAAAATCGGAGGCGATAAAGATCATTCTTCAGTAGTTAGATTAATTACATTTCAAAAAAAAAAAATAATAAGGATGAGGATGATGGAATGATTCTTTAGTAGTTGTTAAACGGGGGAAAAATTGGATATAACCTCCTACAATCTTGCTCATCTGAATATAATGCTCATCTGAATATAACCCCCTACAATCTTCAAAACTGGATATAACCCCTCGAATCTTGTTTGCGTTGAATATAACCCCTTATCATTAAATCTGACCATATTCTATTTTGAAAAAAAAATATTTTATACATGTTATGACCGATGTACCTCTATTGCCCAATCTTTATTCCACAGCCCTTTCATATTCCTCTCCTTCCTCTAATGAATTGAAGGAACAATAGTAGTTCAGTCATAAAGCATATGGTTTTCAGTCGTAAAAATAAATATGAATTTCACTGAAAGCTCACCGCTAAAATTGCGGCTGCAACCACAAATAATCAAACGATTTTCTGGAAATCTCGAAATCAGGATTATGCATTACGGTTGATTCCGGTTTTCATGTAGCAGTAGAATGTGGTTTCGCTAGTTCCATTTTTCTTTTTTGATGAAAAGGCCCATGTATGTGGTTTCATGCAGCAGTAGAATGTGGTCACGTTGGTTTTATCATATATGTACTATGTATTCATGGCAAAAACTATTTGTTTATGAAACTTATCCTTGGCAAAGTTCTTGCGATAGAAGTTCTATTAACCAAAAATAATGTCACATCTCCTAGATCTTCATAAAATCATATGCTTTACGACTGAACTACGTACTATTGTTTCTTCAATTTCGTTGGAGGAAGAAGAGAATACAAAGGGGCTGTGAAATAAAGATTGGACAATAAGGGTACGTACATCGGTCATAACATGTATAAAATAATTTTTTTGAAAATAGAATATGGTCAGATTCAATGAAAAGGGGTTATATTCAACACAAATAAGATTAGAGGGTGTTATAACCAGTTTTGAAGATTACAAGGGTTTATAATATCCAATTTTTTCTTTTCTTTTTTACATCTCATCCCATCATCCCCTGGCTTTCCTGGCACACTTTTTTTCTGAATACTAACTGTCTTAAGAGAATATTACAATAGTTAGCATTTTTTCCAACATAATTATTTTTTTCCATAACAACTAGAATAGTCATTAACATTAACTTGAACAGTTAGTTATTTTTCGAAAATAATTAGTAATATTAATTAGAACATATTACTAACTGTTCTATTTGATATATCTAATCATTATAGTTAATATCGTAACTGTTCTAACTTTTTCAGCACAATTAATTTTTTCCAGCACAATTTTTTTCGATGACAACTAAAACAATTAGTAACATTAACTGGAACAGTTAGTTTTTTTCAAGAACAATTACTAATATTAACTAGAATAATTAGTTTCAGAGCTAAAACAATTACTTATTTAATTTTAACAGTTATGAGGGAGGGGTGAAGCAGATGTTAATGACATAAAAGGAACAAGAGGAGGATGAGAATGAGTGTATCACATCCTCTGCCAATGGAAAGAGCGAATAATTAATGAAGATATGGAGGATGATGGAGATGATGAAAACTGAGTATGATGGAAGACAATTTCTATTTAAAATGCACTAATATGTTTCATTTCCATTCGGTTATACTAATAACAATGTGAAATTCATTAGATGATTCGCAACTTGCTCAACTAACGACCTTTGAGTTTTTTGTGTTGAATTTTTCGCACGGAGCAACCACACATTATATCCTTACCTGATTTCATTATCAGGATCAACTAGTTTGCTTAAAAGCCGCGACACACATAAATGTTTTCAATTATTGTTTGTATTATTATTATTATTATTATTATTATTTTAGTTACAAGTTATATATGCTTTGGATCCCAATGATCTTGCCACAAGTAAACCATGCAAAAACAGATGAATGAAATGAAGATGACACGGTTTGCCTCTAATTGCAATACTAAACAATATAATATAAGAAAGGAAAATTCTATCATGAGAATCAATTTTTGAATCAGACTTTAATCTCAACCGCACATTTTCAAAAAAGATTAGTTCATTATCATAAATGAACTATTGCGATTAAAACCTGATTCAACATTAGTTCTCATGCCAAAATTTTCCTATAAGAAAAAACCTACTGGAACACCAATTATAATGAATTACATAAGAATAAATGTTATTGCCTTCGTGAAAAAAAAAGTGTCATGTTGCCATACACACAACTAATAGAATTACTAATTATACCAACCGAGAATCAAAGAATATATAAGAACTAATTAAGTCAATATATATGCATTAAAAGGAAAGGTTAATTAACTAACCAGTAAAAAGTTGATGCATTGACGTAAGAAAAAATATATATTTTTTGTTTTGTGAATGACGAAGAAATTATAGAGTTGTAAGGAGACTAAACATGTGTTGCTGGTTAAGATATTAGATTATGGCAGGATCGCCTATAGATAAGTAACGAATCAAAATTAAATCTATAATATGTAGCAAAACACAAATTCATAATATGTACAATGCATTATATTATAAGCATCCAGTATGACATTTCAAATTAGATAATGATTTCATACCTTAAATTTGGAAAAGAAAAAAAAAATTCTACATATCCTATGGTATTAAAGAGCGTTAAAATAGAAAATTATCGAAATTGAATAATCTTCCACTACGATAGAATAATCTTATCGATCTTCCTAACTCTTCCTCTTCCTCTTCCTTTTTATATTCATTATCAAATGAAAAAAAAAATCAATAAAAAACTAAAATTGCAAAATTAATTAACCATAAATAAAGTTCAGAAAAAATATAGAATATACCTACGAATTTTTTTCAAATCCTCTGTGATCTCCTTTGCTTTCTCTCTTGATTTTTCAAATTTTCAGAATTTTTTGGGATTTTTAACTATTTTTTGTGGAGGTTTTAGAGAAAGAAAAAAGTTTCGGTTTTTAGAGTTCAGAATAAATGCATATATGGCGGCTATGAACAGTGAGAGAGAGAGCGGAAGTCTTTATTAAATATGGTGATAATTTTAAAGACCGGTTTTTTATAAAAAAACAGGTCTTAAAAAGATAACGGAAAAAAAGAAAAATTCAGTTTCTTTTATAACCGGTCTTAAAAATTAATCTTTTAACATCAGTTTTTTTATAAATAACCGGTTTTAAAAAGTTAACGGGAAAAAAAATTCAATTTCTTTTAGCACCGGTTTTTATAAAAAACCGGTCTGATATCTCTTATTTATATATATATTTTAACCATACTTGGCACCAAAATACTACCCAAACCAATGATATTCACTGCACTTTTGCATTATATTTTGCAAGATTGGACACTGCCGTGGAATTTGACTTGTTTTGTAGGAACTTGGTGGATTGAACACAATAATTGCATAAAAGGGTGGATTTTGAAGAATAAAATGATTGAAAGGAGTCCATAGCATTGTAGAGCTCATCCTAAGCTTTCCAACGATCTTTGAATCACCTCAATCGGAGTCCGGATAAAGAAATTATGGTCAAAATACTATCAATGCTCGATTTTGGAATTTTGGTCCGAAATTGGTCCGAAATTTCTTTTATGGAAAGTGATTTTTGGTAATTTTCAAAGAAGGAAGGATCCCCTCTTGCCCTAGCCTCCTCCTGGTCTTTCTTTAGGTGTTTTTAAGTACGAATTTCGACTAGAGACGCATGCCACCTTCCATACAATAATTTCCACCTTTTTTCACCACCGTTCTCAAGCCGAAAAGGCGTGGGATTCCACCTCTTGCAGCGGAGCACGACCATGGCAGCAACTTTGGAGCGATTATGGACGCGACAGCGGTAGAACCGATCCAACCACGACTTCGGACGATCGATATCTTGAGTTAGAAGCAATATTTGGTTTATTCGTTCCTTTTCTCTTGATATTTTGATTTGATGGAGTTTGTATCTTATTTTTCTTGCATGTTAGGATAATTAATGATGTCTTAGTAGTAGTTAGTAGATTAGTTTAGCATTTTGTGATGACTTGACTGCTTTATATTATGATATGTGATATGTTTTGTTGAGAATTATATCTTGCTTGGTTAATTTAATTGTTTGTTTGACTGTTTACCTATTGATGAACTGCAGCACCATTAGGACATTAAACTAGAACAAATAATTGATTAGTTAAGTATATGAGGTAAGCCAATCGCTCGAAAGAGGAGGTTAGTTTACGACCGAAAGGTGTAGCTTTTAATGATCCGACTGGACTTTAAATACCTCTAGAAACCCAACTAAATATACTTAAATAGCTAAATCAGAACGAAAGTATAGGTTTAGTTGTTTACGTGGTAAAAACCAAGTTCCATACCAAGTTAGAACCAAAATTGCGATAGCTGAGGTTAGGACTTAGGTCTGGTTGTTTAGTAGCCTTCACATAACATTGTGTAAAAATATCAAGTCAAAACAAGAGGTCTAAAGCAAGTTTAGGAACGAAACAATATGGATTTCGGTCCGAAATCTATATATTTCGGTCTGAAATATGCCTCTGTCTCGATGAAAATTGTATACAAAGGTGCTTTGGAGCTAAACTAATTGAACACAAATTCCTAGGACATTTTTGCATTTATTTTTAGTCCAGAAAATACCAAAAATAATTTATTTAATTGCACTTTAGATAATTATCTTTTAAAATCATAAAACTCCAAAAATTAATTGTCTAGCTTTCGTGAGGAAGTAAAGCCTAGTAATCAGTTGTACCGTCCCTTGGGTTCGACCCTAAAGCTTAACTAAAACGACTAGTGAGGTTAGCTCTAGGTTATAAATTTATTTGATACCTAGGTTTAAATTCCTTCATCACGGTCTTAAAGATTACTATATTAACACCGGTTTTTTATAAAAAAACCGATTTTAAAAAGTTAACGGGAAAAAAGAAAAATTCAGTTTTTAATAGCACCGGTTTTTATTAAAAACCGGTCTTAATATAGTAATCTTTAAGACCGGTTTTTGTGCTATTAAAAAAATGATTTTCAGGTTGATTTTTTGGAACTTAATAGGAACAGTTTTTTATAAAAATCGGTCTTAATAGAAAATCTGACAATTACAAAAATACCACGGGATATTTTCAAAAAACCGGTGTTATTGTGGTGGTGCTAAAAATCGTTTCTAGCGTAGTGAAAGCCCCAAATCTGACACCTTGTGTAGTTTAATTTCTTCCTTTCATGTATTATCCCACAGTTAAAAAAATAATCTGAGCTGTTATGACACTATGCTCTTTGTCCCCACTTCATTTTCCTCCATCGGCCTCCATTCCTTCTCAGTATGTTCGGGGGGGAGCTACATGCAAATTGGTGGGTCCATGGACCCACCTCAAAAAAAAAATATTACTTGATATAACGTTTGTTTGTAATTAAAAAAATCTATAAGAAGTTAGAGATCCATCTCAAAAATTTGAAAGACCCAGCTGGACATATCGTGTTTGATTTGAATTGCATAATGACATTTAAAAAATCGTATAGGAACCAAAGTAGCATTTGTTCCTCGCTAATCGTCTTCTTCCCTCTTACCTAATGAACCTTATTAAGACAAAACTTAGTATAGAATAAAATATTTGGATGAAAAATTATTTCTAGCATATATATACTAGCGCGAATCTCGCGCATTACATGATTCATCTATATAATATTTTGCGAATTTTAGAACATTATAAATAAAAGCTACCACAAAGGATAAAAAATACAAATCGGATATTATATAAAAACTATCACTAAAAAAAAGTGTTCAATGAGATATTATATAAAAACTATCACTAAAACTATCACTAAAAACTACAAATCGGATATTATATAAAAACTATCACTAAAAATAAGTGTTCAATGAGATTTCTAAAGAACTTATTATGCAAAATTTTGAAAAAATAAATAAAAATTCATAAAAAATTGTTGTACTTTTTTGTTATCTTGACTTTTGAATTATTATCTTGTATATTAAATATATTATTTTAGATTTTCTATTGTTATTATAATATATATTTGATTCCTCATGATTTTTTAATGTAATATTATTTTATGTTGTTTATTTAAGAATTATTATTATACTATGTCTGTATTAGACGTTACATCATACATATGTTTTCAGCAAAATAAAAATTTTACGGACCCTGCTGGCGCGAAATCCTAGCTTCGCCACTGAGTATGTTCTCTTTACTGGTTCTATTCCATCTCATGAATTATATCTCCTTTAAAAGCTTAGAAATACTCACATAAATTCTATATTTGTGCCAAAATTATTAGCTTTCACCAAGTTTTACCTGTACAAAAAATTCAAATTAGATATACAATAAACCTAATTTTTGAAATAAATAATATCCCTGTTTCCCGCAATTCACCAGGCTTGAGCCCTCAGCAAGACACCCTACTCTCAGATGACAGCAAAAAGGAAGATGATGCAATCCAATTGGAAATTTGCCAGGCGATCCCACATGAAGAAGCAGTAGCACCTAGACATCCTTATCTCAGAAAAGGCTTACCTTAAGGATGATAGTGTTGATATTGAGGCGAGCTAGGCTCAACCTAGCAGTACTTGATGATGGAGAATGAGAATCAGATCTTGCAGGCCCGACATGCTGAGGTGGCTGCAAGGCTACAATCCTAGAACTCTATTTTAAGGATTTATGAAGAATTCATGGGGATCTCCATGGATATACCTGAAATACCAGCACCTCAGCCTGTCACATTCATGGAGCTATGGCAGCTGTCAATTCTGAATCCAATTATGATAGGATCCGGTGGTACGTAAAAGGTCAGATTTTAGCTGGTACACGCTCAGGCCGGGTCCGGATTTAATCTCAACAATTAGATTTTTTTTCAGGCCTATCAATCTGGTATTAATCAAGGGGCATACATTATTGACCAGACGGACACGGATTAAAGATGTTGAGAGGATCCGGTGGACTGTAGTCTAGAGGATCTCTTTCCTGCTCAGGCCTGAACATAGAGCAACAGTAACTGTAACAGTAGCTGTAAGAGCAGCAACATCAGTAAGTGTTACAGTTAATACATGTATGTTATTGGGAATAGCATCAGTAACAGTAAGGTAGCGAAATTAAGGTAATAACCATATATGTTCTTGTCAATAACATGGGGTATCTCAGCTAATACATGGCCATATGTATATAAATAGACTGGATATTAAGGAAATGGAGTTATTAAAGTAGACTACTATACTTTCATGATGCCGATGCCAATGCCGATGATGGTGCGGCGCCAATCAGGGAAGTTCTTGACATCAGTGACGGCATCTGCCGTGTTAGTGCCGCTATGAGCATGCACACGTATATCACCGTCACCGGCCCCCGTGACAGCCAGCCAGAATTCTGTTAATTTTATACTTTAGAAAACAATCAAAGCGAATTGATAAGAGAAGAGAAGAGAGAGGCACGTTTGTATGTATGTGTGTATACGAGCCAGGGGCAGCAGAGGCCCATTGGAGTGGGGCCCAGGAAGCAAGGAGGATGGAGAGAAGGCCGACGTAGTGCTTCCATTCTCCCTCTCAGGCAATGAATTGGGCTTTTCCATGACCAAAATTTCGATCTATTGAACTCAGTAGAGAGAGGGAAGGCGATCAATTTGAGGGATTTCGCACTTCCGTTCTAAACGGATTGGATTGTGCAGAGAAATTTAGAACTTCCGTTCTAAACTTATTGAGATCAGTTCTCAACGAATCGGATTGTGCAGAGAAATTTAGCACTTCCGTTCTAAACTGATTAAGATCCGTCCTCAATGGATTGGATTGTGTAGAGAAATTTAGCACTTCCGTTCTCAACGGATTGGATTGTGGAGACTGCAGAGAATGCAAGCAAGGTATTTAGCACTTCCGTTCTTACCAGATCCCACTGCAGTTCTGTTCTGTCCTAAACGGATACAGCTTCGTTCTCAACGGATTCCACAGCAATTCAGTTCCGTTCTAATCAGATTGAGGTCCGTTCTCAACGGAATACACTGCAGTTCAGTACCGTTCTAATCAGATTGAGGTCCGTTCTAATCAATTTCTTACTGTTGTCTCTAGCTGCTTTTAAAAGAACACTTTATATATATTTTTTTGAAGTACTCTTCTCTCATCACTTTATATTTTTTTATTTAAAGAGTACTTAAATTCCATATTAAAGTAGACATTTTTCTAGATAGAAAAAAATATTCAAATCAGCCGAAAGTAGCTTTTTTTAAAAAAAAAAAAAGAAAACACTTTCTCCAACTTGGTAAAATTTTTACAGCTTTCTAAATTGAATAAAAATTTATATCACCAACAAAATGCTTTTTTCATGAACTAAAATGTACATCATTACAGAAATACAAACTTAATTGATGCTACCCATGGTAAATGAAACATCTAGAGGTGTTATCTTTGTACATTCAAATGGTAGAGCTAGTTTCGCGCATAGCGCGACAATCTATTATTGACGTCAATCATCAATTATCCTCAGCGAGTGGAAGAACGTGCAAAGGTGATGCAACATACGAGATCTGACATGGCAGACCGTTAGACCTGCTTTCTTGTATCCTCCGAAGAAGAGTTGCCTATTCTGCGATGCCAGCTCATTATGAAAATGGGCAGCTCCAGCTCTACTTCTTCTCCTGCCAATTGTTTGAGGTGAATATTATTTCTTACGAGATGCATTTTCGCGCGCGAGAGCTCGATTTTGTATTTTGTATGTTTCTGAAATTATTATAGTATAATTGTTTCGGGCTAAGCTTTTGCCCAATTTAGTTTTCTTTCTAATAGAACAAGGGGTTCGTCGCTAGAACAAGGCGCCGACCTGGGTCAATCTATTATTTTCTTCAGGGAATGACGTCACACAACATCTGGACTCTAGTCCTCTAGACCAAGATTGTACTATGGTTAATGTCCTTGCTCTGGAGTCCTGATTTGTATAGAGAAATCTATTGTGTTATAACTATTAGTCAAAAAAAGAAATGTTTATAACTTTTTCTTACGATCGTTTCTTACATATAATTAACAGAAACATGGATTCTTGCACAAATTAATGGACATAAGTGGCAAGTGTAACCTACTTCATCCACTCTTCTAGGTTTCATAGATGGATATATATATTTGTTCTGATATACTAGCGTCAGCAGCAACTAGTAATTAAATAATTTTGGGTTGCTTAAAGAGGTGATACTGAATAAAAATAACAAACAAATCTCTCCAAAATCTAAAATCTAGAAGCTATATCCATTTCGTTGAACATCCCATCATTTACAATATTTATTATATTTCTGAATTTGTCAAGCTGGGGTTAAAATGTCATAATCAATCAAAATCGAGGTGCATGATGCATCCAAGCGAATCAAAATTAGCTATTATTAATCAACCCACTATCTTGTTCTTCTATCATTCTCTTTATATACACAAGAAACCCAGGAACAAAGAATAAATTGTTGAAAATATTCTCAGTATCGAAGCTCATGGTATTAATCTCATTTCCTATTAATTGACTAATGCAGAAACTTTAGCGTGAAATTTTTCACCAATTATGCCAACATCAATATATATCCTCACAATTTACAAGGCCTCAAATAAAATTAAAATTTTGAAGTTTCCACGATTAAATCCAGAACAAATATGGACGACTACATGAGAGATCATCAGCATCCTTATTCAAAGAGCTAGGTTGACCCTCATACTCCAACAGTCCTAACCCGCATATTTGCTCAAACCACCCTGAATTTTAACCTTACATTATCCATCACCTTTTGCACATTCTCATTTCGGGCTCTATTAAGGGAATTCCATGATTCCATCTATTAAAGTTTTCAATTGGCCAATATTCTTTCTAACCCTATATGTGAAAGCATCAGAATCAGTTTGCATGGCAGAATCCCAAACATCGATATAACATTAATAAAACCCTGATTCCTCACCTACATTGAAACCATCATTTAAACCAACCTCTCTCCCTTCTTCCTTACCAGAAACCAAGCCGTCATTGTATCCATCTTTGAAAGCTTCTTGATATTGTGATTCATCTTAAATAACCAATTCTTCTATAAAGTCATTTAGATTGCTATATTTTGGGTCCATTGTGCTGTACATTATACAGAAGGTTAGCCTGCATAAGAAAGATGGAACTAGATAGCCTTCATCAATAATTGACTCTTCTGTATAGAGACTAATAAGCTGAAGTAGTTTAATTACTTAATAGCTTCATTGGGGGTTCTGTATATGGTACCAAGAACACACAGATTACAAAGTAGGATTCTAGAACTGTCTAACTTTAATTTTCCACGAGATTTTCCAGTTCTGGCATTGCCAGAATCATTAGTTAGGAACAAAAACTTGCTAAGGCTTGACAATCTTTACTTAATAAGGTTACCTTAAACCCTGAACCCTACAACTTATACCATTAAAACCAATCAAACTTTGTTCTCATAGGACATCAGCATAGCATAACTGGGCATTTCAATTTTCAATGCTCATAACTGGGCACTTCAACAATCAACTAATTTTAAAAGAACACTTCGTATATTTTTTTTTTATGTACTCTTCTCTTCTCATCACTTTATATTTTTTTTATTTAAAAGAACAGACAAGGGACTGATCACAAAGAGTACTTAAATTCCATAGTAAAGTAAAGATATTTTTAGAATACAGAATAATAATCAAATCAGGCAAAAATAGCATTTAAAAACACTTTCTCAAACTTGGTAATGTTTACAGTTTTCTTAATTGAATAAAAAAGTACATCACCAAAAAGCATCATTAGAGAAAAAGTACATCATTAGAGAAATATGAATTTAATTGATACTATCCATGGTACATGAAACATCCAAATGTGTTAGTTTTGTAAATTCTTAAGTGCTAGTTTTGTGCCGTTGCACAACAATTCTATCATTGACGTCAATAATAGAATGCATCACAATCCCCTTCAAAATCGGATATGATAAAACTAAATAGAGAAGAGAGGAAGCAACTACTACCTACAACAAATTATCCCTAGCGATTGGAAGGACGTGCAATGGTGATGCAGTACACACGAGACCCAACATGGCGCACTGTTAGACCCGCTTTCTTGCACCCTCCGAAGAAGAGCTGCTCATCCTCTTTGCCTATCCTACGACGCCAGCTCATTATGAAAATGGGCAGCTCCAACTCTATTTCTTCTCCTGCCAATTATTTTTGAGCGAGTGGGTGAGTGTTACCATACTCATTGCTAGTGCTACAATTGTAATATTAGAAAGAAAAACTGATTCAACAACATAGTAATTGGATTCTTGGGACTAAAAAAATCAATTATCTCCATGCTCCGCCAAGGGGTCCCTATATTTCTGGGTTTATGTTCCCTATTTAACATAATTACAACATTTCCATGACCTCTACTATTTAGGTGCACTTTACAGGATAGCTAAATAAGTTGAGTTAAATCACACCAGTATTACCTGAAACTGTGATGGATCTCTTTGTTATGCCAGAAGTCTGATCGAGTGGCTGGTATGCTTCAAGAAGAAAGCAGAGGGTTTTGATCAGGTTGGGGTATTGCTTCACATCTGTATATAAATATAAGCAGACAGACATTAGAAGATGTTGTGGAATATAACCAACACATGATGAACAACACCCACCATATCAGCTGATTGTTAGGTATTAACACCAAGAAAAGGCCAGATTACCTCAAAAATCATTCAACTGCCCTCTGTCAGAAGCTGAATAGAGTTAAGTTTCGTAAATCCATGGTCATTCCTTATTTTTATTTCATTTTGGTGTTTCCAAGCATTGTCAATAAATATGTTTGTATACAGAGTTGTGTGCCCAAAGCTGTAGGAAGTAAAGAAGAAAAGGAAAGAGTAATGACTGACATAATAAAATGTCACTAGCAATAATCAACTCCCAATAAGGTGCAGAAGTAGGAAATGGTTCTCCCCAAGTATCTGAAGATAATAAAAAGCAAGAGAATTTCATTTATTTTAATTTTGATAGAAGTCGGAAATGGAAGAAGGAAATGGATGGTAAGTAGGAAGGGAGGGAAGTTACGCCGGATATGAGGCAAGGGATGGAGGCCATTGGAGGTGCAGTTGTGAGCTATGTTCAGTTCAATTTGGGGATCATCATAGTCAGAGGTGGTGATATCAACATGAAAAGATGATCTGAGGAATATCGCCAGGGCTCCAGTTCCACTAGGGAGAAGAGAAATTGCACATGAAAAGAAAAGAAAAAGAATCAGAATCACATTCAATTCAATTCAAGCATAGATAGAATAGAATAAAAGAGAAGAAGGTATAGTAGGTAGGGGTAAGATACCTTCCCAATTCGAGGACGCGAAGGCGGGGATGGAGAAGGGATTGATGGTGGAGGAGAAGCCAGTCGGCAAAGGCAAAGGTGCCCGGCCAGAGCAGGTTGGCGTTGAGGCTATGGAAGGAGAACTCGCGTATTTTCAAGTGCTGCATTGCATGCATAATCATAATTAATAGTAAACAGTATGAGGGAGGGAGCTGGAAGCTGGAAGCTGGAAGTAACACTAGAGTACATACCATTTGAGGAGGGAAGGTATGGGTGCGTTCCACAAAGACCTCCTCCTGCTCCTGCTGCTCATGCTGAGAGCGAGAGAGAGCATTATCACCGTCTCCGTCTCCGAAGAGGGAAGCTGGAGAGAAGAGGGCTGTCTCCATCGTCCCTAATTAATCAAATTATTGAGATTAATCTATATTTTCTTTTATTAAAAAGTTGTACCGGAGTAGAAGTACTTGGTGGAAATAGGAGGTTTGGGAGGAGTGCGAGAAAGAGAGTACCTACGAAATGCGCTTGGTGGAGGATCCGAAGCCGCGAATCTCCTCGATCGGATCCGTTATCAGGTTGGATTTTGAAATATGATAGAGGAAGTAAGAGAGGGATTAAACGGCGACTAGGTTTGGGACGAGGGGTTTGAAGATTATTCCTCTCCAGGAGCTAATCACAGGTTCTCTCCAGTCTGCACTGTTTAACTGTAAACTGCAAATCGGAGGAAACGGGACTCTCTCTGGGGCCGTTTGGATCGCTTAAGAAGTTGGGAAATTTGGGGAAGTTGCAATTCCTAAGAATAAATTTATTGGGAAGTGTGTAATTTTGTGAAGAGTTTGAATTGTTTATAATAAACTTATGGTAGGAAGATGAAATTCCTCAAAATCCCCATGGGATCCAAACGGCCCCTATGCGTTTTTTTTTTCCTCGTCTCTGACCCCTTGCTGTAGGAAATTGATTAGTGTCCGTCTGCAGTTTTGTCATTACTGTCATCGTTAAATATAAAATGAATATATAAACGATCTAAGTGAACACATATAAATAAATAAATTTATTGAAAATAAGTTAAATATGCATGTAAAATTCTAAACAAATGATAACACTTATTTGTTTGTAAGTGTTCATTTAGATCGTCTATATGTTCACCTTGTTTAGTGTATATGTTCACTTTATATTTAGTGATGGTTGGGATGGTATATTTACCGATGGCACTTATAATTCCTGCTCATTGTAGTTTGTTTTTCTCAAATTTACAAATAATTCAACAAAGTCAACACATAAATTAACACGGTAAATATTTAATTGAACAAAAATGAACAAATACCATGCAAATAACAAGTGGAACAAAATGCCAACTTATATAAACATATATTGCGGATAATAAGATGAACAAAAACAAAAATAAGTTGACTGCATAATAAACAAGTTGAACAAATAAAATAACACAAAGTAAACATATGTAATATACTATTTGAGAAAAATAAAAAAAGCAAAAAAAAAACTAAACAAGTACAACAACAATATAAACATACATAACAAACAAGTTGAAAAAAAAAACACAAACACAATCAACATATATAATAAATAAATTAAACAAACTACCGTAAGATAAAACAGATAAAAAAATAAATAAATATAATAAACAATGTAAACATTTATTCTAAATAAATTGATCAAATACAATAACTAACTTGAAAAACAAATTAATTAAACATATATAATAAGTTGAACAAATATACTAAAACAAAATGAATAGATATAAAAAAAAATAATTTGAAGAAATAAATTTAACAAAGAATAAAAATACAACAAATTTGTTTAATAAATACATTGAGAAAGAGGCCAAGAGGGAACATATGCTGTGTTGAAGGAGAGAGCGGAAATAGCACGGACGAGGGAAGACAAGAGGAGGAATCGAATGGATCGATGGCGAAAGAGAGAGAGGAGCAAATGACGGGCAGAGTGAAGATGAAAAAAAAGAGTAGGGTGGGAGAGAGAGGAGAGCGAACACTGGACAATAGAGGTAAAAGTGAGAAGGAGAGGAGAAAGCGCAGGATGCTAATGGAGATAGAGTAAGAAGAGAGAGGAGAGCGTTGAATGATACTGATGACAGTGGAATGTACGCCGTGGAACCAATTTATTTGGTTTTCATAAAACTTTAAATTGGTACAGAACCTGATTTGTGAGAAAGCAAATTGAATTGGAATAATAATGGTAGTACAAAGGAAGATTTAATCAAATCGTGAAAGCAAATATGCAATTGAAACTTCGCTTTTGATATAACTAAGGCCTAATCGCGTTTCCAAAGTGGCGATTATGTTCGTGTATACAGTATACAGTGTACATTAGAAAATGGAAATAATCATTTCTCAAATATTTTGTTTTTTTTTATTTACACTTGATTACGCTTAACTGATGATAATCAAGGAAATATCTCTTGCTATTTACGCTGTGTAACAAATGATTGTGTAATTACACATTAATTATAACCTTGACTGATTTCAATAGGTGGATTAACTTCAGAATCAGGAGCTTTAAGTATAACTTGAGAATAAGTGTGCACTTCAAAATATTAAGAGCCAAAAAAAAAAAATCTCTGCACTGCACTTCAAATTTCAATGGTATTTGTTGAAACTATTTCAGACCCTTTAGGATATAGAAAAAGAAATGAATATCAAACATGTTCCTTTTAGTCCTTACTTTGTCTCTAACATCTTCTTCTCTACACATTCCATCTTAAATACAATCAACTGTTTCATTTTGTTGCATACTTAATATAGATAGATACCTAGAATACACAAAAGAAAAAAAAAATCCGCTTGTTCTTTCACCTGAGTATTGATATATTATATCAAACCATTTGAGGTCTTAAAATTTGTCAAATTGGATTTGGGTCAACGCATGTTGGTATCCGCCACTGCCATTTTTCCCATGGACAGTGTGAAATACAGCAGAATCAAAGTTCCCATACTTGACCTGAAATTCCGACAAACATAATTAAATAGTGAGCATAACCCCAAAGATGTTGTAAAATCTTGAAAGAAAAATAATAGTTTTGTTTTCTGGTTTGAATTAGTGCACAATTGCATGACAGCATGAGTGTGAGTGTGTGACCCATGTTTTCATATATTTATCATTTCCTGTGACTGAGTGGGTTACATATTAGCCATTGGGCCGAGTACACTACAAACAATAAAAAGCCTCACTTCTAGGGAGCAATAACCAATAAATGATGACAATTAAGAGGGGCCGGAGCCCCTTCTTTTCTTGAAAAAAATGATGACATTTGAAGGAACATCATTTTAGTTCTAGAATTACTCAGTTAACAAATTATATAAGGATAAATCTTAGGAATAAATAACCTAATTGTTGACATTTTAGGACAAAAGTCTAATTCTAGCGGTAGAATTCAAAATAAGTTGAACCATAGGATATACAAATTTGCTAACAACATCAGCAACATTTAGTCAATTATTTATATCAATTAAAGTTGTGCTTGAATCAAACTAATTATATTATCTTTAATAGACTAATTGAGATACTACATGCCTCTGTTTGACTATGTTTGAAAACAAACTAATTATGTGACGTGAAATATATGCACATTAAAAATGGTTAGAGGTGGCATGAAAGTGGAGATGCAAAAGCAAAACAGGGGCCTTGCTTGGGTAACCATAGGTTGCCTTAATAAAGAACCAAGCATGTTGTTATCTTCTCTTCGGCTATTTATTTATTTTTTTTAAAAAGAAAGGAAAAATAATAAACTACACTGGTTTATACATGTATATTGTCATAGGAGAATTGATACTCAAAAAAGATTAGGATGAAACAATGATGTGTTGCGCCGAAATACAAACCAAAATTTAAGAACAAGATAACCCCCTCTCTCTCTATCTATCCATGTCTAAAGATGGGACCAATCCAAAAAAGTCCCAATACCAAATATTTTCGTTTTGTGCTGAATGAATGATATGCATATGCTGGTGTGACGCAATACCAGAAATGTAGCATTCGGCTCAAATAAATTCCAAATTGTCACGGTTCAGGACATAATTTTTGGGGCTAAGTATTCAAGAAATCATGATGACAAATGTTGTCCGTATTTAAATACTTGGTTCCAAAATTGCAAAGTTTCTATTCGGGATAATCCTAACGAATGAAACTTTGGCCTTATTAAGGACAAGTGTTGCATAAAAAAAAATTGTACAATATTAGCATGCTTGAAGGATACTTGGGTTCTTAAAGATCTAGCATGGTGTGGACCGCTCGCTGAGAGGACTTTTATATGAATTTGTTAATTCAAAGTGCTATAAATTTATTGTGTAGTTAACAAAGAGGATTTTCTAAACAAGCTTTAGATAGCATGCTTTGCTAGCAGTCTAGTAATTCTCGTGGTAACTGTGATTTGGCAAAAAATAATTATAGGTATTTTTTATAGACAGGTAGTACTTAGGAAATTTATGACCTGGATTACACAAAATAAGGTTTCTTTTCATGCAAATATCAAAAGAAAAAAATTCTGAGTCAGGTAGTAATGAGATTTTAGCGGACAGTCAGTCATTTTTGTGCGAGACAGAAACAAACCCAATATTTATTCAGTATTTTAAGACATTTTTTATAAAAATATATAATTAGATTAAGTTTATATGGTTCCAAATTTAATACTTTGCTAGATTTTCCTAAAAATTTGCTCAATTGAAAAGTGTGGAAATTCAGCAATTTGAAATATTGTCATGAACAGATACAGACATAAATTTGAAAAATATGACCTTAGTTTTTTTTTTTTTTCCAAATACTAACTTACACGGTGGCAAACGTGAAGAGAACTCTTCTAGGGTTGATCCATTGTGGGGACCGCCTACTGTTTAGCCTCCGGCACTTTCCACCTTGACCTGCTGTTACCATACCCGTGTGTCCATAGCTGTGGCCACTAAGTAGCTCAACATTAGCTCCCGTCACGTGTGCATTTGTCTCCAGCCTGTCCACTTGGACGGGCCCACCTAAGCACAAATTCAAAATACAAAAGTTATTCAGGCAAATTGTAGAGTACCACTACCCGACAAAAGATGGGATTGTCTAAGAAATTTATTGGAACCGGTAACCACGCTTGACACAGAGAAATAAATTTAGAAGTTTCAATTCTAATAGCAAGAGATTCCATTGCTTACTTTTTAAACAAGTTGACTAAGAGAAAAATTTAGAGGATATTTATGTAAGATTTAACGTGAGAAAGAAAGAAAGAGAAAGAACATGAGTTACCGGTGCAGTTGGTATCTCCATCCGGTGTTTTTTGTGATGCTTTTCTGGACATCGTTCTCACCATGTTTTTATTCTAATCCCCACAAAGAAAAATATTATGAACATGTTAAACAATTGAATTCCATACAATATATTTTCTTTTTTTAAAAAAAAATAAGAAAAATTGCAAACACAAATTTTGTCCGCACTCAAGGTCATGAGTATAGATAAGATAACTGAAAAAAAATTTGCGGCTTTGTTTGCTTCCCAAAAGTTAAAAAGTTGCATCTTTATTTTGATCCCTCGGCAGGTTTTGTGAAAAAAGAATAAAACCTTTAGGATGTTTGTGGGCACTTTCTGAATTCTGTTGTGATCTCGAATTCATAATATTTTTTTTCTAGTAAAAAAATATAAATGACGAGCAGATGAGGCTTAGGGCTATACAACAAAATTTGAGGATAATTTCATTTGTTTTGAATGAGAACGTAATAGATAAATCAAGTTAATGAAAAAGATGAGATGGTCATACTGAGGCTGGTTCATCGGTGTGAACTGCCAACGCACCGATATCAACCGCTACGAACCCATCGGACGGCTGAGTTTCAGCTCCATAGCTGGTTTTAAGGGTTTCATCTGATGGCACCTCGGTTGGACTGATAAGCTGTTTTAACTAATAGAAAAATAAATGTAAAAAATTAAACGCAGAAATGAAGATGTGAAGATAAGTACTATGGATACAAAGGAATTACATGGAAGGGAAAGAGAAGCATAAGCTGTATTACTTACCTGACTAGCAGTTGCGGAGATCTCCACCATGGTTTTGCTTCTTTATCCTTCCTTTTTGTCCTCTAATCCCTTTTCCACGTTTGATGCAGCTCAAAGTTCAAACTATAGAGAGAGAGAGAAGAAGAAGAAAAGAAGAAGAGAGAGAGAGAGAGAGAGAGAGAGAGAGAGAGAGAGAGACGACTTTCTGTCTGATATAAAACAGATAGAATACTGACCCTGTTAGGGGCAGAATTGGAAAAGAAATTTTCCATTTTCCAATTCAAACTTTGCTCATCCTTTTAATTTTTTGTAATTAATTGTTTAAATACTTGAGTTGCTTCACTGGCTTGCTAAATGGGTTTTAAGTACGGACGATCTAATTTAAGCATGAAACGTGCTCAGATGTATTTTGTATCGGTTTTAAATTTTAATTATGTGTCATTGTCGTACCTTTTTATGTAAGTTTGAAAACAAAATAAATTTAATATCAAAATACAATTAATAGATGTAATCATATTATTTTATTATCTTATAATAATGAGTCAATACAATAAAACTAACGTACTCAATATAATTTTTAGATTATTAGATTTTAATGCCTACGGATCGATATCAAAAAAAAAAAAAATGTTAGAAACCACTATAACCGCTTAACGATACATATACTTTTTTTTTTTCCAAATACATGCGAAAAATGATACTGTGTGATTAGAGCTTGCAGTTCAAATTATAGCAAAAAAGAAAAATGAAGGGAGGCCACAGCTATATAATGGTTAATACATTAAAAAAATTTTAATATCAACAACTTTTATTTACCTTAATAACATCAATCCAAATGTGCCTCAAATCTCGCTTGTTTCCTCCGAAACTTTCTGGAAAAAAGAAATTATCTAACAAGAAATGTGCACATAATCCTCTTTTTTCTGTTTAGTTGGGTCATACGTTATTTCTCCGTTTATATCGGTATATAATCATACTTACTCATCCTTCAATTTCAAATTTCTCACGAGTCTACACTACATAAAGCTGGCAGCTGGGTTTATTAAAATTTCCTCTCAATTTGTAAAACTATTTGTTGATAGAGGGGTAGTTTCGGAAATATGAATATTTGTTTAGACAGCGTTTTTCGCCATTCATTCGTTCATACTGCTGACTCATATTGATGTAATTATCTCCATCTGACATTCTGACTGGCGCATGATAGCATTACCGTTTATAGCGTTGTTTTGTTTTATATACTCATATTGATGTAATTATCTCCATCTGACATTCTGACTGGCGCATGATAGCATTACCGTTTATAGCGTTGTTTTGTTTTATATACTCAGACGCTAAATAAGATAATGATAAAAAAAAAATCTCAAATCGATGTAATTATCAGAGGCGTGCGTTAGGTTATCGCTTTTTCCCAGGAATAAAGCCGAATACATCCTTTTTTGAAATAATTTCTTACTTTGAACCAGACAAAGCCGATTGTTCTTTGCTACTCTTCTTCCTAGGGATAGAAAGACAGTTCATGGGAGCCAGGCCCCACTAGACTTAAAACAGAACCACATTTATTTTTTCCTTGTAATGTAATCACTCCCTAAATATTTTTTTGGGTTTATCATTTTTATCGTTTTGGATTTGAAGTTGTTTATAAGCAGACACTATACTTTGTTTTTTCTTTTTGTTAGGGATACTTTTTCTCATTTTAAAATTCTTATATCATTGGGGGAAAAAAGATTATGTAGCATATAAATTTTCTTACCAAATGCCTTCACATAACTTTGATTATATCTCCAAATTTAGGTTAACAATAAATGATCAAAAGATTCTATTTCTCTGTCAAATTTTACAAACAAAAAGGAACAACATACATTTATCTTTTTTTATCATATGGATAAAATATGACAAATTTAATAGAATTGCAAAATTCTTTACTTGCTTTGTTACCAATCAAAACTAAAAAAACAGAATTATACAATTTTCAAATTCCTAAGTGACTGAGATACTTTCAAATTATGTCAAATTTATACACAGATTTAATAATAGAAAGAAAAAAAAAATTCGATTTATGCCACTTCAAAACACTTCAGTTTCAGATATGTCGATTGAAAATGGCAAATTCGATATAAAATATATATGCCATTATGAAACTGCACCAATTCATTTTCTGCCAATCCTTTTTTTTTAAAAAAAAAAAACACACTAAATTTGATATTAGCCACTATATAGTTTGTGTTTTTTATTTAAAAAATCTCCATTTTTTTTCTTATTTGGAGTGATATAAAAGTAATTAAATTTAAATTATTTGATGACATAAAATTAATTCTTATTGTTTCGTAGTATAATAGAAAATAGGGAAAATTAGTTATTTGTCACCCAAAAATAAGAAAATTGGGATTTCGCCACTTTATCCACCTTTAAATGCTTTAGAAATCCCAAAAACTGTCCCCAAGAGAAACCAGATGTTTTAATAAAGAAAATTCAAGATTTTGGATTGAACACTAAATAAAATGGTATAATTGAACCCGAAATGCCAGCCTAGAATATTTTGAAATTAAAGGTCATTTAGAAATTAAGAATAAATCTTGAATAAATCAAAATACTCATAAAATTTCTTTTTATTTATGAGCGACTGGCGTCTCACTGCTGAAAGTTCAGTATACAGAGAAGCCATACGAGCAACAGAATCATTCGAAGAGCCAACCCTTGGTTTTCTTAAACCATCCGAAGCAACACAAAAGGCACCTCAACGATCATCAAGCAGAACAACACAATCATTCAACTGCTTGTTAAAATCAAGGAAGAACTCGAAGATTGCAAGGACCAAATAAGAGAACTCAGAAGGACAAAAGCACCTGAAGGGTCTGACACATCCGAGGCCCTAGAACAAATCCAAAATCAACTCAAAACCTTGAGTCTTGGTTCGCCAACAACTTCAAAACGGCCAACCATAACGGGCAAATTCTTTGCATACCGTGAGTCGTACTCAAATACCAACCATAATATACGAAGAAGAAAAGAAAAAGATACAATGAGTCGTACTCAAACAGAAACAGTGGGTAGACCATCTGTATCAGGCCACGAAAACCAAATACCAACCGTTGAAGATCAAATTCGGGATTACAGACTCGGAAGTCGGTTACGGTATGAGGCACAAAGAAGATTGCCAAGGCGTAGGTGTTGGAGTTATATCCTAGAAGTCAATAATTTAATGACTTAAATATATATTAGTTTATGTTATGGATGATATTTTATCATCTGTTCCTAGGTTTATTATTGACAGATCATTCAGGTTGAGGATCTGAATTGTAGATATCTGTGGATCATTTTTTAGAATGACAATAATAAATCTAAACGGTTCATAATCTTGATAATTAACAAGGAACATTAATTATCATATAAGATTAGTATATAAGTTAAGTGATGATTAAGCTCTACAAATCATAGGTAAAGGGTTACCAACTTAATTGCATATGTGTATGTTATTGGAACATAACACATGACTTGACCCATCGAAATAAACATATGGATTGTGTTATGTGTCATTGTTTATTTCGTTATGATTTTGGTTCTAAGTTTGAGATGATTATCTTTTACACATGAGGATAGGTTCTATAAATCTTGTCTACCGCTGATTCCTGATAAGGGCTGCTATACGGACTTGATTTAAGTTCTCTTGAATTGTGCGGGGAAAAGCTAATCATCAAGAAAATCATATGTCCCTCATTAATTCACTTAGTGAGTGACGATATATGTTTGGGCCCCTTGATGGAGATAGATTGTTTGCATGCAACTTTATACAATTATCTCTAGATCAAGAAACGTATGATCTGCAAGAATGACACATTCATATCTTGGATTATACGATGATATCGTGTGATATAAGAATCAAAATAGGGAAATACATTTATTCTCTTATGCAGGATTTAAATACACTGTAGCAGTACACTATTTATGCGAATTGGGAATCATAACGTGTTGCAAGATACCGCTTATGATTATTGGAATTAAATAACAATTTAGTTCCATGTCCAACATAGCATAAATCCTCAAAGAGTCACACAAAATAGAGTTTTAACCAAGACAGTACATTATTTATTTATTCGCAATAGTGCGTATTGCGGAAATAAGATAAGTTGATTAATTAATTATATACCGTTATAATTAATTAAGTCAAATGGATCATATAGAAATAAATTAATATATTAGCTAATCCTAGAATAATTATTAATTAGTTAATAATTATTTTAGTTCAACTCAATTTAATATAAATAGTTATATTAATTTATTGGGCCAATATATATGCATTAAATATATAGCCCGATTAAAGAGCATTTGGAGTAGTTTTTAATTAAATGAATTAGAGGCTTGTTTGAGTGAGTTAAGAGGCCCATTTGAGCCCAATTTGTGGCCGACCCTAGTGGTAGGTGGGAGTGGCATTCTTGTAAATAGATGGTTGGTGGTAGGTAGGAATCATGCACTATATATAGAGATGTATAGATGCAAATTTGAGACTTCTCTCTTCCCTAACCCTAGCCGCCACTATTCTCCCCCCTCTTTGGCCGCCGGCTTCACCTCTCTCTCCCCTCCATTAGCTCATGAGTTGAGCATATTCTCTCCACCTATTAAAACGTTAATTAAGGAAGAAGAGAGAATACCTTGGATTAGCTTTGTTCTCTTTGATTCACTAGCATGAATCAATTAGACCTTAGTTAATTTCTAGGTGGACTCGAGGTGGCCGTCAACCATGGTGGAGGCGCATGGAGAGCACGCCACCAACTCTCATGCCATGGATTGAGCCATCCAATTGCTATATTGGATGAGGTATCGATTTTTTTCCTATTCGCTTGTGTCAAATGACTTAGCAATAGATCCTTATGTGCATATGGTGTTTTGGATGGTTAATTAGGTGTAATTAACATAAATTTTCATAATTATGAACTTTCCTAACATTAGGCAATATCGAAGGACATTAGAATCTCAACTAAGTCCTGATGTGGAACTAAGCGTCTCACAGTTTCGCAGAGCACAACAAGTTTCGGCAGAAACACTATACCAAGCCGGGTGGAGCGAAAGAAATCATTGGGTATACCAACATTATTACGATGAAAGAATTTTGGTGGTTGGAGATCAAAGGGAAAATTTCCTTTATCTCTCAGGAAAGCTACAACAGGCTCGTTGAAGAAGGATTACAGCACTTACATATAGGTGTTGTAATGGTCCGGCTATACGCTCTGTACAGAAGAAGTGCAGGGGTAAATGCTCTAGTTGTTTTAAGAGACACAAGATGGGAAAATGATACCTCACTGATAAGTTCCATGGAAATGGACTTAACAGACAATACACAGCTGACG
This sequence comes from Rhynchospora pubera, assembly GCA_028095005.1. NCBI lineage: Eukaryota > Viridiplantae > Streptophyta > Magnoliopsida > Poales > Cyperaceae > Rhynchospora > Rhynchospora pubera. Next base: position 79,753,595 of record CM051462.1, read on the forward strand.
TACGCAGTCCCTGACATGATGGTTAGTATTCATGATTTTTATAACCATATCCAATTGGTTGTACAAACTCATGGGTATGAATCATGGCGAGGTGGAGAAAGCAACCTCTTAATCTCTCGATGTTTAATAGGGAGGTTATCAAACACCAGCCATACAAACTTCCGGTACAATGTCCAAGGTGTAACAGAGCACCTAGCAAGCAGAGGCATAAGGGCTATACCGGGGCAACCGAGATCAACTGAAAAATTGAGAGGCCAACGATGGATAATCAGACCACCGGCAATCCCAGAAGTACAACACCCACAGACAATTCGAGTCAGATCAAGAACTAATGGCTCCCTAGCCATCAGATTTGCTGGATATACAGCAACTGCACCAGCGGAACTAGCAGCTGTCGGGCTTAATGATGAAGAAGAACTAGATGAAGAAATGGCCTTGATGGTTACAATTGAGGAATCGGAAACCTCATTTGAAGAAGAATTGAAATCAATCAAACTATTGGCATCCCTGTCTAGAGAAGGACTAATGCTGGATTATTGTCCAATATGGGATAAAGAGGATGAATCAGAGGAAGAATGACTCAATCCTTTCGCCTCCGAAGGTGGTGAAGACAAACTGTCGCATTTTGTATACGCAACAGAAAAAACAGAACTAGAATATCCCAAACTTAAGGCTTTCACAAAAATGATGGAATCAGCTTTTTCAACAACTGAGAGTTCACTTACCCAAAGAAGGCCAACAAAACTTGTAATGGGTCCTGTTAACTACCCACCGGCAAGCACATCAAGGCAAACATCGATGCCAACAATACATGAAAATCAGAGATCATGTTGGAAGATTCCAGGGGCGAAGCCAGGATTTGATAACAGGGGAGGCCGAGATCAAACTTCGAGTTGCTCGATCAACCGGTCAAGCTTGAATATGATTGTATACATTAAAATTGGAAAATAAAAAATCACCTTTTATAGCATGCAAGATGCAACTAGAAAAATTTAAGGAACAAAAGCTGAGATTATTAGTTTGTACTTTGTAGCTACGACAGAGATTGTTATATGTGAGTAGAATAAATGAACAATGGAGCCAGAACGATTGAACAGAGACTACAGAAGAGGGGCAAAAGAAAGTATGAAGCTTTTTAATTTTTAGCCTTTTTCGATTCTGATTGAGGAGAGAGATACGAGAGAATAATTTCACTATAAGAAAGCAGAAGACAGACTATACAATTCGGGGACCAAGTAAGAATTTGTATTAAAATTTTCAATTGTTGGGGGGCCAAGTAAGAATTTGTATTAAAATTTTCAAAAATCTGAGTGGGCCAGGCCCTCTTGGGCCTCTGCGCTAGCTTCGCCCCTGGAAGATTCAAAGGAGGTTATGCACAACAACATAGTGGGAGATTCAACCTTTCAGATGCTCAAAGTGACAAAGGTGCAATTCTGGTATTACCAGAAGATATTTGGCAATAACAAGATAACAAGAGTAAGGTGATTTTCATTGAAAATCTCCTAGGAGATGTAGAGAAAAAGATGTTCATCCAATGGAGAATGGCATATCCCCATGAATATGAAGAATTAATAGCAGTTGCAGATGATCCCCAAAACGTAATCTCCTGCATTAGAAGAATGATACTACTAGAGGATCCATACCAATGGTCCACTGAAGAACAGACACGTGCTTATCAAAACCTTGAACGCTTGTCATGCAACCACGTTAAGGATCTGTTCAATTACATGAAAGATTACAAGATCCTTGCAGCAAAATCCGGGAGGATGTACATTTCCTCAGAACTCTCGAAAAAATTCTTCAAAAAAATGCCACCTCTAATTGGGCAAGAGCTTGAAAAGACATTTTCAGACAAATATCCTGGAGCAGCGATAGGCGTTATGCCAAGAATAAATTTCTCATACCAGTACCTGGCTGAAAGGTGCAAACAAGCTGCACTCCAAAGGATCTTGAAAGATCTCTCCTTCTGTAGCAAAATCTCATTACCAGGCTACTATGGAGAAAGAAAGAAGTATGGATTTCGCAAGTCCAGAACGTACAAAGGCAAACCCCACGAATCTCATGTGCGTGTATTCAAGAGAAAACATGCTGACAAAGTTCGCAAGTGCAAGTGTTTCATTTGTGGAGAAGAAGGACATTTCGCGCGAGATTGTAACCGCAAAACAGGAAATATTGCCAAGGTAGCCATTGTTGAAAATATGGAGCTGTCAGATAGCTGGGATGTTCTCTCAATTGATCTAGATGAACCCGATAGTGATGCAATTTGCTCATTATCTGAAGGAGAAGTTGGAAATGTTGCTTCAGCCATAATCAACGATTTACCATTTGGCGAGCAATCACTCATGATACAGGCAGAGCAATTAAGCTGGCGGATTTACATACAACTGCCTGAAGATCAAAAAGATTGTCCTCATGACTGGCAGGACAATGATTCAGTTCCAACAGGACATGAAAAATGTTCCATGTGTAAGAAAATGACAACTGAATCAATAAGGGCATACTGTAAAAACTGCCGCCTAACAGTATGTCCTATGTGTTCAATATTCAGGCTGGGCAGAAGGATACGAGCTAAGGTGCAACCAATAGCACCTTGCGATAATAAGGATCAAATAATCAATGAGCTGATGTCTTCTGTTCAATACCTCTTGGCAGAAAATGAAAAGCTCAAACAACAACTGTTTGAGGCTAGAATAGAAGATCTTGAAGTCAAATTTGATGAATTAATGAAAAAAGATAAAGAAAAAATCAAAATACGGTTCGAAGACGAAGAGGTAGATGAAGAAATAGATATGGAACCAAAAAATCCAACAGGAGCTCTTCGAATAGCTTCTGCCAATACTATCTCTACTGAGGAAATTGAGTGATTCAATACAGTGGTCCAAGACCCTGTAAGGGGTAAAAGAGTCCTAAACAGACTCTACAACATGGAGATAATCTTTGAGATTCCAGGAGTCAAACCATTTAAGGTCCAAGTAATTCTTGACACAGGAACAACTGTTTGCTGTGTCAACCAAGAAATTGTCCCGCAAGAGGCATTGGAGCCAAGTGCCTATCCCATACAAATAAATAGGGTAAACTCGACTCAGATAGCCAGTCTGAAACTCAAAAATGGCAGTATACTGATTAAGTCGAATAGGTTCAGAATTCCCTTCACCTATTCTTTTTCGATGGGGAAGAATGAGGGAGTTCAGATGCTGATCGGGTGCAATTTTATTCGATCCATGCAAGGTGGTTTATGAATCGAAGGCCATAATGTGACTTTCTACAAAAATATCACGACGATTGCAACCACAACAGATGCTGAGGTAGTACAAGCCGCAATTCCTGAGCTCGACCTGACGGGCTTAGAATACATTGAAGTAAGAGAGGCCGTAGCATACCACCAAGAGCAAGAGTCACAACAGTTTAAAGAAAAGTTCAGACCACTACTCAGCAGACTAAAGAAACAAGGGTTCATTGGAGAAAATCCTTTGAAACACTGGTCTAAAAAATCAAGTGACGTGCTCTCTCGACATCAAAAATCCCGATCTCCAGATTCAGGATAAACCTCTGAAACATATGACGCCACAAATGAAGGAACAATTTGAAAAATATACAAAGGCGTTATTACAACTGGGAGTAATTAAGCCTAGTAAAAGCAGTCACAGAATTATGGCTATAATGGTCAATTCCAGAACCACCATTGACCCAGTCATTGGCAAAGAAATTAAAGGCAAAGAGCGCATGGTATTCAACTGCTGGTCCCTCAACGATAATACTCACAAGGACCAGTATAGCCTCCCTGGCATCAATACTATCCTTAAAAAAGTCGGCCACAGTAAAATTTACTCAAAATTTGACCTCAAGAGTGGATTTCATCAGGTGGCAATGGCACCCGAGTCAATTGAATGGACTGCTTTTGTGGTGCCTGGTGGTCTACATGAATGGCTCGTTATGCCATTTGGACTGAAGAATGCACCGGCTATTTTTCAAGGGAAGATGGATTAGTGTTTTGCCGGTACTGAAGATTTTATAACGGTGTATATTGATGATATTCTAGTATTTTTTGAGAATGAACAACAACATGCCGAGCACCTTAGAAAAATGCTAGAAATTTGTGAAAAATGGGGCCTCGTTCTCTCTCCAACAAAGATGAAAATAGCTGTCAGAGAAATCGAATTTCTTGGAGCAATCATTGGAAAGAGTAAGGTAAATCTCCAACCCCATGTCATAAAGAAGATTGTCTCCTTTGATGAGAAAAAATTGAAAGAAAAGGCCGGACTCTGAGCATGGTTAGGCATACTTAATTACGCTAGGAGTTACATTCCAAAACTTGGGACTCTCCTAGGTCCCTTGTACACAAAAACCAGCCCTCATGGAGATAAGCGCCTCAAACCGTCTAATTATGAACTGATCAGAAAAATCAAGGAGAAGGTACAAAACCTGCCAGATTTGGAACTTCCACCAACAGGGAGCTATATCATCCTTGAAACAGATGGATGTATAGAAGGATGGGGTGGCATATGCAAATGGAAACCAAAGAAGCATGACCCGAGAACCATAAAAAAGATTTGTGCCTATGCTAGCGGCAAATTTCCGGTGATCAAGTCAACCATTGATGCAGAAATACACGCTTGCATGGAAACATTGAAGGCACTAAAAATCCACTATCTTGATCAGTAGGAAATAACGCTAAGGACTGACTGTCAAGCAATAATATCCTTTTTCAATAAGTCAGCCCAAAATAAACCATCAAGGGTTAGATGGATAAATTTTGTTGATTATGTAACAGGGACAGGAGTGCAGATTAACTTTGAGCACATAGATGGTAAGCTAAACAGGTTAGCAGATGCACTCTCCCGATTAACAACGAAATTGGCTGTCACCAGTGAGATACAAGAACAACAAGAGCTATTATTAGCCCATCTCGAATGAGCATTCGAAGAAGCAGACCGATTTAGTGATAGTCTAAACAAGCACATGAATGAGCTAATTTTAAAAATTATCTCTTTACTCTAATTCCCCTTTGAAATCCAAATAAATGTTTAATTATTTTTGTTCCTTTTTCAGGTCTGATGGTAATCTACGGAAAACCATTGATCTTTGGCAGTAATCCACGAAAAACTGTCTTTTGTTTATATCTTTGCAGAAAAATGGTGCTGGAGTATTTAACCCATATTTTTAGAAGTTATGAAGGATCCCCATGTTATGGTCTTAGGCCAGATTCCAGGATAGCGCTCAACAACGCTGTTCGTTGGGGAGCATCATGTGGCCAGACAGAAGAAATAGAAGACTATGAGACAATCACTTGTGATTTATTATTTTCAAGGACGACTTTAAATATGGAAGAAGGGGTGAGAACAAGGCTCATTGAATTACACCAAGCTCAAATTCAAAAGTCCCTTACAGAGCTTGAAAAATTGCTAGTCATGAGCAATTTACAAAAGGTCAGACTTGAACAACATGCTAGCAAGGATAATTGGGCAAGAGATGCCCTCAGACCTGTTAACAATAATATCGAAAAGTTGATTGAAACTCACATTAAGCTTCAACTAATCCAACAGAGCATCTATTATTTGGTAGTTTGCATAATATGCTTACTTTCGGTGCCAACTTGTTTGGTCTGTTCTCCACTACATGGGTTAGTGGGCATCTTTTCTTTTCTAAAAAGCATCTTTATAATGGTGCTAGTATGTAATAATTGTACTGGTGTGTTTTAGTGCGCCACTTGGTGCATCTTTATGCTCATTATTGAGTAGTGCGCTTTATTTTATTTTGCTTTTGGACAGCACTGAGGGAGTGTTTTCCATTATTTCATTTTCAGATCGCCCTACGTGTGTCAGTACGCATCTTTTTATTTGAGTGGGAGACAAAAGTATGTCGTAATCCAATTAATTGCATAACGATGGGGCCCAATAAGCACCCAATGCGTTATTGAGATACCAAACTCGAGTCTCTATAAAAGAGTGTCATTCAGAAGTTGCAAGACATACAGAAAAACTCTGAAGTCTTACTTCTTCTCTTGTAATCCTACTCTATCAAAAAAAAATCTTTCTCTTGCAATTTCATTATTCTATAAAAAACTTTAAAGCCAACATTAATTTTTTTTTTTTAAAAAGTAACCTTTTCGGTTACCCGTTTCATTAGAGAAACAATGAGTTTACATAAAGCAACAAAACAACATATAAAAATCTAAGAACTGAGGGCTGCAGTCCTATCTCCACTGCACCCATCTAATTGCCCATCCTATGTACCAGTACAAGTTGCTTAGACTTATTACAAACACTAGTCCAGAATTCCAAGTCTAAAAGAAAGAACAGAAACCAGCGGTGACATTTTTCTCTAATAAAAATGAGACCAATTTATCCTTATTCCAACATTGCCCCTCTCAGAGATATTTCACCCTCAGTGTTTCCATCTTCAGTTGGGCCCAGCAAATCCCCTGGCAGTAGCATTTGAATTGGTATCTCATCCCATTCTTTTGGTATCCACATGAATACTTTGCTCCTTTCAACACTTTTGAGAACACCTGTCCAATATTCAACCAAACCATTAATCATCAGAAGAATGTTTCTCATACTCTTCACAGATGCATTTTGAAAAATAATGTGATTTCTATGGGTCCAAAGAGACCAACAAAAAGCACTAAACACTAACAGAAACGCTTGTTTCTCTTCTTTTGGAAGAGAATGAGCAAAATCAATAATATCTTTAATAGTAACCCAATGACTATAGTGAGAGTGAGCTTCCCCTAACCAATACCAGATGTGTTGAGCATAAGTGCAATGTAAAAAAAGGTGGTCAGCTGACTCTTGATGTTGGCAGAAGCAACAACAGTTGATTCCTTGCCACCCTCTTTTCACAAGATTTGTCTTTGTCAGGATTTTATTATTTTCTAACAACCACATGAAGATTTGAACTTTGTGAGGAACATGTGTCTTCCACCAAGTTAAAAGTTTCAAGGGAGTGATTCCTCCATAGGAAAGAAAAGTATAAGCAGATTTAGTACTAAAATGACCAGAATTATGCCATCTCCACACAATTTGATCGGGCTTATCAATCAAATGAATTTGGGTGGTAACAGTCATCAAATCACCCCAGTCCTGATAATCTCTACCTGTCAGCACCCTTCTAAAAGTGAGAGTGTTTCCACGGGACATAAAGACTTCCTGTACAGAACAATTAGTATTTGTGCAAACTTTGTACAGAGAATGAAATTGAGTAGAAAGTGAACATTCACCCCACCAAATATGGTGCCAAAAGGATACACTAGAACCATCCCCAATTTGATATCTACTAGAGGCCTCACCTAAAGCAGCAATTTTTTTAATATTGGACCAGAAGAAGGAGGTCTTACCACTTTGGTTTGACCCAAGATACTTCTTTCTAATCAATTTCTTCCACAAAGAAGTACAACTATTATCAGAGAATTTGAACCACCATTTCAACAAAAAGGCCATATTCATATGTTGAAGATTCAAAACTCCTAACCCACCCATTTCTTTTGTAGAACAAACTCTTTGCCAATTGACTAAATAATATTTTTTCCTAGGGCCAGCATTGCCTTGCCAAAGGAATCTTCTCCTCACCGAGTCAATTGATTTACAAATTTTCATCGGCATTTTGTATAAAGATAAAGTGTATAAAGGAATGGAGCTCAGAACAGAATTCAAGAGGTTTAATCTACCTCCCATAGACAAGAGAGACCCTTTCCACCCCTGCAACTTACCTGAAATTTTATCTACTAAATGTCCCCAATCTTTACAAAGGAGAGTCTTATAGTGTAAAGGAATACCCAAATAATCTAAAGGAAAAGTCCCTACCTTACATCTAAAAATGTTAGCTAAATGCTCAGCTTCTGTTTGAGAGATATTAATTGGGAGTAACTCTGTCTTTTGAAAATTAATTTTTACTCCTGAGAGAGCCTCAAAGCCAATCATAGCCCAAAAAACATGTTCTATATTTCTATCAGTAGCTTCTAAGAATAAGATTGTGTCATCAGCATAATGGATGTTGGTGATACCTTTACCATCTAAAATGGGAGGTCCCAGCCCTTTAATTCTTTCAGCTGCCCTACCTTTACTAAAAATTCTAGAAAGAGAATCAGCTACAATATCAAAAAGAAAAGGGGAGAGAGGGTCTCCCTGCCTCAATCCCCTTCTACAAGGAAAATTAATGGTCATAGAGTCATTTATATTGATACAAGTGAGAGAACTATCACATAACTTCTTAATCCAATTAATCCACCTCCCACCTAAACCTCTACATTTCAAAACATCAAGTAAATAGGTCCAGTTAACCCTATCATAAGCCTTTTCAAAATCAATTTTAATAACTACTCCTTTTTGGTGAGAGTACTTACAAGAATGGATAACCTCATGTGCTAGGACAACATTATCATGAATATTTCTATCTTTTAAAAATCCTGACTGAACAGGATCAATCAGTTTATTAATTACTTTCCCTAGTCTAGTAGTGAGGATCTTAGTAATGATTTTAGCACTACAATTTATCAAACTAATGGGCCTAAACTTTTGAATAATTCTAGCATCTTTTTCCTTAGGCATCAAACAAATCACTGCTTTATTTATTTTAACTAAATGTAATTCACCAGTGTAGAAACTATGTACTAAACTACAAAGATCATCTCTGACTAAATCCCAAAAGATCTGGTAAAAACTAAAGGGGAAGCCATCAGGGCCAGGGGCCCCATCTGGCTCTGAATCAAACACAGCTGAATAAATTTCGTCTATGGTAAAGGGCTGTTCTAAAGTTAGTTGTTCAGCCAAAGTAAGACTAGGCTCACCTTCCCAAAAATCATCTAGCATTATTGCATTAACAACGCCAGATGTACCTATCAGATTTTTGTAGTAAGTAAGAATATGATTCTCTATATCTTTTTTATCATCTACTGTCCTACCCTCTATTTCTAAAGAGAAAATATGTTTTTTCTTACTCCTCACGGTAGCTATTTTATGAAAATAAGAAGTATTTAAATCTCCTTCTTTTAACCATTTATCTTTACTTCTTGTCTTCCAATAAAGTTCTTCTTGTAAATATATAGTATCTAAGGTTTCCTTACAATGTTTCCAAGTAACCTGTTCCTCTACCGTAAAGTCTCTAATCTCCTGTATCCTCTCTAACCTATGTAAAGTTTCTATAGGTTCTTTTTTCTGTCTTTTTCTAGCACTGTCAAAGTTTTTCCTCCACCCAGTCATTCTTTTTTTCAAGTGTTTCATCTTCTTTAACCAATTATTCCCTATGTTCCTATCTAGAGGGCATTCATGCCACCATTTATAAACTAAATCTCTAAACCCTTCCTCCTGTATCCATAAAGAATCAAACCTAAAAATTTTATTACTAGGATTTCTAAGACCTGTATCCAATACTATAGGACAATGATCAGATCCTAATTTCTCTAAATCTATGACTGTACTATTATGATAATGATTGTCCCAACACATGTTACCAAAAAATCTATCTAGCAGGGCAAAGCAGGGTCCACTGGACCAAGTGAATCTCCTATTTTGCAATTTGTATTCAAGTAAACAATGGTCATTCACAAACATATTGAATTTCCTACTAAGTCTACAGTTAAAGTTACTACCTGATTTTTCTATTCTACTTCTGAGTGCATTGAAATCACCACTAAGAAGCCATTGTCCTGTCCAATTACTCCCTACATCTTGTAGTTCACTCCAGAACTGGGACTTCAAAGATAAGCTAACTGGACCATACACTACAGTATAAAGAAAAATGTTATCAAGTTGTCTATCTTTCAATTCAAGAGTAATAGAAAAACCTCTTTGGTCTACCTTAATCACTTCTATGGTTGCACTATTACAACCTACTAAGATACCACCAGATCTACCTTGAGACGGTTTCCAGAACCATTGATCAAGGGAAGTACTAATGGTTCTCAAAATTCGATCAGTGAAGTTTTCTTTTTTTGTTTCTTGAATAGCTACAATGTCACACTTCAGATCCCTGATAGTATCATTTAACTGCTGTCTTTTTCTAGTACTATTAATCCCTCTAGCATTCCAGTTAAAAATCTTCATGAATACACAATCTCCCCCTGGTTTAAGTGTACACTAGTCACTATTTCAGAATCAATTTTATTTCTATCTAAAATATGTTGTAATATTTCTTCAAAAGTCACTCTATCCATTCTTTGAACCTCTTCTATAATCTGAGTAGCTTGGTTATTATCAGCTCCTAATCTAATCCTATACACAGCAAACATATCAACAATTTCATCTACAGTCAACCTATTAAAAGGAAATTGATTAAGAAGAGGTGTACCTTTCACTTTACCTATTTGGGAGAAATTAGCAAGTCTACTCTGGGCCTTACTCATAATGTTAGAGGTAGAAATATTTTGAATCTTCAGCCTAATACTTCTCCTCACTTCTGGGATCCCCTTTGATGTATTGGTTGGTGTAATATGAAGTATCTGTTGTGGCACATTTGTTGCATCCAGTTCTTGCTGCTGTTTTTCTTGATCATGCTCCATGTCTCCCTGGTCTTCAAACGTAAGAACAACCCCTTCAGAATTATCTTCACTAGCCATTATTGGTGAAGTGGGAATTGGAGACCCTACAGCAGTTTCTTGAGTGTCTACCCTGTCTGGGGGGGTACTGTTCTCACATGCTGGAGTTGGAGGGATCACTTGACCCCCTCCATGATGTGTGTGCTCCCTATCTCTTTGCACCTGATGAAAGATGGCATCTATTGTGCCAGGAGATGGATGTTTTTGTGTAGAATGAACTCTCCCCCCCTTGGATTGAATAGAGCTCAGATTGCATTCATCTTGCATCTGGTGTAAAGTGGCATCAGCTGTCTCAGTAACAGTGTTGGAACCTACCATTCCTTCAGAAGTAGGTGTTTTCTGGAGATTATCTTGGGCCACCATGTGCAGGAGGGCATCTACTGTCCCTGGAATGAGGGAAGCACTCTTGTTGTGCACATGAATGGTATTAGAGATCCTTTTCTAGCTTGTTCCAGCATTGTCATCAGTCTGCATAGGTTCCACCCCTTTACCTTTGGGAGGATTACCTTCAGAGGGACCACTATTATCTCCAACTACACCTTGAGGGGGGTTTCTAGGAGGTGGTCTATTATCATTTCCATTCCCCCGTCCACCTTGTCTCTGAGGAGGTTGATTATCCCTCCCCCTTCTATTCCCTCCATCACCATGCCTAGGTTCTATCTCAAACTCAACACTGTATCTCTCAGTGTCACCCCACTGATTGGTGTAAGGTATCCAAGCAGTAGCTGGGATGTGATGGGTATCACAAACTCCAACCCTAACCCTAGCAAACCTAAAATTAAGGTGTTCTGCTGTTATGGGGTCCAGTTCAAACACCACTCCACCCCATTTGGCAAACAAAGTCTGAAACTCAGGGAAATGCCATAGTTTGATTGGAAAATTGTATATTCTCACCCAGACTGATAGCAATTGAGCCCCTGAGTCAATCGCTGGGTCCCATGGGTAGATTCTCACCTCTTGGTTCTCCAGTTTGATCTTCTGGCGAATCAAAGCTGTTTGTAGCCAGTCAGGAGGAGCTTCAATCAGGTACTTCCAGTCTTCGTATGGCCTGACCACCCATTTGTAAGCCAACAGCTTCATCAATGCTCTCTGAACTCTTTCTGGACCCCAACGAAGTTCATCGAGGAGGATGAAGCTACGCTCAAAAGCTTGTTCCAACCCTATCACCGCTTGGTTAGAGTTGAACGCTGGGCCAAGAACATTCATCGCCATTGAAACCTTCTGTGAAGATCTCAATGGAGGTTGATTGGGCTGAGGAGGCGGCTTTGGTTGAGATGGTGGTACCAATCGAGATCTACACTGGAACGACTTGTGACCCAGACGGTTACAGATGAAGCATAGCTCTGCATTAGGGCATGAAACTGCCAGGTGTCCTTTCTCGGCACAGCGAAAACACACTGGTTTCTGTTGAGTCGATTGTGTGCGCAGTTGTGTAATCTTCTCTGTAACAATCGATTTGCGAGTTGGTTGAACCTCCTTTAATGGAGACTCGACGATCCGCTTCCAGTACTGTGTTGGTTTCACTGGATCTACTGGATTTACACTATTTCGAGTTCCATTAGAGCTTATATGGGCTAGCGCCATGGCTGATGTCACCAAGCTCGTCTTGGGTTGGGCTTGCTCCATATAGCCCAAGTCTGTACAAAAAGCCAAATTGCGAGAAAATATAACGCAAAATGTGAATTAAAATTGAATTTTGGAGTTTTTTGTAGAGAATCGAAGTGTAAAATCAAGCGAAACTAGAAGGAGAAAATCGCCACACAATCGCCTAACTATCGCCTAACTAGAAGGAAAAAAAAGCCAGCATTAATTATAATCCGAAATTTCAAAGTCGATCAGTCTTCCACTTTGCTTCCACTTTGGTATCAGAGCAAGGTTTGTTTTTTAATACTATTTATGGCTTTCTAAATTTCTGTGTTCTAGGTAGTCACTTAAGTGGGAGATTATATTAAATCCTTAGAAGGTTCAAAACTTGAAACTTATAATTAATAATTAATTAAGTCTGAGAACATTAATTTAAAGTTTGAAAATTCTAAAAATTTTGGAAGAATCAAAAGAATCACACTGCCGTACAGTACTTATTAGATGAAAGAAGATCGCGGATAAACACTATGATGTGAGAGGAACCTAAAATTAATAGAACTTGTCATCCTAAAAATTAAAATCAAAGACTGTTAATTATTAACCTAAGTGCACAATTGGAGTGACCCTAGTATAAATACCAAGAAATATTCCCACTAGAGTGGCAAAAACACAATTTTAAAGATTTCGGGTGGCACAAACAAAATTGTCCCTAGAAAATATAGCTATAGCTTATTATTTTTTTAGGAGTACTGTTCTCTTAGTTATAATAATTATAAAATAAATTTGTTGTGGAATATAACCTATTTTTTATTATTTAATACGAACGTATTTCCATATAAACATGGCTATACTTATTGTCATCATAATTAATTTTCAACGAACACGAAAATGTGACGTAGCAATGATCATATAATTTCTCACTCTTACCATACAAGTTTTTCCACAAAATTCAATGAATTTAATCATAATTCATGTTCGAGATAGTCAATTGTGAGAACGATAAGAGGTAATTAACATTACAGCTTGTATTAAGACTAAAAGAAATAGATGACATTGATAAGATATAATTATGATATGTAATCAAATTCTTTTTATAGCTTTCAGTCAAAAATACATCATTTTCAGGAGTAATAGGTGAGATAGAAAAAGAAGAAACAAAATTGAGGAAATATCAAAACCAAGATAGCTCCATCTGTGGTATTCTTTTAATGTTATACCGTTTGGTGAAAAAAAGAAAGAAAGATAAGTTTACATGCAATATGCATACTTACCCTAAATAGTTTCTTTTTTTTTTCTTTTCTTGTCAATTTGTAAGTTCTTTTAACAAAAAAAATAGGAAGCAAAGAAATAATTAAAAAGTATTAAAAAAGGAGAAACCGAGAAAGTACTTTTGCTGTTGAAGTAAACATCATCAAATTATCTTGAAACTGTAGCAAAGATTCCTCTTTTCTCTCAACATATTTGTACTTTCTTTGTCCAGTAACTGTATGAAATAATTTGTTCAACGCATTATAAAGTTGTTCTCATGAAATGAAAAAAATTCAACAAATTTTATGATCGTTTTCTGATGCTTATTATTAACCCTCGTTTAGATAATAAGGTTCAATGCGACTACGGTCTACGGCGTTGTTTTTCACAATATTAATATATTCCACTGCATGCAAATTCTATCTGTTTCTTCATACAAAAATACAAAATATATACTAACGGAAGGATTTCTAGATCAAATTTCAGGAATTAAAACATTTTTCAACGAGTTTAATATTAACTAGGTGGGAAAACGCGGCTTCGCCGCGCCTGAGCAGATTCTTTTATATTTCAATTTTAAAAACTACTAATAATTCATTTTTCCCATCGTTCTTACTATGTTATAGTTCAAAACATTCAAATTTTGAATGTCAAGATCTAAAATTTTTAAAAGATTCGAAATTGGAGACAAAAGAATTAGAGAAAAATGGACGTAAACCTTGAGTGCATATATATAAGCATTTTCATAATTATGGTTTGCTAAAAGTTGTAGATAGCCATCACTATCTCTTTGGACTCTTAAACATTTCGAGCATATGCTTTTATACGAAATCTACTAAATGTCCATTGAAACTTATTTACATGAATATTTTAACAATGTCTTTTACACTCTCCTTGACATCAACCGAAAAATTAAAAAATAGTATTAAATTAATATAATATATTAAAAATAATATCAATATAATAATATTTTTTTAAATAGTATCACGAGATCAGAATCCCAGATTCCGAACGTAAGATCGAATTCCTGGATTCCGATCTTAGCTTTTTAATTTTTTTATATATTATTTATTTATTTATTTTATTAATTAGTTAAATAATTAGAAAATTAGATAATATATTGTAAAAATATTGAAAAATATGGAAAAAATCAGGAATAATTAAATTAAATTTTATATGTAATTTAGTATTTTTTGGGAAAATTAAATTTATTTTCATTTTAATTAATTTATTTAATTAAAATATAAATTTTTATAACTTATTTAATTAAATGAATTGTACCATTTAAAAAGGATTATAAATTTTCAGAATTTGCAGGGAAAAAAAGGCATAATCCTTTCAGAATGTTCAAAGTTTTATTAATCCTTTCTGCATTTGCAGGGATACAAAGGCATAATTTGAACATTAAAACTTTAAACAGGCTTAACTTTCGATAGGAAGGTCCGTTTGGGGCGATCGAGCACAATCCGGAAAGCTGGCGACGAGATCTACACATGTTACTGGGGTGAAACCCCGTAACAACCATTTTCGAGTCCAAAAAACGCTCTCTGGACCTCCAAAATCCACTTTGAAAGTTTGCAAACCTAAAACCACTCTAAACTACTAAAAATGTTTTTAAAATCATAAATTAATCATTAAAAAGAGAAATACAGTAAATCAAGTGAATTTAGTCTTTCTTCTCCGTCTCAATAAAACATCAATCTCGTGTGATTCCTTTCTAACGCAATCCAGAAAGTGCTTCCTTGATCATGAGACTCGATATGATTGTTTAATATATAATATGAAAATAATATATACAGAGGACGACATCCGGGATGCATATCAAATGGTTGTTTAAAAATTTATAATTTAAATTTTAATTAATTAAAAATTTATACTTAATTATTCATTTTTTAATTAAATAAATTAAGTAAATTTATATTTAATTGAATAAATTAATTAAAAGGAAAATAAATTTAATTTTCCAAAAAAAAATACTAAATTACATATAAAATTTTGTTTAATTATTCCTGATTTTTGTATATTTTTTCAATATTTTTAGAATATATTATCTATTTTTCTAATTAATTAACTAATTAATAAACTAATAAAAGGAAAAAAAATTTAATTTCCCAAAAAAATACTAAATTACATATAAAATTTAGTTTAATTATTCCTGATTTTTTCCATATTTTTTCAATATTTTTACAATTTATTATCTATTTTTCTAATTATTTAACTAATTAATAAAATAAATAAATAAATAAATAATATATAAAAAATTAAAAATCTAAGATCGGAATCTCGGATTCCGATCTTAGCTAAGGTTGGAATCCGGGAATCCGATCTTGCGTTCGGAATCTGGGATTCCAATCTCGTGATACTATTTAAAAAAATATTATTATATTAATATTAATATATTATATTAATTTAGTATTATTTTTTAAAATTTCGGTTGACATCAGTCTATCTTAGCCCCTTCTTTCCACCTTCACTGAAGCCCAGTATGGCAGTACCTGATGGTGCCATAGTAACATCTCAACATTGCTAGCAACCAGATGAATTGTTGTACGATATGAGCATCTAAAGGAAAAGTAATGAACTAATTAGATGAACCAAACAATACGTTATTTGTTGCCAACCCATCTCTAATAAAATAAACTGGCCAGATATAAAGCTAGGATATTACTATGTGCCATCTCTAATTATGAAAACAATTAAACCATCTTTAATTCTCTTTGCACGTATTTTTTTAGCTATTAGTAAATTTTAATACCATCACCATCACGTCATGTACTTTTACAGCACCGATCGAAAAAGAAAAATTAATATTTAATGGGTATGGGTATGGGTATATTAACATTTAACAGCCATCTTTGCATGACAAACACGACAACCTACAAAAGAAAATTTTAAATAGACAAAGTAAAATTGTAGATGAATTTCTACAGTTAAGATAGGTTGTGCATTTTGATTTGGTGCAATTATAATTTGTTGAATCGCCAATCAAGTGCTAATAGAACTGAAACTGTAATTTTTAAATTGCTCATGAATGATCAATTGAATTTCACATTGCATTAAATTTGATACACAACATATCTAAAAGGTATAGAACATATTTGTAATTCTGCTTTTCTGAGTTTTGATTACCATTTGATCGGTTGTAAATAGTAATAGCTACTAAAAAAATTTGTTGTCAATATAACCTAAGTAACCTAACCCATACTTAATTCAGGAAAAAGGAAAAAAAAATACCCTGACCAGAATTCAGCCACCCAGATGAGTTGTCAGCAAAAAGAGATATCTTTTCCTCTTGTAGTGTTCCCATCTATCTCAATCCTTTCACGAAATTCAAATTTTCTTCCTCAGAGCTGCATATTAACTAAAATAGAATCATCATCAATTTGATTGGCATAATTGTTGGAATGGCGATGATAAATAAGGGTAAATAATATGTGTAAATCTCACTGGCAATAAAACGATTGTCTCAGAGAATTAAGATTCGTGTAATACCGACCAACTTATCTTACCAAATAGAAAAGTATCTCATCTATAAAGAATAAAGAATAAAAGATAATTCATATTATTATTGCGTAGAAAATTAATAGTGATTTTACAAAAATTTCAAAGAAAAACAATAATTAATTGTAATTTCTTACAGAAATTTCGAAGAAAAACAATAGAACTGATAGTAGAGACCTAATGGAAGGTCAAGCAAAGAGCACATGTGCCATCAAAATTGGAATACGGCTAATAGCATTTCTTCAAATTTCTTCAAGGCAACATCCAAATTGGGATTATGAGAGTGGTATGAACACCGATATTCCCTAATTGAAGAACACGATTAATCGATGGAGGAGACGAAGTAGCCGTTGTCGGAGGAAGGGCCAGGGCGGTGGCTTTCTATTGGGGTGAGGGGAAGACGACGGAAGAGGGGCAGGAGCGGTTGGGGGAGGAGGGGCTGGGGGTGAGGCGGGGGGTTGGCGGAGGAATAGGAGTCATAGAGATGCGCGGAGGAAATGATAAGAGTGGTGGTGGAGGAGCTAGCGGTGTGTCGGAGGTGGAGGATAAGGATAAGAGTGGAGAAGCTAGAGGTGGAGGTGGAGGATTAGCGAAGGAGGCGGAGATCGAGCTCGCGACGTCTGAGTAGAGTAGGGGTGTTAGCCTGTTAGGTGTAGAGAGAGACGGAGACGCTTCTAGGTTTAAAAAGGAGGAAAACAGTGACGATCAGATTTCAGCGAAGAAAATGAACGCCTCGGATTGCCGCGTCGAAATTGAAAATAAAAACGGTATCGGACACCCACAGAATTTAATTAATACTAGGTGGGGAAGCGCGGCTTCGCCGCGTCACGGTGAATTTTTGATAATTAATAAATGTGATTTTTTTTATAATTTTTGATAATTAGTAAACTATAAGTGCTTACTATCATAATTTAGTGCTGACATATTGAGATTCATTAAAGACAACATTAAGTATATATAATAAATGTATCTTAGATTATTTATTATTATTAATATAAAAAAAACATGCAACATTATGTCTGTATCATATATAGTAAGTTAGAATTGCAATTTAGATTGCTCATAAAAGGCAGACGTTAATTTGTTAAAAAATGTGTGTATAGAATTAGGTTTTCCTTGGAGGCTAAAGTGGTCAATATTAGTAAAAGAAAATTGTAAGATAAAAACTCAAATTACGCCTATAAAAAATGTGACAAAAAAAATATTGCTTGCTTATTGTGTATAAAAAGTCACTTAAATAAGATGTGTATCTGCTAAACGTCACGTAATTGTATCTATGTCTGGTCTCCTGTGAAGTTTTTAACTTAAATTAATTGCTTTTTAGAAAACAAATTGCCTGATTTGGTTTAAAATAGGAACACAATTAGACCATTTTAGTAAGTTCAGCCAAGCAATAGCTACACATATGTGCTTATTAAACATATACCTGCCATTACTCCTGTCTATACCAAATGTCTTATTAATCAAAAGATAAATATAATTAATCTTTTCTGTAAGTTACTTCTTTTAGAAATTTTTAACCAAAAGGTAATTAAGCAGTCAAGGTGTAAGTATTTATTTGATTGATGAATATGAAATTTTAAATCGGAATTGCTTAAGACCATCCTGTAGATTCCATCATCCTCCATCATCTCCAGTGTGAACATACATTTTTGGTCCCCACTATTTTGGTGAATTTATTCGAAATTGTTCTCCCTCCCATCCTTTCTATTTTTGGTCCCCACTGTTTCTCTTCTTCTCATCCTTTCCTATTTTGGTCCCCACTATTTCTTTCTCTCTCATTTTTTCTATTTTTGGTCCCCACTGTTTTTCTTAATAGTTTATATATATAACTGTTGAAGTTATATATGTAACTGTTGAAGTTAATATATATAACTGTTGAAGTTATATATGTACCGTTGAAATTATATATGTAACAGTTTAGGTTAATATGTTATATATGTAACTGTTGAAGTTAATATATATAATTGTTGAAGTTATATATGTAATTATTGAAGTTAATATGTTATATATGTAACTGTTGAAGTTAATATAAATAACTGTTGAAGTTATTTATGTAGCTGTTGTAGTTAATATAAGTAATTGTTATCCCAAATATATTGGAGATTGACTTGTGTTCCCACTGGAATAGGAGGGAGAAAAATAGTGGGGACACAAAATATTCTAAAAATAGAAAAAACTAAAATGTGTTCCCACTGGGGATGATGGAGATGATGGATCTTGGGGATGATCCTTATCACCCCCGATTTTAAATGACAACTGAAATGGTAACGTTTGATTTACATTAATTGAATAATTATCCTAATATCCTTTACCGACAATGTTTTTGGACTGTACGTAGACAAACTCTACCAAACGAATTACAAAGTTCAAACCATTACAACTGCATATCTGAATTTGAAAAGAATAAAAAAACCATGGCGCTGGTACCAGTGCCCCTCCACTATGTGATGTGAAAGACCTCCAACCATGCCACCAAATTAACTATTGAAGAAATTACTGGCAGTGGTCTCTCTATATTTTGAAACCGTAAACTTAAAGAAGTATTCTAATATATCGATATATTTTTCAGTGAACAATTTTTGTTCATTGTTGCACTTAGTCACCTATGAAAGCAGTAAAAAAAATAATTTCTAATTAAAACTTGAGACCAATAGAAATGACAAACAACATTACAGAATTATATTGTACCTTGTAATGATAGAGATAAATATACATATAAAATAGATAGAGAAACGAAAGATAGAGAGATAAAAGAGAACCTTCAATTAAAAATGAGGTGCATATAAGTAGATGGCATAGCAATGTCCAGTGCAAGGTGTTGGGGTCTCAATTTGCTTCATTGAGCTCTCCTACAATATTTCAATGATCATAGACATCATTACCTCCATTGCATCATTAGATCCTTTAAGCATAATGATGATGCAGAAATGGAGAAATAGAAAAAAATTCTTAATTTTCAGAATAATGATGTAGACTTTTTAAAAGTGAGTTCTTCTCAGCAAGGATCCTTTCCAATTATGCCCTTGACATATTTTAAGCAAGCTTATATGTGAACACTCTTTGTAAAAAAAATCCTGAAGTGTTAATACTTTAATAGTTCTCACATGTACTAATGCAAAGAAAGTAAGCATAAATTAAAACAGCCACATTGACCAAAGAACATCTTCACTGCAATCAACACAAACTCAAAAACGATACTGACATGGTATGATTTTTAGTTGTTGTATTACTCAGCTCAAAAAGATAAGTTTTTTTTTAGTGAGAACTACTACAAAATCTCAAATAAATAAAAAAAACATAGCAAATAAATGGGAAAAAAAATCAATGTGAAATTTTTATATTTAACAATATTCAGACCTCTTTATAAGTTGTGGCTACAATCATGATCACTTCAGAAAAATTAATATATTATTTTACCTTCGAAACAATCCATTGCCATGTCTATCTTCAAAAAAATCCATTGTCATGTCGAATGACAGATTGGAAGTTCTGATAAATACGTAAACTAAACTACCATTGTAAAACCAAAATAGCTGCGTTGTCAAGTTTTAAGTCCAAGTAGGACCCTTTCTATATATGTTAAATTAATTCAATCCCGCTGCTCTCTTAACACTTAAATTAATCCAAGTAGGACCCTTTCTAGAAACCAGCATACAAATTGAAGTGTGAAAAAGAGCCCCTTAATACCATTTACACAGGAGTCTTTAATTTGTTTACCTCTTTTATTCATAGTTAAATTATGTTATAAACTAACTAATAATTGATGCTAAGCCATAAATGAAAGCTTATCTCTGAGCTTCTCTATGTCAACTGCTAACCTAAGTAACTCATTTCAAAGGTTCATAGCTAGAAAAGGTTCAAGTATTACAAAATTCTCACTATTGCAGTTTGGTTCATACCATGAATTTGCATGACAAAGAATTTATTGAATGAACTGTAGTGTATGGTACGAATCAATATTCTAGTTCATACTTGTGAACTAAAGGGAATAAAAATGCTAACTAAAGGATGATTCAGAAAATGAAAATAGTAGTAGAAATTAGAAAACTAACCAGAAATCTCAATTGTTGCATCTTTAGATATTGATGAAACAATAATTTTGATATTCTCCTTAGATCCCAACTTTGCTATTCTCTCCTGTAAGAAATTTTTAGAAACCTATTCATGCCATGTTCAATGATCAAAGCACAGTTAGAGAAGATGCGTGTATACCTCTTGAGCGCAATCTCATTGATTGAATCAAATTTCCTCAGTACCTCAGCCATCTCTTTATCTCTTGATGATCGTCGGAATAGAAGCGCGTATCTATTGGGGAGGCGATGAAGAGAAAGAAACATCGATGGAGAGAGGTGGAAAAAATTGGAGCAAAAAAATGTCGGAAATAGGCGGAGGCAGAGGCGGAGGCAGAGAGCTCGCGGACTTTAATGTGTCGCGAATTTGGCGAAGAAGAATAGGCGAAGCGTCGAGGAGGTGGAGGAGTAGGTGGGCGCGTTTCCAGAGGAAGAGGAGAGGGTGCGAAGGAGGCTGGGGGTGTGACAGGGTCGGAAGGGACAGGCCGTGGGGGCAGACCTGACGACTGACGAAGGATCCGTCGAGGGTTTTGGAGAGAGGAGTTGAGTAATGGAGATGAGTGGATGAGGCACGGGATAGATGGAGAAAAAAGATGGTCATACTTCAGCGTTGCGTAAACGAAGCCGTGTCGCTGGCGAAAACAAAAAAAACGGACTACGACACCCACAGGTTTTAATTAATACTATAGATATACTATAGACTATAGATATTAGATATAGATTTAAGTTTGAAACCATACATAATGTAAAACCCCGCCAATAAAAAATCCGGGATATGGGGAGATTCCAGGCATATTGTTTTACACTATTTTTATTGTCAGAAATTATTATATTGTTTCTCTAAAATCCGAAAATTATTTAAAGTTTTCTTTAACGCTGTGCCAGACTAAGGCTCCGTTTGGATAGGTGTGGGAAGAAGGGAAGAAGTGGGAAGAAGTATTGGGAAATGTGTAATTTTGTAAATAGTTTGAATTATTTATAATAAATTTTTTCTTCTTTCTTCTCATATTCCTTCTTCCTAACCAATTCAAACGGAGCCTAAAAGAAGGTTAAACATGGCAATTCTCATATCTGCATGTTAACTGCTAACCAAAGTTATACGCAAAAAAATTTCAATATTTCTCGCTGCTCACGAGGCGCGAAGAAATTGAATATATTATTATTTATTATGAATTGGAAGGCAAAATTGGAAACTCGTCCTTGATTGATTACTGAAAAGAACAGGTGATAAATTCAAACTCCAGAGTTATCAATCGATTGAGTTGGGTCGGATTATAGTTAGATGAGTATTATTCAAAGCTATTTTTGAAGTCAACTATACTTTAGTTTGACTCGTCTTGGATCAAAAGAGTTCATATTTGTAATCAAACCGACCTACCTGTTTATATACAAAATTCCTTAACCATTTTTCAACAATAATTATACAAATAAATAAATTAGAAAAATGAAAGATTATTTATGTTTTCATAGAAATAATATATTTAAACTTAATTTGTTTATTTCTTTGTATAGATATTTTTGTCAAAATTTTGTAGTTAACTGGGGTTAGGTCTAGTTAGAGTTGTTGAGCCACACCCGGTGAGATGCCGGTATGATCTTTTGCAATCCGTGAGGTTCCGAACAGAGAACCCGTTTGCAGTATAATATTCAACTATGCATATCAAAATTGACACTCCTATTTGATCTGTACGTATTTCATTTAACTACATATCATTATAAATGAATCGGATTGGGTACATAATGACCTGTTTGATCGGGTCAATAAATATACCATCCTAAAATAAAAACGAATAATAATTCAATAGAAAAATGTACAATATGGGTCCGTGAGACCGTGAACCAGCCTGAAATACGTATCAGGTAAATATCTTATGTATACTTTTTCTACAGGACAGAGCAAATGATATTCATTTATCGCTCATTATATCAGCTTCTACCTGAAAAATGTTACTTGGTCTTAATGCAAAATATGGATTATAAATTACAAATTATAAATAATTGTGACTTTAATTATAATTAAATTTAGCTAATATTAGTGGGGATATGCCTGGCTTAGATAGCAGGGTTTGACAAAAGATCCACCAAATGCACAAAACAATAATAGAGAAAATAGTTTTAAAAATATGGACCTTAGATCCAGACACACTGTTCAACATGTGCTTTACAAGCTAAACATCTCAATTTTGTCAGAAACTCAGTATACATATATAATTTTGCTTTCTTTCCAATTTTCCGCGTTTGATGCTATTCCAACCATAAGAAACTCTGGTCTTCATTGATTTACATACAAGGCAAATTGTTTCTTTATTCAAAAATAAAAAAAATAAAAAAAGATGCCGTGTTTCATGCCGCCCAAAGTGAACTAACCTGCTATAAGGTCCAAATATATCATTAAATTAGAATATCAATTTGATCATAGAAGACTGTATGCAGTTAGAGGTCAAAAAAAGGACAATACAATACATCAGAGCCAACAAAAACTCGTGCTCCATTAAATGTGAAATTGTATCATGATTTGCATAGTTTTTTGCTTTTCGGAAAAGAAAAAATTTTATAAGACATTTGGAAACATAAAAAGCAAGAAAAAAACCAGAGTAAAAAAGTCTTTCTCTATCAAAAAATATCGTAACACATTCAAATACGCTCACTATAAATTGAGCTGAGGAAGTAAACCACCAGAGATTTGTTAACAACAATTTGAGGCGTTGACTTGGTTAAGGAAGCCATGTGCACTCACATGCTCTATGAGTCTATAACTCGGATCATCATCATCAGAGTTTTTAAAATTGTCTTCATTTGTATACAACTTGTTGGAAATTGATTACTGTCACCTGTTGTTTTGTCATTCATTGTCATCGCTAAACATAAAAGAACACATAAAATAGATAAGATGAACATATATAGTGATCAAAGTGAATATATACAAACAAATAAGTTTAATAAAAATAACTATCATATTCATATAAAAATCTGAACAAGAGATGTTTATTTGTAAATGTTCACTTTGATCGTCTATATTTTTATGTTGTATGTTTTATGTATTCATTTTGTATTTAGCAATGGTAAGGATGTCAAAACTACATATGATGGTTATCATTTGTGCCACTTTGTTTGACACTCCGCAAATTACTATTGGGGATGTTTGGATCATATGGGAATAGAAGAAATTTCCTATTTTTAGGCATAAATTTATTATAAACAATCCAAACTCTTCACAAAATTACACACTGCCCAATACTTTATGCCTAGGAATAGAAAATTCATCCTATTCCTATGCGATCCAAACGACCCCATTTTTTTATACAAGGCTCGAGGAAAAGTTTTATTGGGCTGTATGCTTGAAATATTAGCCGAAATTTTAAAAAATAATACTAAATTAATATAATATTTTAAAAATAATATCAATATAATAATATTTTTTTAAATAGTATCACGAGATCAGAATCCCAGGTTCCGAACGCAAGATCGGATTCCTGGATTTCGATCTTAGCTAAGATCGGAATCCCGGATTCCGACCTTAGCTAAGATCGGAATCCGAGATGCCGATCTTAGCTTTTTAATTTTTTATATATTATTTATTTATTTATTTAATTTATTAATTAGTTAAATAATTAAAAAAATAGATAATATATTGTAAAAATATGGAAAAAATATGGAAAAAATCAGGAATAATTAAACTAAATTTTATATGTAATTTAGTATTTTTTGGGAAAATTTTTTTCCTTTTATTAGTTTATTAATTAGTTAATTAATTAGAAAAATAGATAATATATTCTAAAAATATTGAAAAATATAAAAAAATCAGGAATAATTAAAATTTTTTTATATGTAATTTAGTATTTTTTTTTTGGAAATTTAAATTTATTTTCCTTTTAATTAATTTATTTAATTAAATATATATTTAATTAAAAAATGAATAATTAAGTATAAATTTTTAATTAATTTAAACAACCATTTGATATGCGTCCCGGATGTCGTCCTCTGTATATATATTATTTTCATATTATATATTAAACAATCATATCGAGTCTCATGATCAAGGCAGCACTTTCTGGATTGCGTTAGAAAGGAATCACACGAGATTGATATTTTACTGAGACGGAGAAGAAAGATTAAATTCATTTGATATACTGCATTTCTCTTTTTAATGATTAATTTATGATTTTAAAAACATTTTTAGTAGTTTAGAGTGGTTTTTAGGTTTGCAAACTTTCAAAGTGGATTTTGGAGGTCCAGAGAGCGTTTTTTGGCTTCGAAAATGGTTGTTACGGGGTTTAACCCCGGTAACATGTGTAGATCTCGTCGCCAGCTTTCCGAATTGTGCTCGATCGCCCCAAACGGACCTTCCTATAAAAAATTAAGCCTGTTTAAAGTATTAATGTTCAAATTATGCCTTTGTATCCCTGTAAATGCAGAAAGGATTAATAAAACTTTGAACATTCTGAAAGGATTATGCCTTTGTATCTATGAAAATTCTGAAAATTTATAATCCTTTCTAAATGGTACAATTTATTTAATTAAATAAGTTATAAAAATTTATATTTTAATTAAATAAATTAATTAAAATGAAAATAAATTTAATTTCCCCAAAAAATACTAAATTACATATAAAATTTAATTTAATTATTCCTGATTTTTTCCATATTTTTTCAATATTTTTACAATATATTATCTATTTTTCTAATTATTTAACTAATTAATAAATTAAATAAATAAATAAATAATATATAAAAAATTAAAAGCTAAAATCGGAATCTCGAATTCCGATCTTAGCTAAGGTCGGAATCCGGGATTCCGACCTTAGCTATGGTCGGAATCCGGGATTCCGACCTTAGCTAAGATCGGAATCCAGGAATCCGATCTTACGTTCGGAATCTGGGATTCCGATCTCGTGATACTATTTAAAAAATATTATTATATTAATATTATTTTTAATATATTATATTAATTTAATACTATTTTAATTTTTTTCGGAAATATTAGGGTATTTGACATGTTAAAACTGTAGATTTGATGGGTCTCTGATGGGCTGAGACCTGAGAATAAGTCCGCCATAATGTAAGTAGCAAGCTGTGAGGTAGAAGGCCTATTATTAATCAACTTACTTATCTAGGCCTCAGTCTTTCAAGGTGCTGTCAGGCAGCAGAATTTGTTTTGAAACGTAAATGCGTAATGTATCTTTCCATAGTTTGATTTATACGTGTATATAATTCTATAATAGTTTTAAATATGGGCTCACAAAAATCTTATGTTGCGCACATAATGAAGTCACGGTACAATTTTGAAAAAATCACATAGCTCAGGTTTTAGAGTTAATTTTACCAAAGCTTATTAGTTTCCAGTGCTGGGTAGTAATGCCAGGGGCTAGCCCTAAAGATTAATTTTTACCACATGTACAATTCGTTTGAGGGGAAGTTTTAATTTGATTTAATGGCATTTCAGTTCCTTTTTTTTTAAAAAAAATATGTTTAGAAATTAGGATTATTTCCTTCACAATTTTTTGGATAGTGAAACATAACAAAATAAGCCATTTTAAACACACACAAGGGGAAAAATTAGCACGAGAGATTGTCCTCACTAAAGAGCAAGAAATGAACACTACACTAGCAGTTTCAAACAATTAATATAAAAGGCAGGGAACCCATTTCTGAAAGTGAAAATCTTCAATTTAAGGCTTCGTTTGGATAGGTGCGGGAAGAAGAGAAGAAGGGAATAAGTATTGGGAAGTGTGTAACTTTGTGAAAAGTTTGGATTGTTTATAATAAATTTTCTTCCCTTCTTCTCTTCTTCCTTCTTCCCACACGTATCCAAACGGAGCCTAATATGGCAAACAAAAGTGTGAATGAATTGGAGCAACTATGCCATCACAAACAGCTGCCAATGACCGTAAGTATTTAATGATCTGACTTAGAATATAAAAAGGAATTTTCTGATCTATAGTAGCACCATAGAGCAAATTATTTTCGGAAATTGATTACTGTCATCTGCAGTTTTATCATCCCTGCCATCGTTAAATATAAAATGAACATATACAGTAAACAAAGTAAACATATAGACGATCTAAGTGAACACATACAGACAAATAAGTTCAATGAAAATAAGTTGAATATGCATGTAAATTTCTGAACAATTGATAACAACACTTATTTGTTTGTAAGTGTTCACTTAAATTGTCTATATCTTCACTTTATTTGCTGTATATGTTCAATTTGTATTTGACGATGGCTGGAATGGTATATTTGCCGATGTCATTTATAATTCCTGGTTATTTTCCATATGAATGTACAAACCGAGGGTAAGAAACGTGCTTAATTATTTGTTAGGCACTTCCCACTATTCCAGGCAGAAGCGCGCAATACGTTTTTTTTTTTAAATATATTCATTATTATTATTTTAAAGATAAATATGTTATTAATAAATTTATATATAACTACGAATTTCGGGGTTCAAAACTCTGAAAAAATATATCTGACGAATTTCGGAGTTTGAAACCCTGAAACTACTGACATGGCGCGCAACATATTGAATTTCGGAGTTCCAAACTCCAAAATCAATCTTTTTGCAAAAAAAAAAAAAAAAAAAAAAAACTCGGGTTCGCAACTCCGAAATGATTTCGATCTTTGATCATAACTAGCACAATACTTTCTCCAAAAAAATTTGTAGCTATCCATCTTTGACTTGCTTATCCGGCATGATTGTACAGCCGAAAAGAAATGTATTTCTTCATGCCAAAAAAAAAAAAAAAATGCAAAGAGAAGATAATAGAATAGCTACAAAAAAAAAAAAAATTTAGGGCGGCTAAAACTTCAAAATAATCACCATAGTTGAATGGTCCTCAACTCCTGATGCACTAGTGAAATAAATTTTAAAAAAAGGGCCGGAATTAAGAAATTTCACGAGACGACATGATAGGATCAATGGCTGCTCTATTATTTGTCTACGAATGGAAGTTCAAATACTACCGCGCCATTGGTCAGTCCTAGACTCCTGCTAGGCGGATGATCACCGGAAGTTTACCCGACTTCCTTTCGAACACAGAACGATGGAAAATTACAAGCTGAAGCATGGAGGTCATAATCTGAATAAAAAAATGTTAAGGCAGGGAGGAGCCTGGTAAAATTTTTGAGGAGGCATGATTTCCAATTTATTATTTTAAGGGAGGTAAATTGTTATATTTACACATAATTATGTTTAAATTGCCTTAGTAATTAGTGAAAAATTAAAGTGGGGAGCCTCTCCTCGTCCCCTTTACAGCTTTACTGCCTCCGCTCCTGTTTAAGGGGAAATATAATCAGAAAAAGTGTGCTGAATCTTCAAGGTTATAATTAAGCTGATGATTGTATTTTTATTTTTTAAGGCCAGGTAGGATTTGCCGTATCGGCAAATTTCATCGAATAAAAATGTATTATAACAAAAACAAGCAATACTGTACAAAAGTTCCATTGGCACAAACATGTTTTATAAGCTGAAAAGTAGGTTGAAATAACTGTGGTTGTGAATTAGACTCGGGCTCGAAGTAGAACAGTTGGCAGTTGACGCAAAATTAGTAATCGTGGTGCCTATCCAATGTATGAGTAAATTTAAAAAAAAATATTATTAATATATATTTTTTCCTCAACCCATGACCAATAACAAATAATATCTTTTTTATGGTCGGGTGACAATCACAACATCGACAGTTTTTAACTTTTATTAATTACCAAAAAGATACAAAGTTAAAGATTAAAGATTAATGACAAATGATATTTTAAATGACAAATAAAATTGTTAAATAACTTATATCTATAGTCTCAAATGAAGAAACCATATTGATTTGTACGCAAACTAATAAATAATTTTTTTGTGACAGTCATTTATATATCTTCCTCTGATATTCTTCACCTGCTATTTATTTCTCATAATTGATTATAGGAACGATACTTCAAACAATATTTTTTTTATTAATTTTCATTCAAAACAAGAAGTCGATAAAATTTTACGATGACATCTAGCAATTAATCAAATCTACTGAAAAATAATTATCCAAAAAATAAGATAAACATAAAAACTTTGAAGCATAGAAATCGACATAGAATACAATAATAATACAAATATGAAATATTCCACAAATAAATAAGGAATACAAAAAGTTAAGAATTGTACGGCATTATCCCTTATTACACAAGAGAAAGTTTATTATGCACTACAGTGCATAGGCTTTTTATATGCACCACAGACTGTTTCGAGGATTTTTTCATAAATTGATAAATCTAATTTAATCAATATAATCTACATATTGAAATTTCATAGAAAACCAAATTTTACAATTTTTTTGATTTTATTACTATTTTTTTTCGAATTTTTTAAACATATCATTTTTGAAATGTTATACTATTTACAATATTCCAAAAATGCCATGTTTAAAAAAATTCGAAAAAATAGTAATAAAATCTAAAAAATTGTAAAATTTGATTTGCTATGAGATTTCAATATGTAGATTAGATTTGCAATTTACAGAAATATTCTCGAAAAAGTCCGCGGTGCATAGAAAGTCGTATGCACTATAGTGGATATTAAACTTTCTCATTATACAATGCATCATATTTTTAATCAACGTTTACAATAGTTAACTACCAAAAGAAGAAGGATAAACCAAATCCTTATATTATACATGTGTTTTCTTCATTTATTGTATATATAGATAAAATTCAAACTCCATTATATATATGGAATGCAAAGATGTGTAGTGATAAATTTGGTGCAGTTAAGTGGGGTAATAATAGTTCGATTCCGGGGAAGACGTATATTGTTCTGAAGTAAGATTCGTTACGAAAGGTGTCAGGCTGAGATACAAACTGAACAAAAATAACCCGAAGTTCACATACCGTAGTAAAACAACGAAATGCTGAATTCTTTTTCTCGAGGCCTGGTTTATTTTTCCAATTATATAATCTTTCCATCCTACGTTGTTTGCAATTGCCCTTGCAACCAACGGCCCGTCCCCTATTAATGGTGTTGCAAATGCAAATTGCATCGTACAAAGCCCAACGATGACAATAAACAGCATTCCGGTAACATCAATGTTGGAGGCAGGCGTCAGTAGGGCACAAGTACCGGTGACAAATGCTCCGAACAAAAAGTTTGATGCCGACATGGTAAAAAATACAGAAAGGAGGAGGTAGTTCTTCCGTTCTTTGCAATCCATATAGGGTGAGGAAGCATACATAAGTGATAACGTACCAATCATAGAGTAAACGAATGCACCAATATCCAGTGTGAAAAATGCTCTCAGGGCCTGGTTCAAAAACAGACCGTCATCATCATCATCATCGTACAATTCATCGAGGGTTATGGAGGCTTCAGCTACAGTAAAGGCCGCTGCAAATGTTGCCGAAGCAATCAATACTGAACCAATTGCGATGCTTTGGGCCATTTTCTCAATTCTCACCTCTTCTTCCTGCTCCATCCCTTGGTCCATCTCATTATTTCTGTTGTTGGTCCTATTTATACCATGGGAACATCCAATTTGCTCGAGCGCTCGTCATATAACGTAGTTCTCATTCTAGGGAATAAAAAGGAAAAGGGATTTCAAAAAAAAAAAAAAAAATAGTGCATGAAAACAAGTGCTTGATATAAGCTAAAAAAATTTATACTTTTTAAACTGATAATTTTCTTAAAATCTAAAAAAACTTAAAATATTCAGAAATTGAAAATGTAGATTTTTTTTATATAAAAATCATATTAAAGGGTTGAAATTGGTTATTTGGAATTTAAATTTTGAAAATTAAAATATTATATTGAACAATTTGAATTAGTTGTATGAAATTTAAAATAGAAAAAGAGAAAATATATATTGGATGGATCTTTAGTGTCGTTCAATTTTATAGGATTATATATGTATGTACCTGCCAAATAGGTAGGACTTGCGAGTGTAGGAACTCATCCTCAACAAGCGCGCAGGCAATGTCTAGAGGTGTCAGCCCATCTTTGTTGACCCAGTTTAAGTGAACCTTTTTGTTTAAGGTCAGATAAGCAAAAGTAGCTTTATCTTTCGCCTTTACAGCTAGATGGAGAGGAGTATTTCCTTCGCCATCCTGTGCATTCATTGCCTTCTCGAGCATAACATTTTTACAGACCCACTGCACTACACTTACTCTTTTCTCTTCAACTGCCAGATGGAGAAAGTTTTTACCCTGGCCATCAAGTAGCTCATCAGAGTCCGGGCATTTCATAATGAGCTCCATCAGCACTTCTAGATGACCTGATTTTGCAGCATCATGCACAGGAAATGAGCCAGAAGAATCGGCAATATATGCTGAGGTTCGGTCTTTTTCTAGTAACAGCCTTACTGCTGGAAGATTGCCTGCTGATGCGCCATAGTGAAGTGGAGTCCGGCCTGAGTTATCTCTGGCTTTTGTCAGTTCTGGTAATTTACTCACACTCTGTTCCACGAATCCTGTGGATGTTGTGTGAGCAAGTTATTGTAGATGTAATCTAAAATGTTATTTTGTTGGAAGAGTAAATTTAATTAATGTGTTGTATGGTCAAAGTATCTAACTATTTTCGAGGGTTTAAGAATTGTTTGGAGTTTTCAGAAAGTTAATTTGTAGCTTTTATGCAGTATAGATGATATGAAAATAAGAGTTTTATTATCTTGAGGACTATTAGAAAGAGTTTAGCTATGTGAGATGCATCACAAAATACTTTCCATGAGATGTAATCAAAATTAATGAATCTGGTTCAAAATGATCGATCCAAACCGAGTTTTATTATCTTGACGATGGTTCCGTACGGTCAACAGCACAAGCCCATGTGATCTACTGTTTGGTGCATCTTGCCGCAGAGCTGGTCCCTACTCCACACGAGGCTTTCCCTTGACTCTTGGCCTTTTGTGTTACCGGTCCATGCCCTCTGCCCTTGCAATTTGACTATTCTCAGTGTGCTTAATTTTCTTCTTCCACTCACCTATCCTTTTTTTTTTTCCCTTTCCTTCCGTGCTTTCTCTTTCTCATTGTTCCTATTTTAATTTTGCTCTCTTTTTCTCTTTCTTTTGATAGACAATTCAGTTTCCATGTATCTTTTCTGGCTCATTATCCTTTTCTATTTTCTTTGCTTTCATTGTGCAGCTGTGATTTTTATCTGATCAATTGGTGAATTTTGATAAACTGTCCTATTTTACTTTCTCAGGGTTAGCAATTTAGGAGCATATTTTGTTTGACTTTTTTACTTCTAAAAAGAAAGAAAAATGGGACATCCAGGCCCCGGAGATTACCAGCATAATTTCGATCGGCAAGGAGGTCTAGCTACTGCCTAGAAGAAAAAAAAAATCCAGATTGGTTGATGACTTACTCGAATTCTTCAATTTGGTGTCAAACCTCTCACCCTTCTCTTAATTAGCTTAGGTTAATTAAATTTGTCATTTATGAATAAGAATAGTGTTCTTAGACTTGGTTGTAAGTCAATGATTAAAGGATAAATTTATGATTGTCTCTCACATTTCTCTCACATTTCATATTATAATTATAATTATCAGAGTCGGGGCATTTCAGAAAGAGCTCCTTCAGCACTTTTAGATGACCTAATTTTGCAGCAACATGCACTGGAAATGAGCCAGAAGAATCGGCA
Organism: Rhynchospora pubera; assembly: GCA_028095005.1. NCBI lineage: Eukaryota > Viridiplantae > Streptophyta > Magnoliopsida > Poales > Cyperaceae > Rhynchospora > Rhynchospora pubera. Next base: position 79,786,136 of record CM051462.1, read on the forward strand.
ATATATGCTGAGGTTCGGTCTTTTTCTAGTAACAGCCTTACTGCTGGAAGATTGCCTGCTGATGCACCATAGTGAAGTGCAGTCCGGCCTGAGTTATCTCTGGCTTTTGTCAGTTCCGGTAATTTACTCACACTCTGTTCCACAAATCCTGTGGATGTTGTGTGAGCAAGTTATTATAGATATAATCTAAAAGGTTATTTTTGTTGAAATAATAAATTTAAACAATGTGTTGTATGGTCAAGTATTCAATTATTTCAGCGGGTTTAAGAGTTGTTTGGAGTTTTCAGAAAGTTAATTTTGTAGCTTTTATGCAGTATAGGATAATATGAAAATAGAAGTTTTATAGTCTTGAAGACTATGTCATTTAATTAAGAAGAGTTGAATGGAAAATTGGAAATACAGGAGTTATTTTTAGAAGACAGATTTACAACTCAGTGAGAACTGATCGTAATAGTAATTTATCAAGCGTTGAATAAGAAATATTGTTGTATTTTACGACAAGTTTTTATATTTTATTATTTTATTTTATAATGTGTCTTCTATCTTTTCTAATATCTTTTCTCTCCTGCTGCTGCAGTGATCTTGTATTTTTTGTAGCACATCGCAGTCTCGAATCTAGACAAACTCAAAACTCATTTAAGTTGTAATTCTGGTTTATTTTTTTTTGTTTTTTTATGATAAATTTGGTCAAGCCACCCAACTTATTTTTAAATTAAATTTCTATAAAAAACCCTCCAGTCGGATTTCGAATCTGATCTCATACTTGAAATGCATTGCTCATTGTCACTTGTCTAAGAACTGATTCTCATTTAATTTAGCAATGCATCTCAAGTGAGAGGTCGCACGTTCGAAACCCGACTGGAAATTTTTATAGACATTTAATTTAAAAATAAATTGAGAGGCTTGACTCCCGATTTATCTTAAAAAAAAGTTGTAATTCTTCTAATACTTCCAACACATATGCACTCAACTTTATCAGAGCTCGTAGCTGAAAACGATGTTCGAAATAGTGGCTTCAAAGGTTCTGATGGAAAATTACTACTAGAGAGGGAAAGTGAAGAGTTTGGAGAAGATGCGTGGTTCTGAAACTCGAATCTAGCGGACTGTTGGTTAAAGAGTCGAATCGGATGACTCGGAAAATAAATAATTGACTCGGATCGGAAACTTGAATTTTTATATAAAATAATTTTAATATCATTAAAAATCAGAAAAAATAAGAATTAAATTAGAAACAATAATTTTTTTCATAATAAAGTTAATAAATCGAATATTAGAAGCATAAAATCAACTAAAATAAAATTTAATATAATTATTAAAGTAGCATGATATTTCAATTAATTTTTTAGAAATTAAATTTTAAATCAATTAAATTAAAATTTCAAAATTAATAAAAATAAATTTCTGAAAATAATTTTTTAATGGAGATATTTCTTAATACACCTTAATATATAGGATAAAATCGTAGAGATTGAAATTTTCAATTTTTGTATGTCTTTCGATCGACTTTTCGATTAAAAATCACTTTCTTTCGAAATTGTTTCATTTTTGAATAATCTGGGCCGTTGATCTAATTTAAAATAAAAAAATAAGAAAATAAAAATATCCAGTTGACCATTTTCCTTCCTTTCTTCTTCCCGGTGGCCTGTACCCATCACTCGACTCTCTCTATTTTGTCCGTAAGGGTCGAAATTCTCTCACTGAGAGGCTCCATGATGCCACCTATTGCTTTTTTTGGCCTATTAACACGATTTTGCTGCTCTACCACTTCATCAATGTTGTTTGTATTCTTTTTTCTGCTCCAACTCGGTCAAAATTGGATCGCGGGCCGCCGAATCCGTTTCAAATCGGGCTGATTCCGAGTCAACTCGTCGAGTTTAGAAACCATGAGAAGATGAAGTACATATTGAAAAAAATAAAAATATATTTGAAAATTTCAAGGTTTTCGATTTGTTCGGTTTAGCGGTTGGGTGGTGATTTAGCATTTATCGGTGATAAAACGAAAAAAAAAACAGTGATAAAACGATTGTACAGTATGAACAAAAATTCTGATAAAACGGCGATAAAATAGAAAAAACGGAATTATTTAAAAGGTTGGAAAATTTAGAATTACTATATTAAAAGTTTAAAACTGTATAATAATTGTTTACATGTTGTAATTTTCAAGTATAACAGGTTAGAGTGTCATTTTTCTGAATGTCAATTTTGCGGAGATTTTACTGTGAAATTTTGGAGTGATATGGATTCGATTTTTCAGTTACCTTCGCTTCTAAGGGCTGCAGCGTGCAGAGCACTTCGTCCATCTGGTCCAGTATATGCTCCTCGTGATGCATTCTGTGGTAACAATTCAACCAAACTAGTCACTATAGGCAGCGAGCTAAGCATCATAGCCAAATACAATGGAGAGGTGTTTTGCTCATCAGGGATGCTCGCCAAGTTACTGTCAGCACGCATCAGTTCCTCAACCACATGCTTGTGCTCATGATGAACTGCTTGATATAGTGCAGTCTCTCCATGTCGGTTCCTTTTTCGCAATAGCTCAGTTGGATTGAGGTTGCTTACCTCCTGATCAGTGGCTTCTCGGATGAAGAGAGTGACCACTGCAAGGTTGCCAGCTTGAGCAGCATAGTGCAGGGGTGTTTCTGACTTACTGTTGGCCCTCCACAAGAGAGAGAGGCTTTCTCGACAAATCCTCTCTGCAACCTTCCTTTGCCCAAAACGAGCAGCGATATGAAGAACTGTGTCTCCAGCATAGGTAACTGCTGAGAGGTACCTTGTTGATTTGCACGTGTCAGTAGGAAGACCATTTGCTATGTTGGTCCCCACGGTTTGTTCTTGGCGTTTAACATACTCTTCTAAGCGTCCGATGTTTCCATCTCTTATCACTTCATATAGTTCTGGTTCTAAGGTCCTCTTTGGCACCATGGAATTGGATGCAAATAGGAAAGAGAAGGGGAAAAATAATGAATTATCGACATATTAGACAAAAATGAAGTTCAGTTGGGAAATATATGAGTTGGGAACGTGTAGATATTATAAAAGAAAAGAGACAGAGTAATCATTTTTAATAGGTGTACTATGGTGTTCAGACGTGCTAAGACATGGTTAAGATGTGCTTATGTGCTGTAGAAGACGGAGACTTACTCAAGACCATTGATAATTAGATGAAACTAGCTATTGCATTGCGCTTCGTGCGATGAATGTTCAACCAAAGTTGATCATTTTGATTTTTCTTGCTAAAACTTACTGCGCCAACATAATCACTTCTAGATATAATTGCGATTTGGAAATATACTTTACTTTATAACAACAATATTACCATTATTTTTTATTACATTAATAATTTAACAGCTTACCAAATAATGATTAAATTATCATCATCATTATATTCTATTACTATCGTTGTTATTATAGCATTGGCAAGATAAATAATCATCATATATATTCCTAAATTATTTATTTATGCAATAATCTATCATTATTTTTTGCATTTGCGAGATCATTCACTATATCTTCTGCTTGAATCATTTTTTAACATATTAACATTGTTTCATTTGATACACCATAATTTTCATCCAAAATAAGGAACAAAGGAATACAAATAAATAGATCACCTTACAAATGAGAAAACTAAAAATAGATCAAGGAACGAATTGCTTGACTGTTATTATCACATACAAATAAATTACCTTACAAATGAGAGATCTAAAAATAGATGAACAGAACAAATTACTTTACTGTTATATCACATACAATTACAAGGAAAATTGTTCTAACATTTATTTTTACAAAATAAAATAACAAAGATACATGTTTTGAAATAAAAAATCAAGCAAGACTAATAATTTCTCTAAAAAAATTTATTATGCGATAATAAATGTATTAAATTGAGATCCGCAATTTCTCTCAAGCGACTAAGTCTACATGAACCCACCCTAAGAGGCAGACATCTTGATCATTTGCTTAAGAAATATGAAATAATACACGTATATTATAAGAAAATTTAAAATTAACTACATGAAGTATCCCTAAGTTTGCTTTTAGTTTTATCACCAAATTCATGTGGCCAATTATGAACTTAAGTTTGTTGAGGAAAGAGGTGAGGTAAGAAAAATGAATATCTCTGTCAAGCTTCTTTTAATTCGAAACTGTTATTTTTTCCTCTATTAACATACTTACCAAAATTTTTCCCCTTTCTACCATTACAATGTATTCTTTTCATGGCAACTTCAAAAGCAATTTTTTTATATATGAAGTTTAAATACGTGACTGAGCTATATTCTTGTAAGATGAATAATTAAAGTTTGATCTCAAAGTTCATGTCAAAAACATCGAGCAAATGGCATATAGAATAAAAAGATTCTAAATTTCGTCAAAGAAAAAAAGGGCATAATACCTATGAGGAGGCAAATTAATAAGCAATCATAGTTTGCACATGCTAATCACGGCACTTTACCGAGAATTATAATAGTATAAGAAACTAACCTATTGCATGCTCATTCTGTGTTGAAGTGGACATAGTGAGAGTCTATCATGTCAACCCTTGCTGGTTATTCCAACCATTCTTAATGTAAGAAACTAACCTATTGCATGCTTATTCCAACCATTCTTGCTAACATTGAGTAGCATTGCTCAAAAATCTGAAATTTAAGAAATATTAATGTAATTTTTCTTGCTTTTAAATACGTTATGAACATAGACTCGATTGCCTTGCCTTGTCCAAATTCATAAAAGTAACAAGACATACCCAGTAGCCAGCTATTAGGTCAGCTGAAGTGACACACCTAAGGCACCAGTTTGACCACCCAGGTGGGTCTCGGCATCTCTTTATTAGCTTCATCAATAACAAACCATAGAAATGTGTTCAATTTTAATATCATCCATGCTGATTATTTAGAAGGAAAGTAATCGGAATAGTAACCAATTGCATATAATTTTTTATAGAATTTTCATTCTATGTTGATTATATATATCATCCAGAACAGAAAACGGGAAATTTTTATACTGTCCATGCTGATTATTTAAAAGGGCAAGAAACTAACCAATTACATGCTTCTCTGTGGAATCAGGTAGAGTCTATCCCACCATGGCTCATTGGCACGGCTCATCTTCCGAAACATACTATCAATATATATACAAAGAAAGTAATTCTTGAAAGTTGAAAGTTATAAAGTAAAATGAGAAAACACAATGCAAATAAGGAAATTCTGCATTAAATTTGTTCATGTCGTCACATATTAGGATTGCTTTCAATCAAATCAATGCAATATAAACAAACAGATATGGCATTTTCAAATTTCAATTTTCTAAACTGCATGCTATCAATCCATTTCAGAGGTACTGAGTTATCACTTTATCATTACTTTTCTATAAAAGAGTAATTTAACCAATGATAATGATACTAAATGGAGGTAAAGTCAATACTGTATAGGAATAATTAAAAAAAATAGAAGGAAATAAAATGGTAACTTTCTATTGCATAGGGTGTAAACGAAGGCCTGAAATTACCAGCGATGTCCCATTATAGTAGTTATAGTCTTATAGATGTACCACAATTTGGACATGTAATGCAAAGATTATGTACCACAATTAATTTAATCAAGTTAAGTCAATTCTATGTTAGATATCATAAAATGTTTATTATATCTATTCCTCATATCCATTAGTAGAAAGTACATATATATTGTGCAAGAACAAAGATAAATTGTCTTTTGACAAAAGAACAGGAAAAGATGTACAATCAGGTTTTATAATCTGCAAATAAGTTAGTAAATTTACAAATATTGATATAATCAAAACAGACTATAGAAATAAGTGTACCTTCAATATACCTCTATAAAATTTGAAATCATCACTACTAAACAATCTAAGCATCTTATCAAAGCCAATTGCCTTTGGATTTCTCTTTTGTTTTTGTTTTTGTTTTTTTTGGTACCTGAAGCTTAAAGCAAGGGAACTGTGAAGCTATGAATCTAGCTGTTCACAAAAAAATTATCATTGTACCTGAAGCTGAGAGGAAGATAAAAGTTAGTTTCGTCGCAATCAATCAGCATGAGTCCATTGAGAAATAGACTATAGTATCTCCTTGCAAGTGAGGAACAACTAATTCTCAGCTGGTTGCACCTGAAAGGTTAACCCAAGATGATTATTCTGTCTATTTCAGTATATTGATCGTTTATCTAATTGTCATGCTCGTTGTTGAGACAATATAAGCGAGCTGACTTTTTTATTATCTTAAGGTGAGATGAAACCTTATGTAAGTACATGCAAGTGCGCCAAGACACTGTACCGGTTTAATATTAATAAAGAATTGTAAGGTCCAAATTTATTACTTCAAAAGAAACATGCTGGTATAAGCCAGCACATTAGTAATATTGGCATGCTAGTGGCATATAAGCAATACATTAAGAAACTAAATAAAACAAATATCAGTGGTTGAACTAATAAATTAATAAACTAAATAAACTAAATTATATTAAGAAAAGCATTGCCTTACACCCCAGCAAAAAAGGAGCACTGCTTCATAAACAAATAGCTTTGTAACGTATAAACTCTAAACAACTTCTGCCGCAAAGAAATACAGAAGTTGAAAAATAAATAAACCCTGTGTGTAGAAAAATGAGATATTTATGGTTTCAATTGATAAACCAATGATAAATTAAATCACAAAAATAAAGTAAAATTATGATCTTTGTTCTACACTAATTTTATATACACTATTATTATAATGTACAGCTCTAGAAGACCATAAATTTTTCTCCAAAATTGAGACTAATAAAGTAGGTAAAATAAAGCACAACTAAAGTTTGAGGAATATGATTAGGAAGCAAATAAGAGGCGGGTTGTAACAAAAAAAATATACCCAAAGTCAACCTCAATTTGAGTAGATAGTCCTCCATCCAGGCCTGTCCTTGCTGCTCTACGGGTTCAGCAAAAACTGCAACCAACTGACAACATAATCTTGAATGCCTTAATTCGCAAATATAAGAAAAAAGTCAAACAGTAATCTAAACACCAATATTGCTCAATTTTTAAAAACTATTCATAGGCACGAAAGTAGGTAAAAATATTTTTTGAATTAGTAAGTGTGAGTCAAAATTAGTAAAGCCAAAATAGAGAAACAATACTGAAGCATTTTTTTTTTCAAAAATAGCCTTGTACTTGATATTATCAAGATTTTCCTAAACATTACAGTTGAAACTTTGTCAGAACTAAACTGACCAGATTTGCTATAATCTTCATGTTGGACAAAGTCATTTACGATGTTTTACCAGTGAGACCCTCATTTTATTATCTTTTAGACTTATAGTAAATGCCATTCAAACTATGAAAAAAGCTCATGATTTGTCAATTAATTAAAGAATCTCTTCAGTTTGAGTCCATACTGCTACTAAAATATCACATTCATGTTCACATTAATTAAATCTTTATTCATTCTGTCATTTTACGACGTTAAAAATCTTCATTCTATTCTAGAAATTTTCCCGCTATACATTGCTTTGCAGATACTAAAATCAAGATTTTATGAAGTGTCTATGTTCCCTCTTTGATGCCTAATTAATCCCACTTCATTTTTTTTCCCCACAAATTTTCATTTCACCAATTAAAATCAGTAGAAACATGGAAATGGAAACAACAAAAATATTCATATCCAAACATGATAGTAAAAATAGTAGAAAAATGGATATAATTCAATAAGCGTATATGAAAACAGTAGAAAATGTGGAATTAAGTGAAAATAAACAAAGGATGCCATAATTGATTTAGTAAAATTCTAAATGGAGATATAGGGATAAACAATATTACCTGACAATCAGATCAGCTACTGGCTCTCTCTTTTCAATATAGATGCAGTTGTCAGATGTAGCAGGAATTGACAAGTAATCAGCAATTATGCAAGGACAAATAATCAGCCTTGAACTAATGTGAATACAAAAGTAGATAAAGTGAATTCAGGTAGTTTTTAATGTGCGATAGGAAATGAGTACCTAATATTAGAATGTTCAATTAGGTTCTCCTTTACAACATTCACCCGTATGCAGCGAGTTTCTGAAACATTGCTACCCCATTGGTTCAAAGGAGAAAATATAATCAACGAAAAGTAAAAGGGACAAAAATAAAGATGAATTATTCACATTAAATATTAAGGGCAGCAGAATTTTTTCTAGCCAATAAGCGCAATCAAATTTCTCCTTTCCCCACTCGTTCCAGAAATGTCCTTAGTTTGTCAAATTAAAGATAAATAGGAAAGAAAAAAAAAACTCTTGTTGGATGTTAAGAGCAGCGCACTGGTGATTCTACTTTGAGCCAATTCTTCATGGTCAACCTCTTACGAATGGAATGTTGAGGAAAACTGTAATAAGTCTAAGCAACTTGTATTGGTACATAGGATGGGCAATTAGATGGGTGCAGTGGAGGTAGGACTGCAGCCCTCAGTTCTTAGGTTTTTATATGTTGTTTTGTTGCTTTCTATAAACTCATTGTTTCTCTAATGAAACTGGTAACCGAAAAGGTTACTTTTTTTAAAAAAAAATGTTGAGGAAAACTAATAACTTACAAAAGACACTAACCTGGAGTATTAAAGGCATGTTCCAGAGCAGTGTAGAGCTCGACTATACCGAGGTTTGAACTCAGGTGGCCTCATATGTTTCACATTGTGTACACTATTTCAGCTCTCGCTTTATCCGCCAATGCTCCAATTCAGTTGCAAATGCACATTCGGAAAACAAATTAAAGTGTCAACAATGAAAATTTTCTTATAAACTCGAGTATAAAAGTTTTATTTTTAATAATAAGAAAAGAGATCTTACATCTGTATGGAGTCTCATGAAACATCTAAGACGTAAACCCTCCCATCGAGTGTGTAATGATTCTCCAGCTGAGTTGTAAGCTGTTTCTATTTTTCTTAAATTTCTTTATTGTTTCCTCTAGCGAGTAACTGTTCAGCAGATCTTGAACCCTTACTGCTGCATTGTCATGAAATGTTTTAAAATAGAAAAACTACCTCATCAGTTTTTTTTTCAAAGTACTGACACAAATATGAATTGAACCCTTGCTGTTGCGCTGAACAAAACATTCCTCTTTATGAATTTGTCATTTAGTAAACTGATCAAAACTAATTTGTACAAAAGTATAAAATGAATTTAACTGCAAGGTAAATTCAACTTTAATCAATTTGTGAAACATTGTAAATAACCTAGTTCAACTCCCGTTGGCCAAAACATTCGTCTTTCCTTGCTGCTCTTGTACCCTTGCTGTCGCCTATAATTAAATGTTCTAAAACAAAAAATTAGTGCATCAGATTCTCCAAAGCACAGAAATAAATATAAAAAAGAAACATTCAAATCCACATATGCAAAAAAATTAGAAATCTATCTTGATTTGTATACACGAAACCTTAGTTTTGAGAAAAAAAATAAAGCTACACTTACCCACTGTACTTTCAGTTTTGGGAAAAAGTAGAGCGGTACTTGTCCCTTGCTGTCATCCTTTCCAATCTATCTCTCAATTTTCCAATGGTTACAAAAAGTAAAGTAGAAAGGAACAATCCAAACACGCCTTGAAGAGACTAAAAGAAATAGGAAGGTTTATTACCACGTTGAGGCCAACGCAGAAAGAAGGGAGTGAAATCCTGGGTGTCAAAGCCTCCGCCTACCTTTGCTTCTCTGACGAGGAACAATCGCTGCACCCCTGCCTCTTCTACCTTGAAATCCCAGCCGTCCGTTTCTTGCACGGTGAGAGACGGCGCAAAGCTAGGTTTCCTCCGTCTGTGAGAATTGAGGAAAGAGAGGAGAGACAGGAGAAGGCGATATGACAGTACAGCATGGTGCGTGGTACGGAAGAGAAAGAAAGTGGAGCTGAAGTTTCTCGATTGAGAATTGCAGTACTTTTGATTTGGTACGGCGACAGGAGAAAGATTGAGAGGTAGAAAGGAAAGGAAGGAGGCACGGCAGAGGCGAACAACACAGAAGGCTAGAAGTAAGGCAGACAGAAAAACTCGGAGAGAACGTGAGCGAAGAAGTAAGTGGAGGGGAACGGAGATGATGCAATCTATCACGCAAACAAACAGTAACATAACCGTTAGGATTCGATTTCTTTCTACAGGAATTTGAGGCTTTGAAATTTGAAATTGAAGTATCTATAATTGGGTATACTTTCGATATTTTTCTTATTTTTTGCTGATGAATCGACCCATCTGTATTCCAGCCGGGTCGTTTCACCTATTGGTTCACTGAGCCGATCCTTATTTGTATTTGATCTGTTTTGAATTGCTTAATCAAGTTCATTTGTGCTAAAGCAAACCCAACTCGCAACACTGAATGATTTCGATCTTTGAACATAACTAGCACAATAATTCCTCCGAAAAAAAAATGTAGCTATCCATCTTTGACTTGCTTATCCGGCACAATTCAAACTCCAGAGTTATCAATCGATTGAGTTGGGTCGGATTATGGTTAGATGAGTATTATTTTAAGCTATTTTTGAAGTCAACTATACTTTAGTTTGACTCGTCTTGGATCAAAAGAGTTCATATTTGTAATCAAACCGACCTACCTGTTTATATACAAAATTCCTTAACCATTTTTCAACAATAATTATACAAATAAATAAATTAGAAAAATGAAAGATTATTTATGTTTTCATAGAAATAATATATTTAAACTTAATTTGTTTATTTCTTTGTATAGATATTTTTGTCAAAATTTTGTAGTTAACTGGGGTTAGGTCTAGTTAGAGTTGTTGAGCCACACCCGGTGAGATGCCGGTATGATCTTTTGCAATCCGTGAGGTTCCGAACAGAGAACCCGTTTGCAGTATAATATTCAACTATGCATATCAAAATTGACACTCCTATAGTCCTATTTGATCTGTACATTTAACTACATATCATTATAAATGAATCGGATCGGGTACATATGGGTCCGTGAGACCGTGAACCAGCCTGAAATACGTATCAGGTAAATATCTTATGTATACTTTTTCTACATGACAGAGCAAATGATATTCATTTTTCGCTCATTATATCAGCTTCTACACCTGAAAAACGTTACTTGGTCTTAATGCAAAATATGGATTATAAATTACAAATTATAAATAATTGTGACTTTAATTATAATTAAATTTAACTAATATTAGAGTGTGTTTGGATCGTTGGAAGAAAGAAGAAGAAAAAAAATTATAAATAATTCAAACTTTTCACAAGTTACACAATTCACAATACTTCTTTCCACTTCTTCTATTCTTCCCTTATTGCCACACCTATCCAAACGGAGCCTTAGTGGGGATATGCCTGGCTTAGATAGCAGGGTTTGACAAAAGATCCACCAAATGCACAAAACAATAATAGGGGCCGTTTGGTCGCTTAGGAATTTGAGGATTTTTGGGAAGTTGCAATTTTTAGGAATAAATTTATTGGAAAGTGTATAATTTTGTGAAGAGTTTGGATTGTTTATAATAAATTTATGGTAGGAAGATAAAATTCTCCAAAATCCCATGGAAATCCAAACGACCCCATAGAGAAAATAATTTTAAAAATATGGACCTTAGATCCAGACGCACTGTTCAACATGTGCTTTACAAGCTAAACATCTCAATTTTGTCAGAAACTCAGTATACATATATAATGTTGCGTTGGTTGTTCCGTTCCTTAAACGAAACTGAAATCCTTATCCGTTATCGTTCAATTCCGGACGAAACGAAACGAAAGAACGGTTGAAACGGCTACCGTTTTCAGCCCTAGTGCTGTCAGGCAGCAGAATTTGTTTTGAAACGTAAATGCGTAATGTATCTTTCCATAGTTTGATTTATACGTGTATATAATTCTATAATAGTTCTAAATATGGGCTCACAAAAATCTTATGTTGCGAACATAACTTAATGAAGTCACGGTACAATTTTGAAAACATCACATAGCTCAGGTTTTAGAGTCTGATTAGTTTCCAGTGCTGGGTAGTAATGCCAGGGGCTAGCCCTAAAGATTAATTTTTACCACATGTACAATTCGTTTGAGGGCACGTTTTAATTTGATTTCATGGCATTTCAGTTCGTTTTTTTTTTTTTAAAAAAAATATGTTTAGAAATTAGGATTATTGCCTTCACAATTTTTTGGATAGTGAAACATAACAAAATAAGCCATTTTAAACACACACAAGGGGGAAAATTAGCACGAGAGATTGTCCTCACTAAAGAGCAAGAAATGAACACTACACTAGCAGTTTCAAACAATTAATATAAAAGGCAGGGAACCCATTTCTGAAAGTGAAAATCTTCAATTTAAAATATGGCAAACAAAAGTGTGAATGAATTGGAGCAACTATGCCATCACAAACAGCTGCCAATGACCGTAAGCATTTAATGATCTGACTTAGAATATAAAAAGGAATTTTCTGATCTGTAGTAGCACCATAGAGCAAATTATTTTCGGAAATTGATTACTGCCATCTGCAGTTTTATCATCCATGCCATCACTAAATATAAAATGAACATATACAGTAAACAAAGTAAACATATAGACGATCTAAGTGAACACATACAGACAAATAAGTTCAATGAAAATAAGTTGAATATGCATGTAAATTTCTGAACAATTGAGGACAACACTTATTTGTTTGTAAGTGTTCACTTAAATTGTCTATATGTTCACTTTATTTGTTGTATATGTTCACTTTATATTTGCCGATGGCTGGAATGGTATATTTGCCGATATCATTTATAATTCCTGGTTATTTTCCATATGAATGTACAAACCGAGGGTAAGAAACGTGCTTAATTATTTGTTAGGCACTTCCCACTATTCCAGGCAGAAGCGCGCAATACGTTTTTTTTTTAAATATATTCATTATTATTATTTTAAAGATAAATATGTTATTAATAAATTTATATATAACTACGAATTTCGGGGTTCAAAACTCTGAAAAAATATATCTGACGAATTTCGGAGTTTGAAACCCTGAAACTACTGACATGGCGCGCAACATATTGAATTTCGGAGTTCCAAACTCCAAAATCAATCTTTTTGCAAAAAAAAAAAAAAAAACTCGGGTTCGCAACTCCGAAATGATTTCGATCTTTGATCATAACTAGCACAATACTTTCTCCAAAAAAATTTGTAGCTATCCATCTTTGACTTGCTTATCCGGCATGATTGTACAGCCGAAAAGAAATTTATTTCTTCATGCCAAAAAAAAAAAATGCAAAGAGAAGATAATAGAATAGCTACAAAAAAAAAAAAAATTAGGGCGGCTAAAACTTCAAAATAATCACCATTGTTGAATGGTCCTCAACTCCTGATGCACTAGTGTAATAAATTTTAAAAAAAGGGCCGGAATTAAGAAATTTCACGAGACGACATGATAGGATCAATGGCTGCTCTATTATTTGTCTCCGAATGGAAGTTCAAATACTACCGCGCCATTGGTCAGTCCTAAACTCCTGCTAGGCGGGATGATCACCGGAAGTTTACCCGACTTCCTTTCGGAACATATAACGATGGAAAATTACAAGCTGAAGCATGGAGGTCATAATCTGAATAAAAAAATGTTAAGGCAGGGAGGAGCCTGGTAAAATTTTTGAGGAGGTAAATTGTTATATTTACACATAATTATGTTTAAATTGCCTTAGTAATTAGTGAAAAATTAAAGTGGGGGAGCCTCCCCTCGTCCCCTTTACTGCCTCCGCTGCTGGTTAAGGGGAAAGTATAATCAGAAAAAGTGTGCTGAATGCCTGAATCTTCAAGGTTATAATTAAGCTGATGATTGTATTTTTATATTTTAAGGCCAGGTAGGATTTTCCGTATCGGCAAATTTCATCGAATAAAAATGTATTATCACAAAACAAGCAATACTGTACAAAAGTTCCATTGGCACAAACATGTTTTATAAGCTGAAATATGGTTTATAATCTGAACCAAATTGCGGTAAATGAAAAGTAGGTTGAAATAACTGTGGTCGTGAATTAGACTCGGGCTCGAAGTACAACAGTTGGCAGATGACGCAAAATTAGTAATCGTGGTGCCTATCCAATGTATGAGTAAATTTTTTTTAAAAATATTATTAATATATATTTTTTCCTCAACCCATGACCAATAACAAATAATATCTTTTTTAGGGTGACAATCACAAGATCGACAGTTCTTTAATTTTTATTAATTACCAAAAAGATACAAAATTAAAGATTAAAGATAAATGACAAATGATATATTTATTAGTTAAATGACAAATGAAATTGTTAAATAATTTATATGTATAGCCTCAAATGAAGAAACCATATTGATTTGTACGTAAACTAATAAATATTTTTTTTGTGACTGTCATTTATCTTCCTCTGATATTCTTCCCCTGCTATTTATTCCTCATAATTGATTACAGAAACGATACTTCAAACAATATTTTTTTAGTTTTCATTCAAAACAAGAAGTCGATAAAATTTTACGATGACATCTAGCCATTAAACAAATCTACTGAAAAATAATTATCCAAAAAATAAGATAAACATAAAAACTTTGAAGCATAGAATCAACATAGAATATAATAATAATACAAATATGAAATATTTCACAAATAAATAAGGAACACAAAAAGTTAAGAATTGTACGGCATAATCCCTTATTATACAATGGATCATATTTTTAATCAATGTTTACCATAGTTAACTACCAAAAGAAGAAGGATAAACCAAATCATTATATTATACATGTTTTCTTCATTTATTATATAGATGAAATTCAAACCCCATTTTTTATATGGAATGCAAAAATGTGTATATAGTGGTAAAGTTGCTGCAGTTAAGTGGGGTAATCATAGTTCGATTCCGGGAAAGTCATATATTCTTCTGAAGTATGATTCGTTATGAAAGGTGTCAGGCTGGCATACAAACTGAGGGAAAAAATTGCCATGTCTAGATTCCGTACTATGAAAACAATGAAGTACTGATTTCTTTTTCTGGAGGCCTGGTTTGTTCTTCCAATTATATAATCTTTCCATCCTATGTTCTTTGCAATTGCCCTTGCCATTAACAGCCCGTCTCCTATTAATGGGGTCCCAAATAGAAACTGGATAGTACAAAGACCAAAGAGACCAACAAGAAAGAGCATTCCCATAACATCAATGTTGGAGGCTGTCAGTAGGGCACAAGTACCAGTGACAAATGCTCCGAACAAAAGCTTTGATGCCGACATGGTAAAAAATACAGAATAATGGAGGTAAGTCCTCCGGTCTTTGTGATCAATATAGGGCGAGGAAGCGTACATAAGTCAGTGGCGAGTCCAACAAATTTTTAAGCGTGGGCACACACAAATAAAAAAATATTAAATTAATATTAAATTAATATTAAATTAAAAAATTATAACAAACAATAACTTTTTAAGTCGGAGTTAGACGACAGGGAAGCAATAGAGCCGTAGAGGAGATGAATTGAGGGGCATAGTTGGATCAGCGAATTATTCACAATAGAAAATTCTAGGTCTGACCAATTAACTCTCGCCACATTTTCTGTGTGACGGACCAGATAAAAGAATAGAGTGGATCGTTAAAAACTCAGTTATAAAGCCCAAGAGTAGGCAGTTATAAAGCCCAAGAGTAGGCACAATAAAACTTCAAGCCTGGGCACCCATTAAAACACATATATACGAGCCACTATTTTTTGAAAAACAAGGCTGGGCAAGTGCCCCCACTTGCCCTTTACTGGCCTCGCCACTGACATAAGTGATAATGTACCGATCATAGAGTAAAGGAATGCTGCAATATCCAGTGCGAAAAATGCATGCCCGGCTTGGTTGAAAAACAGATCATCATCATCGTCGTCGTCATATAATTCATTGAGGTTTATGAAGGCTTCAGCTACAGAGAACGCTGCTGCAAATGTCGCTGAAGCAACCAATACTGAACCAATTGCGATGCTTTGGGCCATTCTCTCAATTCTCCCCCCTCTTCCTGTTCCATCCCTTGGTCCATCTCCTCATTTTTTCCTTTATTGGTTCTATTAATACCACGGGAACATCCAATTCGCTGGAGCGCTCGACGTATAGCGTAGCTCTCATTCTAGGGAATAAAAAGGAAAAAAGATTAAAAAAAAAACCCTGCAATGTATGAAAACAAAATCTTAGCATGATCTTAATTCTCTTAATTGATAATTTTCTTAAAATAAAAAAATTCAAAACATTCATAAATATAAAATTTCAATATAAAACTCATATTAAATGGTCGGAATTAGTTGTTTAAAATTTAAATTTTGAAAATATCAAACATTATATTGAATAATTTGAATCAATTATTTAAAATAAAAATAAAAAAAAGAAAATATACATTAGATGGATCTTTAGTATCGTTCAATTTTATATGATACTAAAGTATGTACCAGCCAAATTAGTAGGTCTTGCGAAAGTAGGAACTCATCCTTAACAAGTGCGCAGGCAATGTCTAGAGGTGTCAACCCATCTCTGTTGACCCAGTTTAAGTGAACCTTTTTGCTTAAGGTCAGATAAGCAAAAGTAGCTTTATCTTTAGCCTTTACAGCTAGATGGAGAGGAGTATTTCCTTCGTCATCCTGTGCATTCATTGCCTTTTCAAGCATAACATTTTTACATACCCACTGCACCACACTTACTCTTTTCTCTTCAACTGCCAGATGAAGGAAGTTTTTACCCTGGCCATCTAGTAACACATCAGAGTCGGGGCATTTCATAATGAGCTCCTTCAGCACTTCTAGATGACCTAATTTTGCAGCATCATGCACAGGAAATGAGCCAGAAGAATCGACAATATATGCTGAGCTTCGGTCTTTTTCTAGTAACAGCTTTACTGCTGGAAGAATGCCTGCTGATGCAGCATAGTGAAGTGGAGTTTGGCCTGAGTTATCCCTGGCTCTTGTCAGTTCTGGTAATCTACTCACACTCTGTTCCACGAATCCTGTGGATGTTGTGTGAGCAAGTTATTATAGATGTAATCTAAAATGTTATTTTTGTTGGAAGAATAAATTTAATTAATGTGTTGTATGGTCAAAGTATCTAATTATTTTCGTGGGTTTAAGAATTGTTGGGAGTTTTCAGAAAGTTAATTTGTAGCTTTTATGCAGTATAGATGATATGAAAATAAGAGTTTATTAATTATCTTGAGGACTATTAGAAACAGTTTAGCCACTACATCAAGCATGGGTTTTATCAAGACACGATTTCCTTCCAAGAAGTTCTAAAAAGCCTAGCTATATTTATTTGCTAGATCCCTTCTAGTCTTGCACATCTCGGTCTTGCTAGGTGCTATTGGAAGACTTATTTTTGATGTTGGTAAAGATGAAAGAAAGTCTTGCAGACAACAATTTTGGCTACACCATCTGCTTCGACATAGCATGACTATATAGTCTTGCAAACGACAATTCTCGCTACACACTACGCGAAATTTTGGCTTATGTAACGATTAATAAAAGACTTTTGTAATGGTACACGAAACGTTACTGTAGCCTCCGTTACAGAATGTCTAATAATCGTTACAGATCTATAATGGTTATTAGACAACAACCGTTACAGTAGCCCCCTCTTCTGTAACGGTTATTATCTAATAACCGTTATGGTACTATGCAAGGGAAAATCTGGTACAGTTTTTCGTAGAACATGTGTAACGGTTATTAGATAATAACCTAATAACCGTTACAGAAGCCAGTCTTCTGTAACGGTTATTATCAAATAACCGTTATGGTATTGTGGACGGAACATGTACGGTATTTGGAGAACTTCTGTAACGGTTATTATCTAATAACCGTTACAGAAGACTGGATTCTGTAACGGTTATTATCTAACAATTACAGAACTTCAAGAGGTCCTTTCGGAGAAAACCGCTAAAGGTTTATGGGATAAGTTAGAGGATATTTTCATGAAGAAGTCTCTAACTAACCGGTTGCGGTTAAAGTTGCGCCTCTACACTCTTCGTATGGACGAAGGTACATCTATCTCTAACCATATTGCGGAGTTTACCTCCATCTTGAATGATTTGGATAGATTAGGTGTTAAGGTAGAGGATGAGAACCAAGCCTTGTTGTTGTTGTGTTCTTTGCCCGCTTCATATAAGTCATTTAGGGACATGATGGTCTATAGTAGAGAGAAAATTTCTCTTGAGGATGTCAAGAGCACTTTGCAAGCAAAGTTGCATTTAGATAATGAGATAACCAATGTTGAGAAAGGAAAAGGAAGTCAAGATGTTGGTTTGGTTGTCGATCGAGGTTGGTCAAAGGAAAGGACCTCGAAAGGAGGTAGAAGCCGATCAAAGTCGAAGAACAAGAATCTCACTTGTTACTATTGTAAAATGAAGGGACACGTAAAAGCCGAATGTTATAAGTTGAAAAATAAATTAAAGGGCGAGAAAAGTGTTTCTTCGGAAGATGCCAATGTGGCTAGCGGTGATGACACATATGACACGCTTTGTGTTGTCGATAGTTGTGTCAATGATGAGAATTCTTGGATTACGGACTCGGGTGCTTCTCAACAAATGACTCCAAATAGAGATTGGTTTGAGACATATGAGCCTTCAAGTGGTAAGGTTCTCATGGGCAACAACCATTTGTGCAAGGTTGCCGGCATTGGTTCGGTGAAAATTAAATTTCATGATGGCAAGCTCCGAAGGTTGACGGGTGTGAGGCATATATCCGATTTGAGCAAGAATTTAATTTCTTTGGATTCTCTTGAAGAGAAAGGTTGCAAGTTTCAAAGTGAAGGTGGAGTCCTTCGTGTTTCCAAAGGGGCTCTCACTATCATGAAGGGAAAGAGAGTTGGAACTCTCTATTTCTTGCAAGGTTCCACGGTCACGGGCTCGGCCGCTATTGCGGGTTCGGGTCCTACCTCGGATGCGGATACTACAAAATTGTGGCATATGAGGTTAGGGCACATGAGCGAGCGAGGAATGACCATCTTGAGTAAGAGAGGCTTGTTGTGTGGCCAATGCACAAGTAGCTTGGAGTTTTGTGAGCATTGTGTATTTGGCAAGCAAAAGAGGTTGAGCTTCTCGACAACCATTCACTCGACCAAGGGAACATTGGATTATATTCATTCGGATCTTTGGAGGCCATCTCGTGAGCCATCAAAAGGTAACGGTTCTCGTTATTTGCTTACTTTCATTGATGATTTTTCTAGAAAGGTTTGGGTTTAATTCTTGAAAGAGAAAAGTGAGGTCTTTAAGGTGTTTAAAGAATGGAAGACCCTTCTTGAAAACCAAACCGGAAATAAAATGAAAAGATTGAGAACCGATAATAGTTTAGAATTTTGTAACCATCAATTTGATGAGTTTTGCAAGGCCGAAGGGATTGTGCGACACAAGACGGTGGTTAATACTCCACAACAAAATGGAGTTGCGGAAAGGATGAATAGGACACTACTTGAAAGGGCTCGTTGCATGCTTTCCAATGCGGGCTTGGGTAAGGAGTTTTGGGCGGAGGCCGTTAGCACGGCTTGCTATTTGGTGAATCGGTCTCCTACCACTTCCATTGAGTGCAAGACACCCGAAGAAGTGTGGTCGGGTAAGCCGGCCGATTATGCAAATTTGAGGGTGTTTGGTTGTCCCGCTTATGTGCATGTCAATGATGGTAAGTTGGAGCCAAGAGCAAAGAAGTGCATCTTTGTTGGGTATCCCATGAATGTGAAGGGGTAAAAGGTATGGTGTCCCGCAACTTCTAAATTTCTCATCTCAAGAGATGTCACTTTCAATGAGTCGGTTATGTTGAAGGCAAAGGATGTTGCACTTGAGCCGACTATTAAGGAGAATGAGAAGGTTGGAAAGAAGGTGAAGTTTGAGGTGCCGGTCCAACAAAGTGATGAAGAAGAGTCTATGTCATATGATGGTGCTCATTTAGAAGAACAAGAAGAAGTTCAGGAGCGACCATATTTGTTGGCACGGGACCGAGAAAGAAGAGAAATTCGGCAACCGGCAAGGTATGCCGATTTTGCTTATTGTCTTGCAATTGCCGAAGAGGTGGAGTATAGTGAGCCGTCATCCTACAAGGAAGCTATTTCTTCCAAGCATGCGGCGGATTGGATTTCCGCCATGAAGGAAGAGCTTTGTTCATTGGAAAGAAACCATACTTGGACTCTTGTGAAGCCACCTAGTGGTAAAAAGATTGTGGGTTGCAAGTGGGTTTTTAAGAAAAAGATGAATGGCTCAAGTTCGGATAATTTCTGATATAAAGCGAGGCTTGTGGCTAAGGGATATAGCCAAGTTCAAGGTGTGGACTTTAATGAGGTTTTCTCTCCCGTAGTGAAACATACCTCCATTCGGATTTTGCTCTCTTTGGTGGCAATGAAGGATATGGCGTTGGAGCAACTAGATGTAAAAACCGCCTTCTTGCATGGTGATTTAGAAGAGCAAATTTATATGAAGTAACCGGAGGGTTTTGAGGTTACGGAAAAGGAAGATCATGTTTGTTTGTTGAAGAAGTCCCTTTATGGCCTCAAGCAATCACCTCGGCAATGGTACAAGAAATTCGACTCTTTCATGGTTAGTATAAATTTCTCCCGCTCTAATTATGATAGTTGTGTTTATTTCAAGAAGTCGGGTAGCGGAGAATTTATATATTTGTTGCTCTATGTTGATGATATGTTGATTGCGGCCTCCAATATGAATGAAATTGTGAGGTTGAAAGAGCAACTTGGTTCGGCATTTGAGATGAAAGATTTAGGGGCCGCCAAAAGGATCATTGGAATGGAGATTGCAAGGGATCGGTCCAATCAGAAACTCTTTCTCTCTCAAAAGGAGTTTGCCGGAAAGGTTATTCGCCGATTTGGCATGGAGAAAGCGAAATTTGTTTCAACTCCTCTTGCGGCACATTTCAAGCTTTCGGCCGCTTTGAGCCCGAAGTCCGATCGTGAAAAGAGCTATATGGAAAAGGTTCCATATTCAAGTGCGGTTGGGAGTCTCATGTACTTGATGGTGTGCACTCGACCCGACATAGCTCAAGCCGTTAGTGTGGTAAGTAGGTATCTCTCTTGTCCCGGAAAAGGGCATTGGGAAGCGGTGAAGTGGATCTTCCGCTATTTGAAATGTACCATTAATTCTCATTTGGAATTTGAAAATGGAAATATGACACTAACGGGTTATGTAGATGACGACTTTGCGGGTGATTTGGATAAGAGGAGGTCTTTGACGGGGTACACTTTTACCCTTGGTGGATGTGCAATTAGTTGAAAGTCTACACTTCAATCCACCGTTGCACTCTCTAGCACCGAAGCCGAATACATGGCAATTACGGAGGCTATCAAGGAGGCTCTTTGGCTCAAGGCTTTTGTTGGTGAGATTTCTTCTCTTGAAGGTCCTATCACGGTATTTTGTCAAAGTGCTGTTCATTTGACAAAGGATCGTATGTTTCATGAGAGGACCAAGCATATTGACATCCGGTACCACTTTGTGCGGGATGTGGTCTCGGAAGGGAAGGTTGTTGTGAAGAAGATTGGCACCGAATTGAATCCGGCCGACATGCTCACCAAGCCTCTTCCGATTGCTAAGTTCAAGTTTTGCTCAAGGGCAATTTCGATTTGCCTCTAGTTTGTTTTAGTTTGATACTAGTTGGTTACTAGTCTAGTTAGTTTGTATTTTGCTTTTATGTTTAGCTTATTTTTGATGTAATTTGGCTCAAGGTGGAGATTGTTATATGTCGTGACCCAAATTACATAGGTCCAATGGGCTTTGCTGTTGTATTTTATTTTATATGTAACATAGACAAATGAATGAAGTAGAACATTCTAGCGATTACCAATCTCGTCTCTCTGTGTGCCCTCTCTGACTCTCTTTACTGTCTCCCTTCATCCCAATATTCCATCTCAAAGCAAATCACCACAACAGAGGTTCATGTGTGTTTCAGTTTCAATAGTTTCTTCTTCTTTTTTACCTTTTTTTTTGGTGCGTTTGGATCGTTGGAAGAAAGAAGAAGAAGAAGGAAGAAGAAAAAAAAAATTATAAACAATCCAAACTCTTCACAAAATTACACACTTTCCAATACTTCTTCCCACTTCTTCCCTTCTTCCCTTCTTCTCTTCTTCCCACACCTATCCAAACGCAAC
The DNA here is from genome assembly GCA_028095005.1 of Rhynchospora pubera. Lineage (NCBI taxonomy): Eukaryota > Viridiplantae > Streptophyta > Magnoliopsida > Poales > Cyperaceae > Rhynchospora > Rhynchospora pubera. The sequence goes on from CM051462.1 coordinate 79,808,163, forward strand.
CTTTAGTTCTATGCACTTTCTGGTAAGGTTTTGGGTAGTTAGTTGTTTTCTTAAGAGTACCAGTTATGCATGATATAAATGTAATCTTTTGTTTGTTCAATGGAAGCCTACTGGCATTTATAAAAAAAAAGGAGCACTACAATTTTAGTTCATATCTCATTTCTTGAGATGAGTTATTATAATTTCATTGCTTGTACCTGTGTGGACAACGTCAGCTGAGTTAAACTAGCACTGGAGTTAAATGAACTTTTTTTTTGATGATTGAGTTAAATGAACTAGCTTGAAACTTATACAAGGATCATATACTAAATCATAAGATAGATTATACATATCCTCATCACAAAAAAACAAGGCTGACTAAATGCAATTACAGAACTTGTCTTACTGGTGGCTTACTAGCTACACTTAATTAACGATTTTCTAAATTTCGAAAAAAATACTGAAATTTTTTTTAAAAAAATATAAAATTTGGTGTGCAAGGAGATTTCAATATATGTAGAGATCATATTGACGGGATCGATCATTTGAACTTTCAAAATTTATATATACAGAGGATGACTAACGTGTCATGAAGTAATTTTCGAGATTAAAAATTCAAATGGTTAATCCAAATAGTTCAAGTTGATTGCATATTGAAATATCCTTGTAGACAAAATTTTATATTTTTTCGAATTTTTTTGCTATTTATTATGATACTTTTAAAAACATTATGATTAGAGTACTCCATGCCCTCCAATTTGAAAATATCATAATAAATAGCAAAAAATTTTGGAAATATATAAAATTTGGTCTCCAAGAATATTTCAATGTTGTGATCAACTTGAACGGTTTGGATCGACCGTTTGAATTTTAGATCTCAAAAAATGAGTCGATAGAAAATTGATAGCACGTTCCATCGATGGCGCGTTAGCCATTCTCTCTCTCTCTCTCTCTCTCTCTCTCTCTCTATATATATATATATATATATATATATATATATATATATATATATATATATATATATATATATATATATATAGAGAGAGAGAGAGAGAGAAAGCCTTCAATCAAAGCGCTTTGACCGGTGTCCCGGTTAAACCCCGTCAGATCTCAATTTTGAAAGTTTAAATGACCGATCCAAACCGTCAAATATGATCTTCATATTGAAATCTCCTTACCGACCAAAAATTTTATTTTTTTAATTTTTTTAAGCATTTTTTTCGAATTTTCAAAAATCGTTAATCTAATTTGTTCTGAACCCTACAAAAATTTCGAACTTTGATTGAATCCTTTCTATATATATAGAGAGAGAGGGAGAGAGAGAGAAAGAGAGAGTGGGGAAGAGTTTATGTTGTGAACTATGGTGCATAAAGGTTTCTGTGCATCATTACTGTTTGATCGACGATTTTACAAATTGACAAATCTAAATTAACCAATTCAATTTATATATTGAAATTTCATAGCGAACAAAATTTTACAATTTTTCTAACTTTTTTACTATTTTGTTCAAATTTTTTAAAGCTTGCTATTTTTTGCTACAAATACACTAATTTGTAGCCAAAATTGACAAGTTTTAAATTTTTTTTAAAAAATAGTAAAAAAATTTTAAAAATTGTAAATTTTTATTTTCTATGAGATTACAATATATAGATTGAGTTGGTTAAATTAGATTGACAATTTGTAAAACCACCGACCAAAACAGTCATGGCACACAAAAACTCATATGTACCATGGTTCTCTAGATTTACTCCCCCATATTAGTATATATTATTAATACATAATCATTGGCATAACTAACAACAAGAATAAAATAATATAATTTCGCACAATAGTTCCTGCAGTTTTATTGATAGATTGTTATCTAAATTCCTCTTCGATAATATATAAAACAAATCACATACTAATTTATATTTTGTATTGAACCCAAATATAGCTATCAAATATCCGTTTTTTCATAATTTGGTGACAACCAAACACATATATACATACTTTTGTATTTTCCTTGTTAAAGTTTTATACAACATGTGTGGATGGAGTATGGAACATCGATTAAACTAAGCACCAGTGTAATTAAATTCTCGGTCCTGATATTATATTATAGCATCATTACACAACTTTATTTTTTGTTTTTTAAAAAAAAAACATCTTTACAGAACTAAGCAAAAGGAATCTCGCTCCTTTACACAACTTTATTTCAATAAAAGCATCTTTACACAACTAAGCAAAAGGAATCTTCATTATTAAAGGTAGGGTCTCGACACAAAAGAGGTGTCGCGAACTGATATGTACACTTAGCAATACATTAACATGATGAATTAAACTAAAGTATGATTTATGCCCTTTAAGCTAAAATATGACTACTTAGCAATACTAGTGGGTCAAGCCAACCCACTAGGAGTCTAGGATGTTGGGTGTGAAGACAACTTGTTCATCAAGCTAAGTGTTACTTGCTCGTCAAGTACGGTGTTTCTTGCTGGCCAAGCAAGAGATTACTTGTTCTCCAAGTAGGAAGATGCGTTTCTTGATTGTAAAGAAAATATCTTGTGGTAGATTGTTTCTTCGCCCCTAAGTAACTCTAGGCTATATAAAGGGTCTAGACCCTCCTGTAATCAACACACAGAAAAATAGAAAAGCTTCAAGCTTATAATTCTTTCTCCTCTATAAACAATATTAGGCCGGCGGTGTTTTGTGGTTTTTCACCACCCGTCTGGTTTTCCACAATTTCTGGTGTCTTGTTATTTCTCTCTTTATCTCTTGCTATTGTGTTGTGATATTGTGCGGCTACCTCGATCCTTACAACTGGTATCAGAGCCAGGTTACGGGGAGGTTCTGTTGGTGTGCAAAATCCAATCGAACGTTTGTGAAGGAGGAAGTGCTGCTCAAACAACATGGAAGATAGCAGGGCGAATATCCGATGTTTTGATGGTAAGCATTTTGTTTATTGAAAATTACAAATAACTGACATGTTGTATGCCAAAGAACTAGAGGCTGCTTTAGAAGAGAAAAAACCCGAAGGCACGGATGACAACGCTTGGAAGAAGTTAGATCGCCGCGCACTCGGCTTCATTCGAAACACCATCTCCATGGATGTTGCTTCGCATGTTGCAAATGAGACCACAACTTTTGGATTCATGAAGAGACTGTCTGACTTGTATGAGAAGTCCTCGAGTTCCAACAAGATACATCTTCTACGACGACTATTCCAGCTACAGATGGCTGAAGGCGCTTCCGTGACAGATCATGTAGCGGAGTTCAACAACATCGTCAATCAATTGAAGGCAATCAAGTATTCCTTGGATTATGAGTTGCTCGCGCACTGTCTGTTGATCTCTATGCCTGATAGCTGGTCGACTACTGTAGAGGTGATTTCTGGCCAAGAAAAGGTGACACTTGACTTTGTTCGTGACCGCATCGTCAACGAAGGCATTCGTAGAAATGAGCGAGGCGAAGCAAGTGGGGCGGCCCTAACTGTTCAAAGGGGTCGGGAGGGTCATAAGGGCGAGAACCGAGGCAGATCCAAGTCGAGAGGACAAAGCAAGTCTCGAACCAAAGGTGAGGCGGAATGTTGGAATTGCAGAAGGAAGGGTCACCTGAAGCGTGACTGCAAGGCCCCTAAAAAGGTGAAAAAGAGAGGAGACGACTCCAACTCGGTGAATGTAGCAACCCAGGAGGACTCAGATGATGCTCTGGTGTTATGTCTCGACAGCCCAATCGAATCATTGATTCTTGATTCAGGTGCTTCTTTTCACTCTACCTCTTGCAAAGAATTGATCAAGAATTTTGTATCTGGAGAATATGGAAAGGTGTTCTTAGCAGATGGTAAACATTTAGTAATTACGGGCAAAGGTGATGTTGACATTAAGTCAAGCAATGGCTATAGATGGACATTACATGATGTTTGTTATATTCCCGGATTGAAGAAAAATTTAATTTCTGTGGGTCAATTGGATCGTGAGGGGTATAAGACCATCTTTGGAGAAGGTTCTTGAAAGATAGTAAAAGGAGCAATGGTCATCGCACGAGGCACCAAGGTGGGTACACTCTATCTGACTGACAGTAGTGGAGACTTGGTGGCATTAGTAGGGGCGGAGACCAACCCAATTTTGTGGCACAACAGATTGGGACACATGAGCGACAAAGGCTTGAAGGTGCTAGCTTCAAAAGGGTTACTGCCGGCTATGCAGTCGGTTGAAACCGGATTCTGTGAAGATTGCGTGCTCAGTAAGCAGAAGCGGGTCAGTTTCTCGAAGGTCGGGCGGAAGCGCAAGGAAGAGAGGCTAGAACTTGTTCACACAGACGTGTGGGGACCGGCACCGGTCCAATCCCAAGGTGGCTCGAGGTACTATGTCACATTCATCGATGATTCCACTCGCAAGGTATGGGTTTACTTTCTCAAACACAAGTCTGAAGTGTTCGAGGTGTTCAAGAAGTGGAAGGCAGAGGTGGAGAATGAGACCGGTCAAAAGCTAAAGTGTTTAAGATCGGATAATGGCGGCGAGTATGATGGAGCCAATTTCAAGGCCTATTGTGCGGAGCATGGAGTCAAACTAGTGCGAACAGTCCCAAATCGACCACAGCAAAATGGGATTGCAGAGAGAATGAATCGAACCCTCAATGAGCGCGCTAGGGCAATGCGACTTCACGCAGATCTGCCTAAGATGTTTTGGGCAGAGGCAATCAACACGATAGCTTATCTCATCAACCGAAGTCCCTCGGTGGCCTTAGAATTAGAGCTGCCTGAAGAGAAGTGGTCGGATAAAAAGGTATTTTTGTCTCACTTGAAAATATTTGGATGCACTGCATATGTGCATGTAGATTCAGAAAAAAGGGACAAGTTGGATGCAAAGGCCAAGAAATATATTTTCATTGGGTATGGGACTAATTATTTTGGTTATAGATTTTGGGATGAGAAAAATCGAAAAATAATTAGGTCCAAGGATGCTACCTTCAATGAAAATGAGTTATACAGAAAATCTGAATCTATTGAAGATGAAGTGAGAGAGATTGATTTGGGTGATGCTAAAGTCCCAAATGATTCGGTCGGCAATGAATGGATCGAAGGTGATGCGGTCCAAGAAGATAATGAAGCCGATGATGTTGCGACCGAAGATGTAGCAGCCAACGGCGAAGAAGAGCCCAACCCACAAGAACCGGTGTTGAGAAGGTCTACTCGGGTTCGTAAACCTAACACACGGTATATATCTTCCCTCAACTATTTACTTTTGACCGACTCGGGTGAGCCTGAAGACTACAGTGAGGCGTTAAGCTCGGGTGATGCGGTTAAGTGGGAGCATGCCATGCAAGAGGAGTTAAGGTCCTTGGAGAAAAATATGACATGGGTCCTGACTCGGTTGCCAAAAGGGAAGAAGGTGCTACAAAACAAGTGGGTGTATCGAGTTAAAGAAGAGTCTGATGGTAGTAAGCGGTACAAGGCGAGATTGGTGGTCAAGGGTTTCTTGCAAAAGAAAGGTATTGATTACACTGAGGTTTTCTCACCGGTAGTGAAGCTTACAACTATCCGAATGATTCTTGGTATTGTAGCAACCGAGAATTTGCACCTAGAACAACTCGATGTGAAGACGGCTTTCCTTCATGGTGATTTGGAGGAGGAAATCTACATGGTGCAGCCTAAGGGATTCGAAACTCAGGGAAAGAAGGATCTTGTGTGTAAGTTAAATAAAAGCCTGTATGGTTTGAAGCAAGCTCCTAGGCAGTGGTACAAGAAGTTCGACAAATTCATGTGTAGTCGTGGATTTAAGCGAGGAGATACGGACCACTGTTGTTACTTCAAAGATTTTGGTGGCTCCTATGTTTTTTTGCTTTTGTATGTCGATGACATGCTCAATGCAGGTGCAAGTATGAAGGAAATCAACATACTAAAGCAGGAGTTAGCTAAGGAGTTTGAGATGAAGGACTTGGGTTCAGCAAGTCAAATTCTAGGCATGCGCATTTCTCGAGATCGTGTGGCAGGTACTCTGACTCTGTCACAAGAGAAGTACATCAACAAGGTGTTGGATAGATTTCGAGTGCAAGATGCTAAGCCAAGAATCACACCGCTGGGGGTTCAACTCAAGTTGTCGAAGGATCAAGCACCAAAGACGAAGGAGGAACGTGACTACATGGCGACTGTGCCCTATTCCTCGGCGGTTGGCAGTCTCATGTATGCCATGGTGTGCACCAGACCCGACATTGCTCATGCAGTGGGAGTAGTGAGCCGTTACATGTCAAATCCAGGCACCGCACATTGGGAGGCGGTGAAATGGCTGCTAAGATACTTGAAAGGCACTTCAAGTATGGCACTGTGCTTCAAGAAAGGCAGTGTAGGTTTGAAAGGATTCGTTGATGCGGACCTTGGTGGTGATGTGGATAGTCGGAAGAGCACTTCCGGTTATGTTTTCACGTGGGGAGGTACGGCAATAAGTTGGATGTCGAGATTGTAAAAATGCGTGGCTCTTTCTACAACAGAAGCAGAGTACGTGGCGATTTCGGAGGGCGGGAAAGAGATGGTTTGGTTACTTAATTTTCTGAAGGAGATTGGAAAGGACCAAGGTTACAAAGCACTCTACACCGACAGTCAAAGTGCTTTGTGTCTTGCGAAGAACCCAGTGTTTCATTCAAAGACGAAGCACATCCAGCTGAAGTACCACTATATTCGTGAATTGATAGAAGACGGGACCTTGTCGTTGAGAAAGATTGCAGGTTCGGCAAATCATGCGGATATGCTCACAAAGGTTGTCACCACGGATAAACTGAGGCTATGCACTGCCTCAGTTGGGCTCATTCACTAGTCAAGTGGGAGCTGCTGCCTGCCTAATGGAAGATTGTTTGGAGTAGAGGAGATGCAGAAGAGATTTGGGACACTAGGATAATAGTGTTACCAAATTGTCTTCAAGTGGGAGATTGTTGGGTGTGAAGACAACTTGTTCACCAAGCTAAGTGTTACTTGCTCGTCAAGTACGGTGTTTCTTGCTGTCCAAGCAAGAGGTTACTTGTTCTCCAAGTAGGAAGATGCGTTTCTTGATTGTAAAGAAAGTATCTTGTGGTAGATTGTTTTTTCGCCCCTAAGTAACTCTAAGCTATATAAAGGGCCTAGACCCTCCTGTAATCAACACACAGAAAAATAGAAAAGCTTCAAGCTTGTAAATCTTTCTCCTCTATAAACAATATTAGGCCGGCGGTGTTTTGTGATTTTTCGCCACCAGTCTGGTTTTCCACAATTCCTGGTGTCTTGTTATTTCTCTCTTTATCTCTTGCTATTGTGTTGTGATATTGTGTGGCTACCTCGATCCTTACATAGGACTGACAGATGACGCGGTATATAGTATTTAGACCTGTCAAAATTCCGTTCCGCCATGGTGTTTCGTTCTGTTCAGTTCTAACGGAACGTTAAATGGAAGAGATTTTAGTTTCGTTTCTAAAAACGGAACGGAAGCGAAACTGAAATTTATAAACATTACTGAAACGAAAAACAGAATTCCACTGAAATCAATGGTAAATGAAGGACGGAACGTTAAACGGAATAGAAAACTGCTACTTTTGACGAAATTAAACGTTAAACGAAATCAATTTCAATTACGTTGACTGAAACGGAATAGAAACGAAACAGACCTGTTTCGTGTTCCGTTTTAACGTTTGACAGGTATAATAGTATTTGAACTTCATTCAGAAACAATTCAAACAAACAATAGAGCCCCATCAATGCTAGTGAAAATTTATTCCGGTCCTTCTTAAAAGTTATTTCCCAAGTGCGCACCATTCAACTATAGAAAATTATTGTTATACTAAACAATTAACTTTTAGTCTGCTGATTTACAAAACAACATCAACTCTCTACTAATCCTCTATCGTAGCTCTATTTAGTCATCTATATTATTAATTCAAAGACGTGGCCACTATTGACTTTTAATTAAAAATATTTTTTTTGGTTAACTAAATTAAAAATAATTGTACCAATCATTAAAGTTAAATATATTTGAAATTTTAAGGTATATATATATTTAGAAATTTAAGATAGTTCATGTCTAATCTATAAAAAAAAAAAAATTATCCCCTCTAATTTTGTTGATCGATCAATTTGAATTTATGCCAGAAATTAATTTTGAAAAGTTTTTTAAAGAAAATTATGTCAAATTTATATATCGGGACCACTCAGTCTCCAGAATCGGAGGGAGAGGAGAGGAGAGGAGAGTAACGAAACTATCGGGAAAGTTTACTCTGACCGAGTGTTTACTCGCTCCGCTCAACAAGAGAAGGCAACGGAAGGGAAGAGAAGAAGATGGAAGAGCACGTTCAAATTTCGAAAAATTTAGAGTAAATTTCTACACCCCAAATCGAGAGTAATAAATTCCGGTCAATCCTTACTCTCCTCTCCGTTCCTCTCCTTTAATATTGAGTTTCTGGAGCACAGCCTAAGGGAATTTCTGGAACCATGATTTTTTTTTTTTTTTGAGCAAAAATGAGGGTCGAACCATAATTTTTGGAACATTGCAACATGTGTAACCATGATTTTTGCCTCTGTTTAGTGCATTATAGCATGAGCTAACTGTTAATTGTGCTTAGGTGCTGTCAAGTTTCAGTTTCCCTAAGTACCCAAATGAGTTTCAGCTGCCCCCATCGATCAGTTCAGCCTAACCTAGCAAACCCCACCGTTCCCCCCGGTGCTTTTATGCTGTAAGTATGTCTTGTTTGTTTGATGGTTGCATTTTATTGTTTAATCTTGAAGGCAGCACCGACTATAGCTAGCCCATCATCAAGAAGAGATTGATGGTTGCATTTTATTGTTTAATCTTCAAGCATGAGTAGCACAGTGAAGCAACAAGAAGTGCAACCGAAGTTCAGTCGAAAAGACGATCAATTAGCCGACAAAAAAAAATTAGACAAGAAGAAGACTGAGAAAAAATCGACATATCGATAAAAAATCAAGTCGACGTTGAGGGAGAGCACTGAAGGCAGCACCGACTATAGCCCATCATCAAGAGATCAATTATGTCGTGTGAAACCAAGCCCAATAATACAATCGAGCATAGTCCTGAATTTTCCTTGCTAACGACTAGTAGTGAAGGTTCTAGTGTATACAGTATAGTATATTCTAGAGATTTCTTTCTAACCGACTTTGATATGTATAAACAGGAGATAGCTCATGTAATTGACTATAACCAAGTGAAAAGGAGTAAAATAGTGAGAGCAAATAAAGAAAGTTAGTAATAAAAGAATATATACTTGTATTCCTTCAAGTTAGTAATAAAAAAAAGTTAGAGTGAAATTAATCCCATAATTCCATTTAGATACGAGATAATTACTTAACATTTAATTTGACCTTATGTTAGCCATCAGTTACCACAAGGGAATATGCCTTCAAAGCTTTTATTTTTGCGCTTATCTATATATGCCGGGTGATGGCGTTTGTTTCATTTGATCTATGCGGGTCAATCAGTTACCACAAGGGAATATATATGCCTTCAAAGCTTTTATTGTTTAATTTGATATTTTGTTGGCGTTTGTTTCATCTATATCTCATGGCGCGCTTATCTATGCCGGGTCAATCAGTGTAGATTTAAAGACTCGTATGGTATACCTTGCCTCATCAGTTGAGATGGTGAAAATTGCTGGCAAACCGAATGTCTGTGCATTTGCATTAATTAGCGATATATACAAAAATATATGCTGTATGAACTATGAAGTTAATTTGCCAATAGGCATACTGGTTTGCCTTCTTACATTTGGTTTACTTCCATTCAACAATCTGGCTTACTGTGGTGTACTGTCACTTGTACCACCAATAGACAATAGTAGCACGAGTGGGGTGGAAAGGATTGTTTAAGTCTTCTCTTCGTCCTTTGACTAGGACGCGGACCAATGGAGGGAGTATTTGGGCTTTGACACAACTTTTCATGCTTTGTCTACTACAGTGTGTTCTTCAATATTCTGTTGTATGGCATAATCTTTCTGGGACCACTGATTTAGAGAAGTTAGCAGCGTTGATTGATTAGCCTAAATATAGTGTACTTCATTATTTTTACAACCTGGTCAGTCATATGCTGTGTAGTCAGTGGTTTCTCAGGCATGTTCCTATGAAAATTATAAGCATGTAATTAGGTATTAATCATGGACCTACTAAACTCATATCATGCCATTAAGATGTAACAAAGCTTGTAGAGGAAACCTATGGTGCATACTAATGTACGTAAGCTTCGATGCAAACTGATCCGAACTCTTGAATTTGTTTCAAAATGACCGATCCAAACAGTCCAATATGATCTCTCTATTGAAATCTCCTTGCGGACCAAATTTTACATTTTTTCGATATTTTTAAGTATTTTTTCGGATTTTTAAAAACTCCTAATTTTGAACGGTTTAGAAAAAATTAGATTAGCGATTTTCTAAAATTTGAAAAAAATACTTAAAAATTTCGAAAAAATATAAAATTTGGTCGATAAGGAGATTATAGAAGGAAGATCATATTGGACGGTTTGGATCGGTCCTTTTGAAGCAGATCCAAAAGTTCGGATCAGTATGCACCGAAGCTTCCGTACATTAGTATGCACCATAGGTTTTCTCAAGCTTGTAACTCTTTTTAATCAGTTGGTTCTTGCTATTTGTTTGTTTCTTCAAAGAAAGTTTTGTGTACAACTTGATATGTCCATGGTATGTTCATCGAGTGCATTTTGAATGCTATCTTTTAGTTGATATGTCCATGATATGTACAACTCGATTGACTATCTTTTCGTTGGCACAGCTTTAAAGAAAGCTCTTACCAATGATATTGTTTTGGTTTCAAACATTGCAATTCCATTTTGAATGCAAATAATGGAAATGAACATTCTGCAGTTTCTTATGGAAAATTATTACTTACAAAAAATTGAATGCTTTGATAGAAGGCTCAATATATAATTTAAGTTTTATCTTCAATCCTGTTTACTATTGGCATTATCGAATTTAGTATAAATTTGAATTGCTGGAAAGTAAAAAGTGTTAACACTTTTTCAGTCTTTTTTAGAAATACTAGATAGTAGCTATCTAGTTTAAACTATCTAAAAAAAGGAAAAATAATGGAAATTAACAAAATCTTAAGCAGTTCCTAGCACAATTCTGGATATCCTGCAGAATGAGTTGTGAAGAGTGAGCGCTGTTCCTAAAAATTCGCGAGTTTCTCTCTTTCCACAAACACCAGGCAGCGCAAGTGAGGTAAAATATAGCTCTGTCCTTTTGAGGGATTGTCAATGAGTGAAGTGTCCGTTGAAATATTGAACAACAATCTTCAAGCGTTACCGGTAAAGGAATCACCCTCAGACTGTGGAGTCTCTGCCAGATCTCTTGTGCAAACCTGCAATGGAAGAAAAGGTGCATTGGTGTTTCAAGTACCTGTGAGGAACACTTTTTCAGTCTTGTTAACCGGATTATTTCTTCCTCTTAAACATTTGCTCAAAACACGGTACGTTGTTATTGTTAACCGGGCTATTCCAATATAGTTATAAATTTCAATTTCAGTCTCCAATTTTGAGCAAATGTTTGTAATTCTTCTCTCTCTCGGCCTTCTTCATCTCTCCGTATTTACTGGTACAAAACTGTATTGTACTCTACAGCCATGTGCCAAGGACAATTCTCACCATTTCTTGCAAAATCTAATCAACCAAGGTACGATTTAATCTACACTAACCAGCTAATTCCACAAAATAAAAACCGGCAAAACAAAATTCGACAATTTTCTCTCCTCTTACACTTACATGTGTCAAGCGAGGAAACCAATTTTACAATTTCAACCCTCCTATTCCAAATATTAAAAACCAAGAAAAAAGAGCATATATACCAGCACGGATACAGACCGATTCATCTCTTCTGTCTAGTACATATCGAGATCTCAGGTTGCTACTTCAAGTCTGGTCTCTTTGTTCCTAATCTCAGCATATTAAGGCCGCGGGAGTTCTCTCCAATGGAATCCGAAATTCACTCCAAATCGTAACACTTCCTTGGTCTAGTATCACGAAATATACCTCTCAACTCAACCTATACACTTTATAAGCTGTCAAAGGGTGTCGCAGTTGTTTGATTGCAGTTTCATTTCACGCCGTATATTTTTTTTAATTAAGATAAGAATAATTATTGTAATTAAATAAATTTTTTTAGTAAATCCAGAAAATATTTAATAATAGTAATAATTTCGGTCCGCCAATGGACAGAAATCAACATTGGCGATTCCAACTTTTTTTTTTTTTTTGGATATCGTGTAGAAAAAGAGTAAATATAGGATTTACATTTATTATTTTTTTGTTTACATTTGAAATATTGTTGTTTCTATAATGAAAATATGTACTACTATCATTTCTTTTGAATCTTTGGTCAAAACAGTTTTAAATCTAAGTTAGGTTATAATTTTTCAAGCATTATGTCTTTGGTAATTGTTAATAAGCATCAACAAATTCGGCCAAAATTTGTAGTCTTTCCCAAATAAATAAAATTAAATTAGAGAACTAAAAAAATGTACAAATTTAATTATGAAAATACAATAAATTAATTTAATTTAATAAAAACTCATGCATTGAACGATGGACAATTTCGGAATTCCAAACTCCAAAATCAACATTTTTGCAAAAAAAAAAAAAAAATAATTCGGGTTCGCAACTCCGAAATGATTTCGATCTTTGAACTAGCACAATAATTTCTCCAAAAAAAATTGTAGCTATCCATCTTTGACCTGTTTATCCGGCACGATTGTAAAGCCGAAAAGAAAAATATTTCCTCATGCAAATGCAATGCAAAGAGAAGATAATAGAATAGCTACAATAAAAAATTACATTGAGGGCGGCTAAGACTTCAAAATAATCACCATACTGTGATGAATGGTCCTCAACTCCTGATGCACTAATTAAATAATAAATTTTTAAAAAGGGACGTAATTAAGAAATTTCACGAGACGACATGATAGGATTAATGGCTCTTTTATTTGTTTCCGAATGAAGTTCAAATACTACCACGTCCTGCTAGTGGTTGGTTTGACCCACTAGTATCGGTAAGTAGTCATATTTTAGCTTAAAGCCTTAAAAGGTATAAACCATATTTTAGTTTAATTAATCATGTTAATGTATATATTATGTATTGCTAAGTGCACATAACAGTTACACACACCTCTTTTGTGCCGAGATCCTTTCTTTGCTGATGAAGATTTCTTTTTCTTAGCTGTACAAAGATGCTATAATGTCGGGAACGAGATCTCTAATTACACTGGTGTTTAGTTTAATCGATGTTCCATTGTCCCATACAGGTTCTGCATGTACCCCTCCACCTGGAACGAAATCCTCTACAGAGAACAGTTTTGCATCATAGCCGTCCGATTAATAATAGGTGTCCCGTGATTAATATTGGATTCATATGGTCCGTAAATTTTTACATCGAGATCAGATCAGACAGTTACTTTTCATCACTGCAGAGGATAATATTTATCCCCCACCACCCACCCAATGTACAACAGAAATAAAAAATAATCTCTTGCTTGCTGTCAATGAAGATTAAAACTAGCTATTAGATTACAACATGCATGAAAGCACATAGCTTCTAGATCAACTCAACGTCTTTAATTAGGATATATTATAACACATTTTTATATTATAATTCGCGCTAATGTATTGCTAATTTAGTGCACAATGCAGTTACCCACAGGCCACAGATCTTCTAAGTACCTTTTCGTGGCGATGCCCTTTAACAAGTCAGATTATCTATTTCAATTGGAGAATATAATATATAAGTCACATTATGACCAGCTACATGCCCCTTAGTCCTCAGGTGACGTGCCGACGTTACATCTTTAGCAAGGACAAACTTAAAGTTCCAAACTTTGAAGCCTCATTTACCATTTCTTCTGTCTTACAGAAACTCTGAAATGACCTCCACAGGATCAAATCATATCAAATCTGACACTGCAACACAAGCTCTAGTGATTTCCAAAAGTACTGACCATGATGCAGCGCCAACTGTACCTCCATTAGAGGACATTGCAGTGATGGAGGCACAAAGCTCCAGTGTAGGAGATGCGCAAGAACATGATCGGTCTCAACAAATCCGAATTCATCCAACATTGTACAAAGCTGCCGTAGAAGGGGATGTCATGCTGCTTAAGCAATTTCTACAATCTGCAGGTGAAACTCAACCATAGATGATGTCTTTTCTTTTCCTTTTTATGGTTATGTCCATTTTCCAAATGTAAATAATGCAACAATATTTACATCATGTGTTGAATTGGGTTATCACGTAGGATCTTCACTCTATGCTGTGAGGTGGAAGCAAGGGCGGATATAGGCAGGGGCAGGCATAGGCCTGGCCTACGCCGCGAAAATTTTTTTAAATAAAATGTTTATAAAAGACCCCCCCAGTCGGGTTTCAAACCTGCTATCTTTCATTTAAGATGCATTGCTTTTTGCCACTACACCAAGAGTTGGTTCTCATTTTCAAATATGAACTTGTTTTATAATGTGATTTTTTCAAACAGAACCTATATGTATTTTGAAGGAGTTAGTAAGATGTCACTTCCCATAACTAACTTCCAATGTCGTCATTAATCAAAAGTTTATTACTCCAATATAATTTTTTTAATAATTTATTGCCATATAGTTTGAAGTAATAATTAGTTATAAAATAAATTGAAAATTTTGGAACTTGTTAAAAAATGTTAAGTCTACACTAATCGTCGATTTGATTGTGCTAGATTTGCAACAACCAAATAGACCTAGCCCTCTTCTGGGAGTATCAATTGGAGGAAACACTGTGTTACACATTGCTGCTACTTCAAGTGGTGACCTAACAAGGAAGCGCAAAGGACATTATGTAGAATTTTCAAAAGAAGTCTACATCAGGAACAAATCATTGCTGATGGCATGCAATAAGCTGAAGGAGACGCCTCTCCACTGTGCTGCAAAGGCTCAGAACTTTGTAATGGTTTCTCTCTTGATTTCTTTCGCCAAACATGAACATCAGGTTGGAGAGATAAGCCTTCTAACAGCCAGAAATGTGCATGGTGAGACTGCACTTCATGAGGCCGTGCGAGGTGGTCACAGGGATATTGTTAACAAACTCATACTTTCTGAACCTAGCTTATTAGGTATTGTTGACACAGAGGGTGTATCCCCTCTATACCTCGCAACTATGACAAATGATCTCGAAATAGTTCAAATTCACACAAGAGAAGATCCATCCATGGTATCCTGTGCAGGACCAAAAGGACAAACAGCACTACATGCCGCTGTACTAGAACATACTGGTATGTATTCCTTTTCCTTTTTCCGTCATATATAACTTGTTCAGATTGGAATTGGCATTAGTATGTTGCAAATTGGAATTGGATATGACTGAACTGTTTGGACCAAAATCACGAAGGTTTTAACTGTCAATGCGGCAGAAACGTTCAAAGATATAGTAAATTAGTATTACATGATAGTTGTGTTTCTGCAATTTTTATTTATTTTTTTGTGCGAAACAAGTGGGTAAGTATTCACCACTGTTCTATTAAACTCTGAAAAGTCTCTTACACAGAATATCCCTATTTGCTTATTACTACATAACAATGACAAAAACCAAGACTGGTATGCACTGGGACCTACATCTCAGGTACCAGTGCACCAGCGTTATGTCACGCTCCTAATAATCAGTAACAAACAAGTTCTGAGAACAAAGCCAAGATCAAATGAAAATTACAATCCATCACACTTTCAATCACACTACATCAACATTGAAACCCCTCACTTCTGACATGATTGTGCTGCCTCTCATTTGGTGTATTTATTTAACATTTAAGTCAAAAAACACTCCAACTGCAAGGTAAGATTCTCCAAAGTAGGATCCAAAGCTTGAAATTGTGTCTTCAATTTCTCTGACCAAAGATCTGCCCAGTATAACTAAAGAATTTGAATCTTAGTTGCAATATGTGAAACAGTAATTCAATCTGTATGACCATTGGAATGCACTGCCATTATTTAAAACATTCCTAGATTGAATTCTTCATTTCAGTTCTTATTCATGATTTGAATGACAGACCTTGCTTTTCTCGACCAAACTGACTCAAAACTTACAAACCTGTTTTTGGATCAATTCAGAATCTCAGATCGAAGACCCTGCTCCTTTTTATCTGGAGTTCTAGACTCAACTCATGGGATTTCTACTGATGTCATCAGTAGTCTAGGTGTAGGTGACATTTGTGAGTTAAACTGAAAAGCGGAATCCTACATTTAGAGATTATTAAAGACTAAAATTTTCTTTGAAATAGAGCATTAAGTCCTTTCAGTTTTTTTCTGCACTCAAATCAGTGCAGCCAGTCCAAATTTGTCAATTCTGGAAAGTAATGTTGATGAAACCACCACCACAATTGATTATATTGGGTGATATCTCTCACGTTAATTTACCTGGTAAAAATCAGCACGTTTCCCCATGGATCCAAGCCAAACCAAACAAATCTGACTGTGCAGGATCTATGAAGCATTTTACATGCAACATAATTTGATTTATTCATGATTCATTTAAAGATTGTACTACCTTTACTTGATTGTTAAGCAAAAACTTGAACAAACAGGAATCACGAATGAACTTTTGGCATGGAACAAGACACTTGCTACTGTAGTAGACGACACAGGAAGCACTCCCCTTCACTATGCAGCATCAGTAGGAAATCGAGCTACTGTAAAGCTATTATTGCAGCATGAGACTCCAGCAGCCTTCATGGAAGACAAGGATGGCTTATTTCCCATACACATAGCTGCAAAGTGTGGAAGAGCACTAGTCATTAAAGAGATGATAGAGAAATATCCCGACTCGGATGAGTTACTTGATAAAGAAGGAAGAAACTTTCTTCACCTTGCCATTGTCAGCGGTAAAGGAAACATAATTGGTCATATATGTCAAAATGACACCTTTTTTAGAATGCTCAATGCCAGGGATTACCAAGGGAATACACCGCTTCATTTAGCTGCTGAAAGAGGAGAGTTCCGCTTTGTGAGATACCTGATATCAATGAAGATGGTGTACTCAAGCGTCATGAATAGAAATTGCCTAACACCAGTTGATCTTGCTATAAAGGACAGAGATAGAGGATTTAAATATCTGTTGGTATGAATCATTATAAATTGACTCATTTATTTTTCTAACTTTATCACAGCTTTCTTTAATGAGCTCTTTTTCTTGTGTTTAACTTTTTATATTCTCAATTCGGATTTAAATGATTGGGACTAAAAAAAAAGTATTCTGAAAAGATAGCATCAATTAGCTATTCTAGTGTGCGAATTTCAAAGACCAAGTGTCCAAAATAGAGAGGTAGCAGCTTAGTAAAACTTCATCATTCTTGGGATTGAATCCTTAGAACGACAAGTTGGTGTTCTTGTCAAGAATACTTAAATTGGTTATTTTCCAGAAGCTGGAAAGAACGATTTTGACCTATAGTAATTCAATTATGCCTAACAAAAGTAATGATTTGTTATAAATTTTGATTCAGACCCAATTTCTTGATGATTGTTCAATAAAAAGTTGAGTTAGCCCTTACTGGTATTTAAGACATCGGATTGGACCGACCAGTTAGACTAGTTTTACTGGGAATTGGCCTCCATATCAGATAAACAAACTCGGACCACCCACTTTAATATGGTTTGATTTTTTTTTTCGGTTTCTTGTATCCTATTCAACTGTTTGCACAAAAATAATTCAATAAAATGCACCTTTCTGGGGATGAAACCCAGGACCCCCAAAATTTCTACCACTGAGAAAGGCTGTTGAAAACATACTATTAAAGTTACTTTTATAATGGTATGTCTAGTTTCTGCCACTAGTTTGAACGTACGGACCAAATCTCAAAATTCAATTAACTAAGCAATAATCATCTGATATTAATCTTATTTCAACCTAATATACTTTTGGAGAAATTGAGGACTGAATTATAAATATCAAGGACATTTATATCAAGTGCAAAATGTCCATCTCTGTTTTGCCACTTTTTGTTTATGTTTTATTAAAAAGGAAAGAAAGTGCTATGTTATTCTTCGACATCTTGTGTTGACCAAAGTAAAACAGCAATAATAACAAAAAAAAAAGCACCTACTGTTCCCGGTTTCTTCTTAAAATATCAGCCCTGCCTCATTTTTACTTCATTAAATACTGATCCTTCCACCCCCTTTTATCTATCTTACCTCTTTATATTATCTCCAATTCTCCACTGGGGATTTCTTCCAACCTGAGTGAACATAGCAAAAATAAATTATTCAATCTATGAAAATTTTGTTGAAACATAAAATTATGGACCTAAGAATTTTATTTGAATATTTTTTTCTTATAATTTATATAACATTTGTTGCCCATTTTATATAGAAGTACAAATTAACATTTGTCCATCTGATTAAAAAATTGTTATAACCAAGACATTATCCTTCTTATTAAGTTAACATTTCTTGTTTCTCCTTCAGAGCACAAAATTTAATGTACTTCGTTGCTTGATGTGGACTGGAGCACTTCCTAGTCCACATCGGTTCGACCATTTCGATGATGATTTGAAGATCCCCGAAAAAGACAGAGAGAAAGAAGAACAGAAGATTGAAAGTGGAACCCGTAGTTTGGTCATTATCTCAGTACTCATTGCAACAGTGACTTTTGCTGCTAGTTTCACCATGCCAGGTGGATATATAGCTGATGACCATGTGAATAGAGGCACGCCTATTCTATCCAGGAAATATGCCTTCAAAGCTTTTATTGTTGCTGATTTGTTGGCGTTTGTTTCATCTATGTTTTCCACCTCATGGCTTATCTATGCGGGGTCAGTCAGCATAGATTTAAAAATTCGTATGGTATACTTTGCCTTGTCAATTGAGATGGTAAAATTTGCTAGCAAAGCCACTATCTGTGCATTTGCATTAGCAATATATACTATGCTGAATGAAGTTAATTTGCCATTAGCCATACTGGTTTGTCTTCTTACATTTGGTTTACTTCCATTGAACAATCTGGGTCACTATGGTTTACTGCCACTTGTACCACCAATAGTAGCACGAGTGGGGTGGAAAGGATTGTTTAAGTCTTATCTTAGTCCTGTGACTAGGATGCGCACCAATGGAGTATTTTGGCTTGGGAACAAGTTTGCATACTTTGTCTACTACATTGTGTTCTTCAATATTATTTTGTATGGCATTATCTTTCTGGGAGCACTGATTTAGAGAAATTAGTAGCGTTGATTGGTTAACCTAAATATAGTGTAATTTATTACTTTACAGCCTAGCTGGTCAGTCATGCTGTCTAGTCGGTGGTTTCTCCGGCATGTTCCTATGAAATTTACAAGCATGTAATTTGGTATTAATCTTGGACCTATTAAACTCATATCATGCCATGCTATATAGTGTAATTTGGTATTTATGCAAATTGTTACTTATAAAAAATTTAATGCTTTGATAGAAGGGTCAATAATTGAAGTTTTATTTTTCAAGCCTGTTTAGTATTGGCATTATCAAATTTAGTATAAATTTGAATTGCTGGAAAGTAAAGAGTGTTGTTATTGTTAATCGGGCCATTCCAGTATTGTTGTAAATTTCAATTTGAGTTTCCAATTTAGTGCAAATGTTTGTAATTCTAATCTCTCTCTCTCTCTCAGCTTTCCCCACCTCTCTGATTTACTGGTACAAAACTCATTGTACTTTATAGCCTTGTGCCAAGGACAATTCTCACCAAATCAAGTCTGGTCTCCTTGTTCCCTAATCTCAGGCTCCGCATATTAAGGCTCCCTCTCTAAGCTTTGAGATGCCTTGAGCCGCATGCTGGAATATTTGTTAAACAAATCAATTCCAGCTGGGCCTGCTCATCCTACGTTTCTTACGACGACCGTTCCGTTCCAATAGAACGTGTAACAATATAGATTTTTATTTTGTTTAAAAAACAAAATGATAAACGGAACGTGTGCCGTCATAAATATATGTGAAATACAGTTGAAATTGAGTCATTTTATCACGTTTTGTCGAAATAGAATGACTAACGAAAATCCTGATATACACTGCTACCAAAATGAAACGAAAAACGAAATGTGGCATTCCGTTGCCCTTTCATGCTAATAATCAGCGGCAGATTTAGACAAACTTTAAGCCCAAGCACACTAATAAATTAATTTAATTTAATATTTAAAAATAATTTTAAAATAATTATTTAAATATTAAATATTATTTTTAAACTTATATAATTGCACTACTACCAAAATACACTTTTCTTTCACTAACATAATTATTTTTTTGTGTGATTTATACCACTGTAAATATTTGAAATTAGTGATATGCCATCACTAAATTACAAATTATTTTTTTGCCACTATAAAATTATAAAAATTAGTTTTTTACTATCGGACAATTATTTGACAATTTTACCCTTTTAAATATGCCACTATAAAACTTTAAAATTAATAATATGCCATCACAAAAGATATAATTGGTTTTATGCCATTATAAATCATTAACAATTAATTTTATCAACTTAATACAAATTATTGCAAATTCTAGTTACTAATATATTATTATTTTTATGTGAAAGAAACAAATAACATAGTGATGTTTTTTTGTTTAGAATTAAAGTAACGCTACATGCTTTAAATATAAGAATTCACCATATTCTTAGAAATACGAAATGAGCAAGAAAGAAAATTTCTTACCAAATTAAATTCGGTAAATATAAATGCCGTCTGTTTTTTCAGAATTGATAATTAGTTTTTAATGAGGGGTAATTTGGTCATTGAAAAAATAATGATAAGTTTGGTAATGGTATTTTTAGAATTTACTATGTTTTTGGAGAAATAGTGGCATAGAACTAATTTTAGCAATTTTATAATGACATAAATTTAAATAGCAATTTAAGAATGACATTTCTTTAATTAACAAAATTCACAAACAGGACGGATCTACCACCGCGCCGTCGAGCCCTTGGAGCCCCTTTAGCCCCATCTAATTTTTTCTGTCATTGGAGCACTCAAAAGTGGGGCTGAAGACTTAAATAGAGGTTGTCAGACTCACCTAGATATTTTTTATAAATCCCACTGGAGACAAATGGAGTTACAAATCAACGAGGAAATTAAAAAAAAAAAAACTTAGAGGGAAAGTTAAATCCAAAATTTATAAAGCCCACGTATGATTGGAATAAAGTTTTGATTTCACCTTACACATTTTCTACTTCACGTGAACCAAACGATGAGGAATAAAGTTTGATGCTCCAAACAAGACAGAGCGTCATTCAAAAAAAAAAAACAAGACAGAGCTCGAGGCAAAAATTAAATCCACAATTTGTAGAGCCCACACACAATTGGATTCTAAGCGTATGCACAGAGCACAGTATCAAAAATCACTTTATTAGATGCAAGATTTTAGGAAAAAAGCCCAGACATGTACGTGGCCACGTGGGCTTGTAGTTTCCCTGATTCCAGTGGCACCGCACATCAGTACATCACTAATGCATGGTTGATAAATTTTTTATGGAAAATATCCGTAAACATAACATATTAACATTAATTAAACCCTAAACCTCGTTTTACAACCGCATCTTTTTAAGAATACCTCCATGTGACACTAGCATTAATGGTTGATTTAGTTGCCATTTGCCAAGGTCTTTAGGACCCCAATTGGGAGCTAACCTCGTACATTGAATCCCGATTTTAGCCTGGGGTTTAATTTGATTCTGATCTCGCAATAACATTTTTTTAAATAAATAAATTAACAAATATTATTAAAAAACTTTTTAGTATATTAGTAATATTAAAATTTTACGGTCACTAGGTCGTGCTATACTAATACTACTTTACAGTTGTCCCTGTCCCAGAAGACGATGGCCTGGCCCGTCAATGTTATTTGGTTTTGGTGACTTTCTTCAACCGTTCAAACTTCAAACAATTAACGTTGAGGCAGGTGCATGTGACTAAAAAATTATTCAAAATCGTCTTAATTACCTATCCAATTTACGAGCCCACATCTATCAAATTAAAGACAAATAATTCCGAGTCATCGTATATATATATGCAACTTCCTCTTAATTAAAAATCTAATGGAATTAATAAAGACACCCCACGGATTTCTCTAAAAAAAATGGAATTAAAGACAAATCAAGCATTTGTTCATGTTTATTTTCTTAATTTCCAAAAGAAATAAAACATGCAAAGAGAGTTAAACCAGATAATTAAAGTAAAATGACACATTCTACAATATAATTTAATGAAAAATAAAACATCCACCTTTCAGATATGGTCGAGCACTCAAACTCTTCATTAGTCATGTTCATCTACTCTCTCTGATCTCGTCGTGCTGACCCACCGAAGATGCCAGCAAGACCACATTGTTCTATCAGACAAGGAGCGAATTTTCGGAGGAAGTTGCATATTTTTGGTAGAATATGTGCTGAATAAATCACAAATAATAACACCCCCACAGCTAGTACTATTACGTAAATTGAAGTGGTGAATCTCCTGGCACAGCCAGCGGCATAGGAGATCATCAGGCTCACCAATCCCAGCACCATGCTGATATTCAGCATTACAACCTTAGACTTGTCACAATAAAAATTCTCATTCATGAGAAGTATTATTATAACCAATGAAGCCATGAACGCAGTAGCATTGGCATAAAAGAAGGTTGTGTATCTACGCTGTTGTTTATCATGAAGAATTGATGAACCAACTTCGTGACCGTTAGGTCCGGTAAGGTCGTCTTGCCAAAACCCACCGGGTGGATTTAGACCACTTGTGTATGTTACTGATGCTACAAGAACTGCGACAACCATGATCCACCCACGCATGTCTTTGAACCACTTTTCCCTTGGAGCATCTTGAGGCGAGGTGTTTTTAGTACGTGTTGGCTCTGCTCCATTTGGTGGTGCCATTTGTGCAGTGTTCTGGGGAATCTGTGTTGCAGCAGGGGGAGGTTCTTGTTGAACACTTGTGGCGCAAGCTTGTGGTGGGGGAGGTTCTTGTTGAACACTAGTGGCGCAAGCTTGTGGTGGAGGCTGAGGCAGTTGTGACTCGCCGGTTCCGTTCTTCTGTGAAAGAACAGCGGTGGGGTTTATCTCATGTGACATGATGGATTAAGAGATGAATTTGGATGACTTTGGATGCCTGGCGCTTAGCTTCTGCAATATGAAGTCGTATGAATGATGGACAAGGGTGAATTTAATTAATATGTGATTAAAAAAGGGTAAATTTTAACTCCTCTTTCCAGTTGGAGGCTTGGAGCTACCAATATATATACACACATACACATGGAATATGTCAAAAACATGTACTTTATACGAATTATGACTAGTACGATCGGATTCCGAACGAGTTGGGACAACTCAAACTCATCTATAATGTATGCCATGAAAAAAAATTCGTATATGGTTACGAAAATCGAACTCGGATTTGGATGGTTGGTCACAAGAGTCGAATCATATGACTCGGACTTTTTACGAAAAATATTTTTAATGTCTGTAAAAATCATAAAAAAGAGAATTTTTTTTAAAAATTTATATTTTCCAAATATAAATTACAAAATCAAAGTTTGAAAGAATAAAATTAACTAAAATAAAAAATACAATTATCGAATATTACAAACAATTCACAAAGGCATAGAAAGTTAAGAATTGCATTGCATATTTTTATTATAAAATAAAGATATAAAGATATAGAATACAATATTAAATAAAAATAATTGTTGGCGCTTGCATGAGATAAATACAAATTGTACAATTTTTAATTAATACAAGTATTAGATTAATAATATAATTTGTACTGGTTTTTTTATTATACAAATTTGTTGGCTCCTAGGAGAACTATACTTCATACAGATAAATACAAATGAGAAATGCTAGAGTCTAATATAGAGGACGGATGGACTCCGTCCAATATGATTGTTTTCACATTTTTAAATTTCACATAACCGATCCGAACCGTTCAATATGTTCTCCTTATTGAAAACTTATAAGAAATCAATTTTATATTTTTTTCGAAAGTTTTTACTATTTTTTTGGTATTTTAGAAAATCATTGTTATTGGACGATCCATAATGTTCATATCATAAATTTTCAAAAATACCAAAAAAATTGTAAAAAATAAAAAAAATGTAAAAATTAGTTTCTTGTAAGTTTTCAATATAGAAAACATATTGAACGGTTCGGATCGATCATTTAAAATTTAAAAACGTGAAAACGATCATATTGGACGGACCCATCCGTCGTATATACAGGATACTAGCATTTCTCGATACAAATTGTACAATTTTTAATTAATACAACTATTAGATTAGTATATAATTTGTACTGGTTTTTTTTATCATACAAAATTTTTGGCTCCTAGGAGAACTGTACTCAATACAGATCCATCGAGTATTTTCTAATTAATACACTATTTTACATTAATAGAGAATTTTAATCAAATTACAAAATAAAACATAAAAAATGGGAAAAATAATAAAAGTACGGTATCAATTAATGGTGCTTAATTACCTTTATCAGAAATTCAGAAAACTGTCCTCTCTTCTTTTCTGTTTTCTCACTGCTGCTTTTATAGTGCCCCTTCACGCGACGAAGTACTTGCATTGAGAGTTGAGACCAATAGGAGACCAGTAGAGTCGACCACCTGTCTATATCGGCAGCTGTCATATGTAGCTACCTAATCTTACGTATGATAAATATGCGTGAATTATTTAAAAAAATGCGAATAAAAATATGTCTATTTTAATATATATTTTATTAAAAAAATGCGAATAAAAATATGTCTATTTTAATATATATTTTATGAAGTGCTTATCTCGTTAAAAAATACAATCAAATTGATGGTTTAAAATGTGTGTTTGAAAAAATGCATAACTTACATGGTTACCATAGGATATCATCTAAGGGATATCTCGCCAAATGATGCAATCAAATATATGCCTCCACTAAAGGATATTTACATTTTATCTATAAATAATACTCTTTTCTTTTATATTAAAAAAACAATTTGCTCATGGCATCCGCTCATGATACCCTTTCATAGCATATGTCCATGACACCTTTTCATCGCATATGCACATGACACTTTTTCATCGCATCTTCTCAATGCAGCTCTTCACAATCACAAACAGTTTGCTAATGGCATCCGCTCATGGCACCCTTTCATGGTATCTTTACATGGCATATGTCCATGACATTTTTTCATCACATCTGCACATGACACTTTTTCATCGCATCTTCTCAATGTAGCTCTTCACAATCACACATTTATTAAACCAATTTCAATAATATCCTACTTATTTATAGGCTACATATATTTTCATCAAGACCTTTCAATGCATATGCTCATAGAATCCTTTCATGACATCCAGTCATAGCACCCTTCCATGACATTTGCACATAACATCCACCCATAGCACCTTTTCATAGCATCCGCTCATGACATCTATTAATCGTATCTTCTCAATGCACATCTTCACGCATTTATCAAATTATTTCTAATAATCCCCCACTTAGATTGATAAATAATAATAAACTTTATTTTTTGTATGGTACCAGTACAACCAATACTTTATGGAGAAAACCAATCTATAGAAATGTCAGACAATGATAGTGGTGGAAAAATATTATCCAATGAAACTAATACAACTACACCAATAAATATATGTTTATAATGGGATCATTTCCACTAAAATCTTTATGAAAAATTTTCCCATTTTAAAATTATCTATCGACTTGAAAAATAAAGATACAAATTTTTCATATATTATTTATAATAAAATCTAATATCGTTGAGCTTCTAGTGCAAATATTTATGTGCCGGTAGTAGTAGATAGAATAACACATTCCCGAATCCCACGGGAAGAGTGAATTCAGAAAAAAAAAAGAATAATAAAACAATCATCGGTAAAAGAAATATAATGATTGAACCTGTTTACTACATGGAACTATAGATTCAAGGGGAAATTAGTGGTATGCCCTCTTAATCTTAGCTAATTGAAAATATTCTCTTCTAATTTTTAAATTTGGATATATCACCCTGCAATCACACATACTATCGATATTTATCCTTCTCTCTATTTTCACTGATTCTTTAATTTAAAAAATCATTTTGTTTAGATTTTCGACAAAAATACCCTCATCCTGACGATTGGTCTCCTCACTGGTTTTTCATTCGATTTAATTGGAAAGAAATATCGAAAGATGTTTTGGACCTTTGTAAGGGGGCAAAGTTGAAGTCGGCGTTTGTATCACCATATTAAAAGGAGGCTGTCTGCAAAGTTTCGTCTACAGACGGCCATAATTCAAAACTTCAAGGATAATGAAATTTTTCAAGTTGTGAAGGCGGTATGGTAAGGTGGGAAGGCAATGGAAATGACAATTGGAATTCCTTGAGAGCTTGTAGTAGCTACCTTTGTTTTATATGGCGATTTATTTTTTGTGAAATAAATTTAGAATTAAAAATATTTTTGAACAAAGTAGGAAAGATCAGAGGAAAATGGCATGAGATTTGTTTAGACAAATTGAAGCCCGCAATAAAATTTCAACATATATGAACTTTTAGTTTCATAATATATATTAGATTCGCTTCCTCAAAGTTTAAATGATTTGAATATACATGTATATTATCCTTTTTAATTTATGAATTTCATTGTCACTAACTGGTTCACCATGTATTGATGTTTTTCACCTGGAGATATCGTATATTCTTTTTTATTTAACAGAACGAACGAAAGTAGCACGAAGATCAATCTTCAGGGAGATAAGGATATTTTTGTCCGAAATTAAAAATTATGATTTTTCATAACTAAAAAGTCAGTAGAAATAGAGAAAAGGGAAAATATCTTATAGAACTTATGATTGGAAGGGGATATATCTAAATTTAAAAATTAGAAGGGGATATTTCTAATTAACTAAGATTAGAGGGGTATAGGACTGATTGTCTCTAGATTCAACAGTTGTATGGTACCTGCGCACCGGTACAAAAAAAGGTCCATATCATACATGGCTAGCCTAGTAGAGCCAATAACGCCTTAATGGTTCGGTCAAAACAAAGAATAATGTATGCATTAATTGTAGTACACATTAATCAAATATTGTGTACATTTTTCCGAAAATAGAAATTATAGGATTAGCATCAAATCTACAGGCAAATTCTCAACGTGTAGTAAAATCTTGCTATATTAATATATGAGATGGGCTAAAATCAGCCACGACTGACGGATGCAACCGTCAGCTACGATCAAATCTCAATTTTCGAGATTCTAACAGTCGATCCGAATTATTCAATGTGTTCTCTATATTGAAATCTCATTGAAGACCAAATTTTATATTTTTTTGATTTTATTTATATTTTTTTTAGATTTTTAAAAATCATAGTTATTGAAGGGTCCAGAATATCGTAAAATATCAAAATCAAATCTGCGCAAAGTCTCAGCCCATGTAGAACTACCTTTGAGTTGCTGCACTTTCTTCTAGAAGACATTGACCATATTAATAAGTCACATTCTAAACAATATCACTAGCCAGTAGGCCCCAAGAGCAACCTGCAAAACGACTCAAATTGTAAACAATTAATCACGCCCCAATTGTGAAATATTACACTCCAACTACTAAATAAATTGATCTTACCAGGAACCAACATTAGTTTCTACAGCCAAAATCCATATAACACACAAAGGAAAGGATTAATTGGTTTTATTTAGCTAAATTAGGGATATACCATTGTTAGATTTATGTCATCATCAAATTATATAAATTAGAAATATGTCATTATCTCATTTCAAAAAAAATAATTCTAAAAATACCATCATGAATGCTCTTAATATTTTTCAAAAATACCATATTGCCCTTGTTAATTCTAATAAATCACAGCCGTATATTGATTGACGATGGTTTGTTTACATAAAGAAAAGGCTTAATTAAAGGAGAGGGAAACACATTATGAATGATTGACATGTGTCAGAATGACAAAGTCTTAAAGACATTTTTTTTGGCAATATTTCATCCATTATTTTTTAAAGAGAAGCATTTTGCGTTGTTAGAAAGCATGTAATTGTGTTATTAACAAATATTTTGACATTGCCTTTTTTTACTTTATATACTTAGCTTGATAATTATTAATTCACGACGTCTTATATCAAATTCCATGCATTGTTCTAATGGCATAAAGCTATTTTTTTATATTTTTACATGGAACAAAACTTATTTTTAATTAATTTGTAGTGGCATAAACTAATTTATCATTTAGTAATGGTATTTTTTAAATTTCAAAATTTTGTAGTGGCATAAAACTAATTTGTCATTTAGTAATGATATTTTTCTAATTTCAAATTTTGTAGTGGCATAAATCTAATTTTAACTTTTTCACAGTGATATAAAACTAATTTGTCTTTTAGTGATGAAAATTTTTCTAATTTTAAATTTTCACAGTTGCGTAAATCTAATTAACCCAAAAGGAAACAGAAAACAAGCTTAAATGACTATAAACTCATTATACATAAGAAATAGTCGTCAAAACAAGAAATTTTGGTATCCTGACAGGTGCTAAAATAAATAAATCGAAGGAAAAAGAAGGGGCCAGAATTGCAGTAATACTGTTTTCATCATATAGCAACGATGAAAATGAAAAATGAGGAAATCAGTAGTAATTAAGGTGCTTAAAGTAGACTACAAGTAAGAAAAAAAAATCCTAAAATAATAATAACCATATAGTGACAAATCTTCATCTTCTATCCCTGACAGAACCAATCTGATGAAGACATAAAATGTCCATATCAGCTACTCTTTCAGAAGGGCACATTGCGATATATTTCCTGCTTAAGCAAAAACCAGAAATCGGTAAATATTTCACTAAACAACTGATGGTTAAAAACAGTAATCATTCTCATTTTTTTTTCTATTTAAAGAATACCATTGTTCCAACAGTGCATCTTCATCGTTCCTATGGTGTTTCAAGTATCCAAGTTGATTTATTTAGACATGTCAGTTTTATTAGTTCAATTACATAGCAATTTATGATATTTCAAGTAACCAAGTTGATTTATTTAGACTTCTCGGTTTAATTAGCTGAATTACATTGCAATGTACTGGGTCGCAACACTCATCACAATGCAATTTAGGGAAAATATGTACAGGGGAGGAGCCATAAATATACAATTAGGGGGGCAAATTTGCTATTTTCTTATATTAGGAGGGCAAATTGCTTAATATACATATAGTTTTATTAAAATAACACTACAATTATACGTAAATTATAAATAACATGGGGCTCCACCCTGTAAGAAGTTATATAACACTTATGCAACCAAAAACTGTTGCATAAGATCACATAAATAGTGCAAAACTTATTACATCTAAAGAAATTGCATAACTTATGCACCGAATTTTTCTAATCTCATTTGACATTTGTATCCTTCAATTAATTTTCGTCGGCTCTCAATGTCTAGCACATTATGTAGTTCATAATAATTATTAATAAAATTTATTATTATTATTATTATTATTATTATTATTATTGTTATTACTACTACTTACTGCTTATTGAAATATGATTTGTTTTGTTATAACATTATTATATTATACTATTACAATTTATCTGTTTTTATTATTTAATTTATTGTTCAAATTATTAGTATTACATAATATTTTTTCATAATAATATTATTTATTTTTATTATAGTATTATAATATTCTTCTTATTATATATTATATTGTTTTTATTAATTGTATTTAATGATAATAATAATAATTAGAACCCTTCATCATTGACTGATAGGCGGGCACTCACATAAATTCAGATCTGCTGCCGCGCGACACAGCGTGTCGCGCGGTACGCTGACCGTCTGATTAAGATCCAATGGACAAGGGAGCTCCGTGCATGTAACCTAGATTGATAGGCCCGTATAAAGTGAACCGTCCGATCAAGATCAGACGGCTCGTAGTGCGCTACACGCTGTGTCGCGCAACAGCATTGCACTCACATTCCAAAAGACTAAAACCCAAACCCCAATCTCAGACTCTCAGCCCCGGAGTTGGGACTCTCTCCAAATGATGTGGGCTCGCTCTCTCTCTCTCTCGGCTCACTTGCGCATTCCACTTCCTCTCTTCGATCTTTCTCACCAAATGACACGATTTTTCAAAGCCAATCTCACAGAATCTCTTTTTTGCATCTCCCTGCCCTGGTAACTAGTTCTGTTTCCATTCAAAGTCCACCTGTCAGGGTTCGAGGAGGCCATGCGGATAAGAAGGTATGTTATTTAGTGGTCATTTCTTACATTCTTTAATTGGATTAATAGAATTTACCTTTTGATTCAGTAAATGGTAAGGTTGACTGGTTGAGGGAGGCTCAGAGTAGAGTGAAAATAAAAACGTGGGTGCCATTGAGGCCTGGAAAATATCTATCCATCGCTTCCCGGCCTGGAAGTTTTTGGATTTTCCAAACATGTGAAATCATGATTTTTGCCTCTGTTTAGTGCATTCTAGCATGAGCTAACTGTTAATTGTGCTTAGGTGCTATCAAGTTTCAGTTTCCCTAATTACCCAAATGAGTTGCAACTGTACCACTATTGTGCAATTAAGCTACCATAGGTGCATACCCATCTCAGCTCGCTTAGAGTATCAGTAAATGAGTGTCTGCCATGGCATTCCTGATCCTTGTCAACTACAGGTTTTGTAGGATGAAACTTAGTTGTTTTCTTCGGTTGCTTTGAGCATGATGAATTTTTGTGATTAACTATGTTGATAGTTGCCAGTAAAACTAATGTTTTGATATTTTCTGTAGCTCACCAGTTATTAGTAATTCTTACACTTTTTGCAAATAGTTGTCAGAGAGTTTAAACAATAAAAGAAGAAGAATAAAATAGTAAGATATGACTAAATTATCACTGACCTTTTAACCTTCACTGAAATGCTTGCTTTCAAGCCAGATTTGAAAATTTAAAGAAGATGAATATCAATTGTCCCCATTTCTATCACATTAACTGTGCATCTGGTTTTACTAAGTATTAGCTCCTATGGAGCGATACTGCAATAGGTTTTTGAGTTGATAGTGATACAATTCTTCAAAATTGCATTTTGGTTTTCTCTTGTTAACATATACCTTCAAAACATTGTAGTCAGAATGTTAGATGTGTTTTATGAAAAGTAATGGTCATATGTGCCTGTGATAGAATTCGAGGACATCCCCTCCCAAATTGCTGACCCCACACTCACATAGCATGTAAATGAATAATAGAAAGATTTCTATAAACCAATTTGTGGTTTTACAATGCCCAGTTAGTAATATTAATCCCATCTATTTATTTACAGAATGGAGACATCATAACTGTTAATATTGCAGATTTCTTAAATGTAAGTTATCCTTTTTATGTCATTTCTTTTTCTAGCAATTACAGTTATTTAATTTTAGGCTGACATTACTAATAAGTCGTGTTGATGTACTAGAGTTAAATGTTAGATGGAGTGGATTTCATGTTCTTACGGGCACAATTTAGGGTGGAACTTGTGAGCCTTATCAATATTTCAAAATAATTATAATAGTAGTAGTAATGGTAATGGTGAGAATGTCGATTTTTAACATTTTTTCTGTAGCCTGAGTATCTTTAAAGCCTTTTAATTTCATTTAGTTTACATGCTGACTGTCAGCTTGTTTATGGAACAAGGTTCTCATGGAACTGCATCAAAGACTTTCTTGTGTGGACAAGTGAATGAACTCGTACGGCGTCTTGTACATGTTCTCTCTCTCTCTCTCTCTCTCAGGTTTTACCTTGATTCTTGGTAGCTCACAATTTCACATTACTTGCTTCTTTAGTTCGCATTTACAACATTGTTCTAAATTCTGAAACTTTTTTTATGGAATCTGGAATCTGGTAGCTGAGGTTGCTTAGACAGGGGCATATCAGCATGGTAAGATGGACTTTTCAAAGAAGGGTTGGCAAGGGAATTAGGTTTCTAATGGAATTAAAGACACCCACGGATTCATTTCTATAAAAAAATGGAATTAAAGACAAATCAAGCATTTGGTCATGTTTTTCTTTTTAAAAGAAACAAAACAAACAAAGAGAGATAGACCAGAAGAGTAAAATGATACATTCTACAATATAACTAATGAAAAATAAAACATCCACCTTTCAGATAGTCAAGCACTCAAGCTCTTAGTTAGTCATGTTCAACTACTCTCTCTTCTTGTCGTGCTGATCCACTGAAGATGCCACCAAGCCCCCATAATTCTATCATACAAGGAGCTTTTTTGCCGAGGAATTTGCATATTTTTGATAGAACATGCGCTGAATAAATCACAAATAATAACACCCCCACCGCTAGTATAATTATGTAAATTGAAGTAGTGAATCTCCTGGCACAGCCAGCCGCATAGGAGATCATCAGGCTCACCAATCCCAGCACCATGCTGATATTCAGCATTACAACCTTAGACTTGTTACAATAGAACTTCTCATTCATGAGAAGTATTATTATAACCAATGAAGCCATGAAAGCAGTAGCATTGGCATAAAAGAAGGTTGTGTATCTATGCTGATGTTTATCATGAAGAATTGATGAACCAGCTTCGTGACCGTTAGGTCCGATAAGGTCGTCTTGCCAAAACCCACCTGGTGGATTTAGACCACTTGTATATGTTGTGGAGTTATATTAGTTATTATGTTATTTGTGGTATTTATGTTATTTATGTTATTTGTAGAAGTCTAGGGTCATATTTGTAAAAGTACGATTCTTGATTAATATAAAAAGGGAGCCTCTGTACAGAGGCCATGATCCCTAGTTTTAACCTAATTCTCTTTCTCAAACAACATGGTATCAGAGCCCGTCTGACGACGACGCTACTGCTTTTCCTCCCTTCTCTTCCGCCATTAAACTTCTTCGCTCATCTCTGTTACTTTAATCTTCCGCTACTGTAGACCACGCGTGGACCAGAGGAGCTTATCTCCTGGGCTGTGAGCCGCGTGTGAACCAGGCCATCTTCACGTGTCTGGTGGACCGCGCAAAGACCAGGCCATCTTCACGCGTCTGGTGGACCGCGCCAAGACCAGCCGCCTCTTCACGCGACTGGTGGACCGCGAAAGGACCAGGCTGGAGAAGCTGCTGTCGATCTGTCGCGTGTGGACCCAGTCTCTGTCGCGTCTGAGGCTTCTGACTTGTGTCGCGTCTGTATGTACTTCTCAGGTGCTCTCTTCCTTAATAGTTTACCGATCTGCTTTTGGTAGATGATAAAACCGTGATCGTGTGCGTCCGCACGGTTTGTGTTTAAGGTGTGATTGACCTCGTCCTCTAGTTGTGATTGTGTTTGAGACACAGATCTAATTGTGAAAATGAGTGACTTTGTGACTAATAAGGAGTTGCAGGCCGTTATGGAAGGAATGGCAAAATTGTTAAATGTGAAGTTTGAAGAATCTGGTAAGAAGATTGGATCTGTGTCAGAGTCACAAATGATACAGAAAATAGAGTTGTTGCCTAATGATATCAAACTTGAGGGAACGAGGAATTATCTGAGTTGGTCTCGAAGGGCTCTGCTGAACCTTCACATGAAAGGACTCGAAGGATATGTGAAAGGAGAGAGTATTGAACCTATTGACAAATCAAGTGCTGAGTGGACAAGATGGAGTCACATGAATTCTTTGGTGGTTTCTTGGTTGTTGACATCTGTGTCTCCGGCCATAGCTGGAATGGTGGAGTCAATTAGAAGTGCAACAGATATCTGGAACACTCTGGCTAAAATGTACTCAGGAGCTGGGAGTGTGATGATGATGCTCGATGTGGAAGAAAGGATTGATGCCACTGTCCAGGGGGAGAAATCAGTTCTCGAGTATGCGGCAGAGTTGCGCAGTTTGTGGGCTGATTTAGATCACTATGACCCCTTGTCACTGAAAGATCCAGCAGATGTTCTTTGTGGGATGCAGTATCTTGAACGGAGGCGTGTAGCTCGCTTCCTGAAAGGTCTGAACTCGAAATTTGAGACAAGACGAGCGGCAATATGTCATTTGCCGTCACTTCCATCATTGAATGAGGTTATTGCTTCGATGGAGGAAGAAGAGGTCCGACAGAAGGTGATGACATCTCAAGCCTTGCCCGTTGTTCGCTCAGCAATGGCGGTGCCTGGAACCCAAGTCAGGGATGACAGGGACTGATTTAATTGTGGACTGAAAGGTCATCTCAGCTTCAATTGTCCTGCGCCTCGCAAGTCTATCGGTGGCCGAGGGGGTGGAGGACAGAGAGGTGGATATGGTAGTCGTGGGCGTGGTAATGGATATAGAGGGCGAGGAACCCGAGGACGTGGAGGTCGAGGTGTTGCTCATTTTGCCGCGACAGAGGAACCCCAGGCTGCAACAGAAACAACTGGAGGAGAACTAACAGAGCTAGAAGAGCTGCGACTGTTCAAATCCCAAGTTGAGAGCTCTAGAGGCAAGGGTAAGGTCTCGGAGGAATGTGATGACAATGCCTACTTTGGTAATGTTGGTTACTATGCACATGTGACTAAAGGTATTCAGGCACAGGCTTTTGCATCCACTAAATCTCATATAGATTGGATTATAGATTCAGGTGCATCTAGTCATATAACAGGATCATCTAATGAATTTGTGGAATATTGTCCTAGTCAACAAATCCAACCAGATACAGTCCAAACTGCTGATGGTACATCTCAACCTGTCAAGGGTATTGGTTCAGTCTACTGTAGTTCTTCTATTACCCTACCATCAGTATTGCATGTTCCTTCCTTTCCTGTTAATTTACTCTCTATTAGCTCACTAATTGATCAATTGAATTGCACTGTTCTTTTTTATCAAGATACATGTTTGATTCAGGAAAAGGAAACGGGGAGGAGACTTGGGAATGGCAACAGGCGTGATGGACTTTGGTATCTGGATAAGGAGGCTGCTATGCTCGTTGCTGCTATGGAAAAAGGAACAGAAGCAGAGGCTATGTTGCAACATAATAGATTAGGGCACTTATCTTTTGATAGTCTGAATAAATTAGATCCTGATTTGATGAATAAAGTAGATAGGGATAAATTATTTTGTGATGCTTGTGAACTTGGAAAACATACTCGTTCTAGTTATAAAATGATTGGTTTAAGAAGTTTGGAGCCTTTTGCACTTGTTCATTCTGATGTTTGGGGACCATGCCCTATTACTTCTGTTAGTGGATTTAGATGGTTTGTTACCTTTATTGATTGTTACTCACGCATGACTTGGGTATACATGATGAAACAGAAATCTGAAGTTCTCAAATGCTTTAAAGATTTCTGTGCTTGTGTAAAAACTCAATTTAGAATACAGGTGAAGGTCCTTCGAACAGATAATGGAACTGAGTATGTCAACAAAGAATTTGCCAATTTTGTGTCTGAGCAAGGGGTCCTCCATCAAACTACTTGTCCAGATACTCTAGCACAAAATGGAGTAGCTGAGCGCAAGAACAGATATCTATTGGAGGTGACACGTTCATTAATGCTGAGAATGAACGTACCGAAGTTCCTATGGAGTGAGGCAGTTTTGACAGCAACCTATCTGATCAATAGGATGCCATCAAGGGTGTTAGGAATGAAGACACCACGTGAGGTACTATTTGGCTCTAATGATTTTGTTGTTCCGCCCAGGGTGTTCGGATGTGTGTGCTATGTGAGAGATCACAGATTGACAGTAGGAAAGTTAGACCCGCGGGCGATCAAATGTATTTTCATAGGTTATCCTTCAAATCAGAAAGGATACAGGTGTTGGTGCCCTACTGAAAGAAGGGTCTTTGTTAGTATGGATGTGACTTTTCGAGAATCTGAACCATACTATGGAGAAAAGACAGAGTTGGACTCATTGTTCGAAGATGACTCTACCAGTGATGGCAGAGAGGGGGAGAAGGAGAATAGAATTATAGTCGGTGATTATCCATGTCCTTTGTCAGGACTGAGTGGTGATAGCAATCTAAATAATGATGGAGATGATGGTGATAATAACAGTCTGAGCGGTGAAAATAACCAACAGGGAGAGCTGATAGTGTATAAGAGGAGGCCAAAACAACCTAGGCAACATGAACAACCTGAACAGCAGAAGCAGCATGAGCAGCCTCCGCAGCATGAATTGATTGTTCCCTTAAATGCCAATGTCCCAAGTAGCTCCTCCCCAAGTCCTTCCCCAAGTGCTCCATCAGATTCTCACTCAGAGTTGATAGGTAACAATTCTCCTCAAATTTCCCTTCGTAGAACATCTAGGGCTAATGCTGGGAAACCTCCTGTTAAGTATGGTAATTGGGGAAATGATATTGCAAATTACGTTTCATATGCATCTGTTCCACCTGCATATAAGTCCTTCCTTGCATCTTTAGATTCTGTGCCTGTACCTAACACATGGCAGGTAGCTAAGCAAGATCCTAGATGGTTTGGTGCCATGCAGGAAGAACTTCAGGCGTTGAAGAAGAATGACACATGGGAGTTGGTACCTTTACCAGCTGGAAAACGTGCTGTTGGATGCAAATGGGTGTACACTGTCAAGCAAACTCCAGAAGGCAAGGTTGATAGGTACAAAGCCCGACTGGTTGCAAAAGGATACAGTCAGACTTATGGTATTGACTATGATGAGACCTGTGCCCCTGTTGCAAAAATGAGCACTGTGAGAATGTTGGTGTCGTGTGCTGCTAATTTCAATTGGCCATTACACCAGTTGGATGTCAAGAATGCTTTCTTGCATGGAGATCTCCAAGAAGAGGTGTACATGGAGATTCCACCAGGATTTGCTACTCCACAATCAGCTGGGAAGGTATGCAAACTCAAGAAGTCATTGTATGGGCTGAAACAGTCTCCGAGAGCATGGTTTGATAGGTTCAGACTCGCAGTCTGTGGCATGTGATACAAGCAGTGCAATGGAGATCATACTGTATTCTACAGACATCTGAAAGGTCGTATCACCATCCTGGCTGTTTATGTTGATGATATTGTGATTACTGGAGACGATGTTGAGGAGATCAGGCGGCTAAAGGAAAATCTTGGAAAGGAATTTGAGGTCAAGGATTTGGGATATTTGAAGTATTTTCTGGGAATTGAAATTGCCAGATCAAAAACTGGTATAGTGCTTTCTCAGCGAAAGTATGCACTAGATCTTCTTTCAGAAACAGGGATGTTAGGTTGTAGGGTTGCCCCTACTCCTATTGAGCCGAATCAGAAGCTGTGTGCTGAGGGAGGTGACTCAGTGGACAAGGAGCAGTACCAAAGGCTAGTTGGTAAGCTCATTTATCTATGCCATACTAGACCTGATATTTCTCATGCAATGAGTGTGGTGAGTAGATACATGCATGATCCGAGAGAGCAACATTTGGATGCTGTTCACAGGATCCTTAGATATATCAAAGGAAGTCCTGGAAAAGGACTGTGGTTCAGAAGCCATGGGCATCTGAGAGTTGAAGGCTATTGTGATGCTGACTGGGCAGGTTGTGTGGATGATCGTAGATCCACCACAGGATATTGTGTGTTTGTTGGAGGCAATCTTGTGTCTTGGAGGAGCAAGAAACAAGATGTGGTGGCCAGATCTACAGCTGAGGCTGAGTATAGGGCTATGGCACTTAGCCTATGTGAGTTGATGTGGGTGAGGAATCTCCTGTCTGAGTTGCGCGTGTTTCGACGAGAACCTTTACAACTTCGATGTGACAACAAGTCAGCAATCAACATTGCAAACAATCCAGTTCAGCATGATCGTACCAAACATGTGGAGATTGATCGTTTCTTCATCAAAGAACAATTGAATAATGGAGTGTTGATGTTGAACTATGTGAAATCAGAGGACCAGTTGGCTGATTGTCTAACTAAGGGTTTGGGTTGTAAACAGTTTGAGAGTTCTTGTAACAAGATGGGGATGATTGATATCTATCGCCCATCTTGAGGGGGAATGTGGAGTTATATTAGTTATTATGTTATTTGTGGTATTTATGTTATTTATGTTATTTGTAGAAGTCTAGGGTCATATTTGTAAAAGTACGATTCTTGATTAATATAAAAAGGGAGCCTCTGTACAGAGACCATGATCCCTAGTTTTAACCTAATTCTCTTTCTCAAACAACATGTTACTGATGCTACAAGAACAGCGACAACCATGATCCATCCACGCATGTCTTTGAACCACTTTTTCCTTGCAGCATCTTGAGGTGAGGTGTCGTTAGTACCTGCTGGTCCTCCATTTGGTGGCGCCATTTGTGCAGTGTCATGGGGAATCTGTGTTGCAGCAGGGGGAGGTTCTTGTTGAATGCTAGTGGTGCAAGCTTGTGTTGGAGGCCGAGGCAGTTGTGACTCATTCAGCCCGTTGTTCGTTGAAATAACAGAGGTGAGGTTTATCTCATGTGACATGATGGATTGGGGATGACTTTGGATGACTTCAGACTGGTGCTTGGCTTCTTCAATATGAAGTCTGTCTTATAATGACGAACAAGGGTGAATTTAATATGTGATTAAATAGTATAATATATATATTCTTTAAAACAAGTGTGAATTTAATATATGATTAAAAAGGATAAACATATTTTTTCTCTTCAATTTCCAGTTGCAGCTACCTATATACTATGAATTCTTGCAAGACATGCACGCGACTTATGACATTAGATGACTGTAATTAGAATTACTCAAACAACAAACTAAATGAATTAATTAAAGTCAACTATAACTTTCAGCTACTGTTGGCTTCATGTACATAATCAAGGCAAACGAAGCACCAATGCCATTGGAATAATAGCTGTCATCCAAGTCTGGTGAAAGCTCAAACCAACTAATTAAGATAAAAAAAAAATTCTGTAGGTTAAGCTGGATAAGAAATTAGTTGGTTTCATTTGATGCAAATTAAGAAAAATAGTTGGATAAGAATGCATTTGTCTGTTAGTGACTTAATTGTTGTGCTGAATTAAATGAAATGAATTATTGTATCAACTATCAAGCAAATTATCTTGTTTCAAAATGTGATGTCATGATGAATATAGGAATCGCGCTTGTGATTATAAGTGCTTTCTTTAATTAATGTCTTATGTTATAAACAGATATTTTGCACGAAGCGACCCATGCATATAAAAAGAAAATATATATTATATATTATAACTAATTAATGTGCGCACCATAACGTATTGCTCTAACGATTAGCATAAAAGGTGTACTTAATTTTATTTCTGTTCCCTCTGAGGAATAAGCACATAACCAAAATACATGCCAATTGATTGAAAATGTTCCCCACATATATATATAATTGATTATCTTTAATACCTTCACAAATTATATTCCATCACATTATGCTAGATATTGGACGGAACTGTGATCAGTTCCTTCCATGACCATGTGCATTGATTAACTAATATTTCATGTTTCACCTTTAGTGCACAAAATTTTCAATGTACTTAGTTGCTCGATGTGGATCGGACACCGGAGTACTTAGTTGCTCGATGTGGATCGAACACCGGAGCACTTCCTAGTACTGTTTTCAATACCCTACGGGTTATCGAAAAATTCTGATAATATTAGATACCGGAACTGTGATCAAAATGACGGTATTCAATATTAAAAGAAGAAATACTGGAAAATTTCAGAAAAAAAAATACTAGATTTCAGCTATTGGTTGGTAAGGATGCCGGTAGGGTATTGAAACCTTGTACTCCAAATATCACTATCTTTTCATTGGCATAACCTTAAACTAAAGAGGGCTTAGCAGTCAAGTTGTTTTGGTTTCGACAAATGAATGCATCGTTATCGTTTTTTGAAGGAAAAAATTAAACATATGGGAATGAACATTCTGGATTATCTGTTTTAGT
Organism: Rhynchospora pubera; assembly: GCA_028095005.1. Classification (NCBI taxonomy): domain Eukaryota; kingdom Viridiplantae; phylum Streptophyta; class Magnoliopsida; order Poales; family Cyperaceae; genus Rhynchospora; species Rhynchospora pubera. The sequence continues at coordinate 79,847,862 of CM051462.1, forward strand.
TTTAATTTAAATTAGCGCAAAAAAGATTAGTGTTGTTATTGATGGCCGTTGAATTCAAATATATCTTGTGAATTTATTTCTCTTGTGAGAAAACAATTTGAGTGCAGTTGAGAAAGGAAAGTAAAGAGACACTTCAAGCAATCTCCACTTGAGTGTGCATATTTTGTATTCAGGGTCCTCTCTCCCTTCTCTATTAGGGAGAGTGTTATTTCAGAAAGAAAAAAATGATGTTTGGATGATGAGTTGAGAAGAAAAGAATGGAAGAGTTGAGGAAGAGTGTTATTCCGGAAAAAGTAGACAGAGTGTTATTCTCGAAATGTTGTTTGGATGGATTTTTCTTCTGGAAATTAGCCTCTTCTAAATAGTTCTTGTTCTCATCCATCCAAAAAAGGCCTATAGTTCACAGCCATGTGTCAGGACAATTCTCTCTAAATCAATGAAATTGTTATGTATTTATTTCGTATTATTGTTATTATTATTATTATTATTATTATTATTATTATTATTATTATTATTATTATTATTTCTAATGCAACCTCATTTTTGAAGAATATGAACATTGTGTGGTTTCTTACAGCAAATTATTACTTACAGAAATTCAATAGTTTCGTAGAAGGCTCAAAAATCAAAGTTTTAGGTTCAAGTCTATTACTGGTACTATCTGTGCTATTCGAATATTTATTGTGGATTTCAATTTCAACTCCGATTTTGTGCAAATGTTTGTAGTTCTTAGTCTCTCTCTTCCTTCTCTATTTACCAGTATTTACTAGCCAGCACAAAACTCCTTAGAGTCTATTTACCAGTATTGATTAGGTAGTACAAAACTCCTTAGAGTCACAGACTCACAGCCATGTTCCGAGGACAATTTTCACTAAACCAAACCCATTTGTTGCAAAATAAAACAAAACGAAGGTAAGATACATATAAAGTTGAACATAAACCCAGCAAATTCCACAAAAAGCAAACTTTTCCAATTTTAACCCTCGTTTTCCGAAAATATAATTGAAGAAAAAAAAAGCATACCAGCACAGATCAAACCGATTATTCACTTGAAGACTTCCCTCCATGTCTGATTTGCATCATCTAGACATGGCTCTTGAAACAAGGTCCAACGGACCCACAAATCATCTCCTTCACAACAAACAATCTCATATCTCAGTAAAGTTGAGTGGCGTGCGAGTCTCCATGACTTATGCGTAGTTGTGATTGGTCAGACCTCAGTAGGTTTTCCTTGACCACGGTCAAAGGCTGTCGGAGATGTTGATTACAATTTTAATAACAGCCATATTTGTGTGCACATTGGGGACAGCTTTGGAAAGTCAGGACTTTTTTGGAGTGACTATGGAATCTTGTTCGTTGTTCAATGTTCAGACAGAATATGTGAGGATATTTTTTTATTTATATATTTACTCAAATGAACAATTGCATAAAGCCATAAACTACGATTTATACTGAGTTTTCTCCATATATATTTTAGGATCCTCTGCTCGCATCATGATAGTTGTTCAAATTTGTTTTCAAACTATTTAATTGGTATAACAGTCCTTAAATTTGTCCTTCAAAAAAAGTAAATATTATTAGCTGTGGCCTATGAATATATATTTTGGGCCCATCATTAGTTACACTTTAGTGGGGTCTGTACTCTGTAATTGAATAATAGAGGCTTCGTTTGGATAGGTGTGGGAAGAAGAGAAGAAGGGAAGAAGTGAAAAGAAGTATTAAGAATTGTGTAACTTTGTAAAGAGTTTGGATTGTTTATAATAAATTTAGGCCTTCTTCCTTCTCCCTTTTTTCTATATCCAAACGGTGCCGGAATTAATAGTATTAGAATCCCAGATGTCGAAGGCCGCAAAAAGGCCGTTCTGCTGTAGGCTTATAGGCCCCTCAAATACACTTTTCTCACTTCTCGAAGCATAATATCAATGTAATTAAAAATATATATATTAAGGAAACATAAACAATATTAGTGTCATAGCGTGTGGATCTCTGTGTATGTCAGTATGTGAGAGTCTTGTACAAAAAATACAATTTCTACAACTGACAAAAATAAAGCTCCTGATTACAAAAAGAGTTAACCAAAACAAAAATTAAATACCAACAGACAAAAATAAACATTACAAATTATTAATCAAAATCTTTCTTTTGTTGAACAACCTTGAGTTAATTTATGCTCCCACTTCTTCTCATTGCTGTCACCGAGACTCACACTGTCAGCAATCTTCACCAACTCTTCAATAATAGAATCTACAGACTCTGTTTTTCTCTTTTCCATTACTTTTAAAAAATCACTCTTCCTAACTTTGATCTTAACTCTTAATGGTGAAGAACTACCATCACATCGCGTCATATTCTCGCAGTTAGTTTCGATCTCTCGGGCCTTCTCGGCACGCCACTCAGCATCATCGGACCAACGTACTGTCTTTTTTGGATGATTCATAGTGTTATAGTGTTGGTGATCTCAGTGGCTTGTTTAGTTTGCTTGGTTGTAGTGTGTTTAATTTGTAGTACTTGGATAGGTAGCTGAAACTTAGATGATATGTGTGTCTGTGTATTTATATTTGGTATGGCGATCGAAGGATAAAGATATATAGCGAACCTGGAAGGAAAGAGTCTATAGGCGCGTGTCAACCCCAATTTATTACTCATTAATGTCTCTTACCTAATTTAAAATTATTTTTCTAGCATTTTTCTAGAATGGTGGCACAGTACAATTTTGGAAGCATTCGAGTGCGGCTTAACTAGTGGAGTTCAGATTTTGTTCGTTTTCTTTAATATTTTTTACAAGATCTCACATACACGGGATAACATCTAGCATTCATATGTCTGCCTAGTGCCTGCTTATATATTTTGATAGAATATTACATTAAAAATAGTTATTAATAAAATTTTACTCTTAATCGTTGATATTTGCACTAATATGTCATCTTTACATTATTCATCTGATAAAATGATATTCGAACTTAAATTTGTTGTGATTTTTTTTTAAGATAAATTGGGGGTCAAGAATTTGTTGTGCTTTTATATGGAACGAAAGGAATAGAACAATTTTTCCAGCCGAGTTGCAACACGCGTCTCTTCTTGTATATATCTTAGGTGGATAAGAAAAATAGGAAATGCGTTGAATGTTGTTAGAGATCGATTATAATGATTGTTCTTATGCCCAAGTATTTGTTAATGTCTACTTTGTGATTATATTATATATAATATTTATACATATTTTTCTTTTATGTTGTGAATCAAACTTGATAACATTTGCAAATTATTTTGTTGGTTAAATTAAAATTTCAAATGTTTGGTGAATGAATAATTAATTTCCAACTTATATATACAACTTTTTTTTTGGAACTAAGTGGGAGCGCCCACCACTCTTTAATTTTCTGAAGAGCATCCAGTAAGAGATAATTAGTTTTATGCCACTGTAAATTTTGTCAATTAGGAAAATGTCATTCTTAAATTGCTAATTCAATTTATGCCATTATAGAATTGCTAAAATTAGTTTTATGCCACTATTTCTTCAAAAACATACTAAATTCTAAAAATGCCATTACTAAATTTGTAATTATTTTTTTTAATGACCAAATTGTCCCTCAATAAAACAAACCCTAAAAAAATCAGACGGCGCATAAAACTACTACTGCATAAAATAGAGGGCGATGAAACTTAATTTGTTTTTATAAAATATTATCATGTCCTCTTCTTAACGACTTACTACTGAATAACGCTAACAAAACTAAGGTCAACTAATCAAAGGACTTTTAGGCGTATCACCCAAAATATGTATAAAACTTGTTCTACAGTACTAGAGTTAAGTTATAGCCTCAACTAATTTATTAACTGAATTGGATTATGAAAGTTTGTCACGAATATTTTTTTGAATTGCAAGAAATTATGAAACTTACTAAATTATGTTTATCATGAGTATTAAATTATTAATGTTGAACTGTAGTGGCACAAAATAATTTTGTTATTTTGCAGTGGCATAAAACTAATTGTTAATGATTTATAATAGTATAAAACTAATTATTTCTTTTGTGATGACATATTTATTAATTTTTTAGTTTTATTGTGGCATATTTAAAAGGGTAAAATTGTCATATAATTGTCCGATGGTAAAAATCTAATTTCTATTATTTTATAGTGGCAAAAAAATAATTTGTCGTTTAGTGATGGCATATCTCTAATTTCAAATATTTATAGTGGCATAAATCTAAATCACCCTTAAAAAGATATGTAACATAAGTTTAATTTTGGTAATATTTTTTCCAACATTAATTACACAAAAGACTACACAGTCTACACAAGAAAATATGCATGACACGCATAGAATGATCAAATTATATTGGTCTGGTCCTACATGCTGCCAACCATTATTGTATGTTTTTCTTTCGCGTGGACGCCACGCGCCACAGTAGCTTTCTCCTCTCATTTAGAAATAAAATATAACAATTTCATCAGAGATAGCGATAGATTACAGCTGTCGATGTCGATCTTGATCAAGTCAAAGATATGTACAGGCTGTAGTTATACAAAACTTTATCCTTTGTCGAGACTTGAAAGAATTTTTCTTTTTTCTTTAATTACGGATACATCAGTCTTTAGACTGATTCTCCAATTACAAATGAAGTTTGAAACCTTAATTATATGCTGAATCAACACCAGAAACAATTAAAATTTGGGTTGGTCCTCTACATTATAGCTTGATATATATTATGTCATCGATTTGAATAGATTGTAGTATATAACATCCTAACATTCCAACTTAATTTGTTCAATAATCACTACTGCTCCTCTTGAACACAAATGAAAGAGTTTAATATATTGGAAGTTGTGGATTCAGTACGCATGATTTGATTCACTGAATATACAAGTTTTTAGAGTATAATGTTACGAAAATTTCGTCATTTTAGAGCCAACTGGTTAGAATCTTTTTTTATTTAAAAAAAAATTAGATCTGAAAAACGCAATAAAGTCCTTTCCTTCCGAACTTTTTATCTTTTTTTTTTTCTAAGGCTCTGTATATGCAAAGAGTATTTGCTTTATTTATTGTAGAATCTGTTGTCAATTCCTAGTCTTCACAAAAAAAGAAAAATAAATAAACTTTGGCATGATAATGTTATATAAATTGCTTCAATTTATTAGTGTACAAATAACAATTTGTAAAAGGTTAATTTCGAAAAAAAATGCAGTTTGCCGTAGCTGGACCATTATATAGAAGAGAAGCTTCCTAAGAGCTCCAAAATAAAGGATAAAAAATTGCAGTCAAGACTCAAGACTATGAAGCAAATGCATTCACCTGGCCTCTCCAAGATTTCCTTATACCGTGTAAATGCTGCAGTGTACAGTCTTAGATCACATCCACAAAAAGAATTAAATAAATAAATGACCTCGGCTTATACTTCAGAGTAACATAAATGACCTCGGCTACTCTTTTTTTTTTTTTTCTTTTGACAACGAAAAAAGCCCGTAGCCCGTAGGCCTTCAGATAGGCTACTCGTATATAAAGATTAGACTCCAAAGTATATTTAATGCATTTAATTTAGTGGAATACAAAATAAAATTAAAGATGATATCAAATAGAGAAAGTTTAATATGCACTAAAGTTCATAGGACTTTTTATGTACTACGAAATTTTATTATTTTTTCGAAATTTTTAAAATCTGTTATTTTTGGAATGTTGAAAATAGTAGTTTTGTTTTTAATAATAGCATGTTTTAAAAAATTCAAAAAAATAATAAAATTTAAAAAATTGTAAATTTTTGTTTGCTATAAGATTTCACTATGTAGATTAGATTGGTTAAATTAAATTTGTCAATTTATAAAAATATTCCTAAAAAAGTCCGCAGTGCATAAAAAAGCCTTATGAACTATGGTGCATATTAAACTTTCTCTATCAAATATTGTCAGGGTGTTTCCTTCAGTGATGAGAAATGATTCAAAGGACTTGTAAATTTTTCCCCCTCAAACTTTCGATATATTTAACGGATCCTTATCCATTTAAAATTGAAGGAAAAAAAAATATGATTAGGCCTAATTAATTCTATAATTACAAGGCTTGTGTAAAATTTAGAATTTTAAGGGGTGCAAGGTCAAGCAAGTAATTGAGTAGTCATTAGAGTCCTTGGGTGCGTTTGGATAGGTGTGGGAAGAAGGGAAGAAGGGAAGAAGTATTGGGAAGTGTGTAATTTTGTGAAGAGTTTGGATTGTTTATAATTTTTTTTCTTCCCATTTTTCTTCTTCCTCTTCTTCTTCTCTCATCCAAACGCACCCCTTGTGAAGAACACAATGGGCAAAATGTCTCACTTATATGTGTAGATGAGACAATTAGTAATCCTAATATGCAACGGAATTATTTTATTTTTTTCAAATTCACAAATAACAACTCGAAAATTTACACTTCAGGGCTTTGAGCTTAAATTAGATAATAAGCACTGACAACAATCAGTTATGTGGTTAATTTGTACCAAACAATCAGCATCGCCTTGTGCTGCTGCTTTTTATTATTACACTACCTTTAATAATACTTTAATATCGCACTTCATGCGAGAAAATATTGGACCAAAAATTGGTCTTTTGATTCGGTTTTTTTTTTCATTCATAACCTTTTACACAAAAATGATTGTAGAAAGGATTACGAAAAATTAAACAAAAGAACAGAAATTACTGCAAAGGGCTGATTATGTAATCAAACAAACTAAAGAGTTTGCTATAAATATTACATACAAACCATACGGAAAAAAAAAACTGGAGGGGCAAACTGAAAAACGCGAATTACTCTCCCATCCCATGCGCAGATGCGCTGCATCCTCTTCTTAATTTCCTTTTGACTTTTTTGTATATCCACTATGTACAAGTTTTCGTGTTGCTAATAAAACAAATTGTTATACGAGACTTGCTACATAGAATAACATAGAATACCGTTATAAATGATCAAAAGAGAATGCACATGGACAGGACAGTCTTTTAGTTTGTAGAAAATCCGGTGTTGATTTTCGTGCTGAATCATGAAAGAGACCATCTTAATACATTTGTTAGACAAAAATTTATGCAAATTAGCCACAAAAAAAAAAATCTGACAGTGACACCGTAGAAATGCCCTTTCCCCTACCAAGAAAAAATCCTTTGATAAAGGATAAAAGGCTGCTTCTTGATGGGCCTACGTCCTCGTTTTAATGCTTTTAACGGCTTGCTTGTTAAGAAGTGATTTCAAAGTAATAGACTACTATAACTCCCCACGCTTTCAAAGTCGATTTGACCGGCACGCCGCTAATGGAACTGAACTACCCCAGGGAAGATCCTTTTCTTATTTGACATAACCACGTCGATCTTCTTTTTTTATGGTCGGTAGAGGGCCAACGTTTGATCTAAACCGTTAGATCTAATCTCAATGGTTAAGGAAGCTCCGTGCATCTAACCTAGATTGATAGGCCCGAAAAATTTTAACCGTCGAGATTAGATCTAACTGTTCGGATTAAACGTTGGCCCTCTACCAATCTCAAAAAGTTGGTAGAGGATACGCTCCCCCAAAACTGAGCCTTGAGGTCCGATGTCTATTGATATACTGCCATGATTGAGCTTGAAAGAGGGTTACAAATTTAATCGGAAACATTCAGTGGTTTCTTTCTTCTTACTTTAATTAGTTAACTAGTGGGCATCTCGCGCGTTGCGCGATCTATTTTTTTTATATAAATTTTATTAAATTTAGTATTATAGTGCTGATCTATGAATAAATGATTTAGACTAAACGATTAATTCAGTTAGATATTTGTCTACTAAACCAATAATGCCAAAACAAAAACCAAAAATCAGCTTTGTGCATAGTTTTCCCATCAGCTTTGTTTCCAGGATGTATAATATTCCCGAAAATATTCAGTAGTTGAAGTAGACATAATCAATTTGCGTGCTAATTTCAATTATCTATTTCTTGGTCAGTCAATTACATTGTTAAGAAATAGGCACTATAGCAAAAAAATAATGGATATTTCGAAAGGTTATGGGGTAAACAAATTTGACATCAACATATATTTGCTAAAATTGTTATGGGAATTACATGAAGCACTTAACGGGCAAAATTTTATGTGCACAAATATTTGTAGAAAAAAAATGAGCCATTGTTAACCGACAAAGGGTGACAACTAAGGCTAACCAAGCATCAAATGAATTCATCTTCTAAAATTAACTATTGAACTAATTCGTCAGCCCTTCAACCATAAACACACAAATCGCATAATTATATAATCAACAGAACAAAATTTAGTCAATTTAAGATATTACTTCAATACAAAGACACATAATAATCCCCCCAAAAAAAAGAACACACCTAAAAGTATGCCATTCTATAATTCTTAATATATTGACTAAAGAAAGCGATGTATTTATATAACTGACTTCACCTTTGGTATGTATAAAGCCATGTAAATTTGTTTGGATATGACCTCAAACTTAAGCTTTCATATAACCAAAAAGCATACTTTGGATAATCCATATAGCTTAGCATTTACCTTGTAAAACCCAAACCCATGCTTTGAATAATCCATAGAGCTTACTATTTATCTTGTGGGGCTCAGTCTTTTCTCCTTGTACACATAGCCAGCTCAAGCCAGTATATCTATTAATCAGATCGTGTTGGAACACCTACATTTCTCAATTAATATCAGCATAAGACTTATCAAATGAACTCATGTCCAAGTATATCAAGTAATGCGATATCTTATGTTTGGACTGATAGCCTAATACAATAATTTGATTGGCCTAATGTCACAAAAAAGAGCAAGCACAGAAAGAACATATTGATTTTATTTACTATTTCTATCCTATTGGAACCTAACGTAACTGTTGATCAGTATGCCTCTACTTTATTCTGACCTCACAATTGAGAAAAAAAAACGCATGAAAAACAAATCAAAATCCATACATGTATTCCTTTAATACCAGTACCCATAAATGTGAAAAACAAATCAAAATCTATACATGTATCCTTTTAATACCAGCACCCATAAATATTGTCTACCGTCCTTTTGAACAAATACAGAAATAAAGCAAAAGCTATCGAAATCAGTATAAAACAATGAGCAATAGTTCCAATAAAAACAATAAATCAATGATATATAATCTTCTCATCCATGAAACATTGTTACCATGAGTATATTAAGGGATGCGAATAAACAGAAAAATCCAAATAGACTGTTCTTAGACAATATATAAGGGATAAACAGGAAAAAAAAAATAAAAGAGAATACCTCATGTGTTAGCTTCAAGTAGTAAAACAGAAATGAAAATACCTTCAAATACTTCAGTCTCCTTATCGCCATGACCCTTAATCAGGGTTGAATCAACACAATAATTAGCCTCTTTATCACCATGACTCTCCTGATCACATGCTGAAATACGATGCTGGATAATAAAGTACCTTTATAGCATTCAATAATACACTTCAATACAGTTTTCTTAAACTCCTATAACACACTTGAATAAAGAAAAAAATAAATTGAACAAAATCGGTGGCAACATACTGTCAAAACTAACCTTAATTAATGAGATGCGATGCAATAGAAGAAAGGGAATAACAGGAATCACACCAACACCGATGAAGAGAGAGGTTTGACAGCCGAACACCTACTGAGATACCTTGCAATTAACAAAATAGAAAAGCAATATTAAGAAAAACTGAGGTTTGATAGCAACTATTGTAACACAGACTTAAACAAAAAAACTGAACCAGCAGAAAAAGTGGAGAAAAAGCATCACAACAGGGATGCTGAGCTGAAAGCGAGAATATAGAAACCCCAAAAAAATGGTCGAACAGAAATAAGAAAAAAAACAAATAGCAACCTTGAAGAAGACAGCAGAAGGAATTTCAAGCGGAGCAGAACAGACAGTAGCACAGGAAAACTGACAGCAGCAAGCAAGAAGACAGAAATGCAGAAATCTACAAAAGAAGGAGCCAGATTAGCAGAAATCAACAGAACAAAAGCAAAATAAAGACAATATGAAACCACCTTAGCGCAGTATCTGACCAAATTGAGTAACATGAACACAGAGAAAAGAAAAAGGAGAAGAAGAAAAAAATTGAGAATGATTATTTCTGTTGAAGAGCACAAAAGAACCAAATTGGGCGAAAAATGAAGGGAGCACAAAAGAGAAGACGGAAAGAGAAAAGCCAAAAAAATGAAAGGGAGAAAAGTAGAAAACCTAGAAGAAGGTGCAAATTGTTCCCTGACACTTCCGAAATCGAAGAAGCAACTTACGATGACGATTGGTACACCGTAAATAGCTATCTCACACACATCATAGTCGAGGCAAAGCAAACGGCCCACACGCCAGGACCAGCCTCCGGAAATCGCTCCGTACGCTCACACATGGGGAATCCTCTTTACCCGGTCCTTCGCAGGTATCTGGCAGAGACGGAGAGAGAACACAACAACAGAGGCAAGGAATTGAGAGCATATCCCAGAACATTCTCGAATGAAGCCATCAGAAGGAAGAGATCACGACATCAATCTAATTGAACGGCTGTGATACGGAGGAATAGATGGACGGTGAGGATCGATTTACTGTTCGAAGAACTGTTCGCGTACAATATCTTCGGATTCGGATTCAATTCTGGCTATTAATATATGTTTTGATTTTTGTACTTCGACTCGCAAAAATTGCACTTTGATTTCCACCACTCTATCGGGACTAGTTTAATGAATTTATTTTATCAATGTGGCTTGGTTAGGCTAAATGCGTTGCAATTTCATTATTTTTTTATTATTATATATAAAAAACTTGAGTCATGATTTTTATGCCTATCCTTAATTTCTCAGACAACGTGTTTTACGATAATTACAAGCATGTAAATGTAAATTGGTACTAATTACACATGTTGAACATTCCTGGTCCTACTTGCATCAAGACTAGAAATGTTCCAAGCTTCCAAAAAAAAGAAAGGACAAACAAGAGACTAAAATCGATGCGGAGAAAGTGATAATTTTGTGATTGCTTAAACAAATTGAACATAATGTCTAAAATCGACTACCATTTGCGTTAACTGTTTCGTTTTGGACAAAACAGTCGAAATCACGAAAATACCATTAAAATACACATGGACGAAACTATTTCAAGCTTTCGTTAACTGTTTCGGTTTTGAAACGCAACAAACCGTTTTCACCCCTGTTACTGCAAATGACGGTCATAAACTAAATTAGTGTCGGTAATCAATTTCCAACTTTAAAACACAAATTCAATTAGGCCCAAAAATTGTCTAATGGGCTTTATCAAGTTCCTTCGAAAGCCCATAATAGACTTAAATACCCAATTGCCCTTCCCTTCTCTCTCGCGCCGATTCTTCCCTTCTTCGCCTCCACTCCCGGCAAACAAAAAACGAAGACAGAAGAGAAGAACCTATTCTGTTGTTGCAGTACTAATCGAGCTACTATCGAATCAAACTCAAGTTATCTTTCATCTCTCTTCTTCACGCCAAGCAGCACCAGCTGTCGCCATGGCACCTTCGGGTGTGGCCGAGGAGAGGAGGCTGAAGAAGAAGGAAAAGAAGAACAAGGCTAAGGATAAAGGTGAAGAGAGGAGCAAGAAGAGTAAGAAAAGGAATCACGAGCCAGAGCCAGTAATGGAAGCACACGAATCTCTACTTCATGACCCGCCAAAGAAGAAAAAGAAGAAGAACAAGGATTTCAAAGGTGCGAGCCAGTTTTCCAAGGAGTTGAAGGAATGCGATGAGAATGGGGATATGTCAGGTATGATATAATTTTTGGGTTCATTTTGTTTCGCTTTTTTGGAAGTAATTTACACTGGATGATGATGAATTTTTGTGTTTTCTGTTGGTTTTTGGTCCGAAATGATCCAATTCGTTTTTATGGTTTGAAAAATTGGAGTGGGCATTGTTGTTTGTACCACTTGGTGCATTGGTAATTTTACAGGGGCATTATTGAAAAAAACCTATTTGTTATACCATGGTATCATCTTGCATGCATAAACCTTGATCAAATGGTACATTGATTTTAACACAAAAATATACATGGTTAATTGTGAAATAAACTCTTATTCTTATGAAGTTATAAATAATTATCTATTTGGTTTAATCTAAAAGGAGCTAATACCAAAATAAATAAGTCAAATGGTTATTATGCTGGTATGGATTGATACTGACATAATTGGTCCCAACACAGTTAGGGAATTGGTATTGTAATTTCAGAAGCAAAAATTGATTCTTACTGCTTTCAACAAAACAGGCGCAAAGAAAAAGAAGAAAAATAAAAGGTATGAGCAGCAAATAGCCAAGTCTTCTGAAGGAGAAGAGGAAGATGCTGGAGGCAAGACTATAACTGACGGGAGGTTTTCTGCCATGCGGCAGGACCCATTGTTTAGGAGGATGAGAAGGAAAGAAAATAAAGTGGTCATTGATTCGCGGTTCGATAAAATTTTTAAAGATAAAAATTTTGTGGGGTCAGCTGCACCAGTGGATAAAAGAGGGAGGCCGAAGAAGGATGAGAAGGGAAAAAGGTTCCTCATGCAACACTATTTCAATCAGGAGGGAGAAAGTGAAGAGAGAGAAGCGGAGAGAGATGCGAAGGAAGATACTGAGGGGGAGGATGAGATGGGAGACAGACTGGGACTGGATTTGTCAGACAGTGATGATTTGTCAGGGAGTGATGAGAGTCGTTCAATTGATGATGGCGATGAAGATGATCAGGTTATAATTTAATTATTTCGAAATAATATATTATTTGTTTATATTTTTGTTATAGTATTCTGCTAACATGATTCTTCTTTTTTGTTGGTTGCAGTACTCCGTGAATAGTGATATTGCTCATTACTTGATGGCAAATCATGATGATACACCAACAATAAAGTCTGAAACTCACCGGCTTGCAGTTGTTAATTTGGATTGGGATCATATTAAGGTACATAAAACTATTTCCAACTGTTATTTTCTGATAATTGTCTAGACCTCATATTACCAGGATTGCTACTTTTCAATGTATTGTTGATCAGGTCAATGAATCACTATAAAAGAGTAGCAGTATTGGATTCTAGTTCTGTTTTGCTCCATGGTGGCTACCATTATCCTGTAAAAGAAATTTCATCTGGACCAGTTGACACCATAACAGTCTGTTCCAATTGTAACTTGATGGTCCTTCTGTAACCTTGCTCTAATTTTGTTATAGTTGCTTAACTGAAATATAAATATAATATGCAAATTTTCATTTACCAAATATACAAAGTGATTATTAATTCATTAATAAATTAAATCTAGAAGGGAGAGGGGAAAGATATCGAAACATACAATGAGCTCTTTTTTTTTTTTTGTTTCGTCAACATTGTATGATTCATATGGAAAAGCTCAATTGGTGATCAACAATAAATCTAAGAGTCAGTAAAGATAGTAGTTTTTTTAGCCAATAATTCAAGTTTTGTTTTACTTATGATTGATTTTCTTTATTTCTAGGCAGTGGACTTGTATGTGGTGATGAACTCATGCCTCTTAAAAGGTGGAAGGATTTTGTCAGTATCTGTTTATCCATCAGAATTTGGCCTCAAGTGCATGGATATTGAAGCTACTCATGGCCCATCTGCTCTGTTGGATATGCAGGATGATGATGATGATAAGGTTCATGATGTTGATGCTGATGGCGATGAGGATGATGATACAAGTGATGATGATGGGGATGAAAGTGATGTGGATGAAGAGAAGATCAATGATAAACTTCGGGCGTATGAGCTTAATAAACTGAGGTAATAAGATGAATACCAATCAACTATTTATTATTTTTTTTAATAATTTAACACAAATAAATACACCAAAACCCTTGCTAATAGCATCTGACATATGGTCTTAATATTGATTGGTATTTGTAAACTATCATATAATCCTTTATGAACTTTTACAAGTAGGATTTTAGTATGAAGCTGAGTCATTGGAAACTCTTAATAAACAATTGTGAGTTTACCAACATTAATGTTCTCATATATCTGGAATATTGTGCACAACACTTATTTCTTCTGTTGTTCTCTGTAGGTACTATTATGCAGTAGTTGTATGTGATTCAAGCGCAACTGCTGATTACCTCTACCAAACACTGGATGGCACTGAGTTCTTGAAAACCTCGAATGTTTTTGATCTTAGGTTTATTGCTGACACCATGGAATTTAATCATCCACACCGTGATGTTGCAACTGAGGTATCAAAAGCTATGTTTTCTGTATATATATTCTTTTTTTTCTAAAAAACCGAGGATCACTTTGTTCCTTTTTATTTAAATCGAAGTGTGCTGAATTTTGATATGATTTCTCTGGTTCATTTTACACAGGCACCAGTGAATTACAAGGAACCTGATTTTGAGACAAGAGCACTTCAGCACAGCAAAGTCAAGCTAACATGGGAAGATGAAGAGCCTGAACGAAAGAAGGTGTTGAGACAGAAATTCAATCTTGATCAAGTACTCTCTCTCTCTCTGCTTCCTTTCTTCCATAACCCCGCATGCATGTGATTTTGTACGTCCATGCTAGTGTATGAATTAAACATTAGTAATGATCGTTGAGATCAGTTCTTATCTGTATCTATGATAAGATGCTAAATTTAATATTATCATGTACCTATGTAGCTTGACGAGCTCAGTGTGTATTTGGCTTCCACTGATGAGAGTGAGGATGAAGATATTGAAGTGGACCCTGAGGCTAAGAAGCAAGCAACCAGAGAGAAGTTTCTCTCCCTTTTGGATACTGGAAACAATTCGGACTCGGATAAGAGCGAGGGGAGAGATAAGGAGGGTGACATGGAGATCACCTTCAACACCGACCTTGAGGCACTTGGCAAAAAAATACTAGAAAGGAAAGGCGCGTCCGAAGAGACTGTATGGGAGTCAGTTTTAAGGAGGAAGAAGGAGAAGAAGAAAGCTCGAAAGCTATCGCAATCCATGCAGGAAGATGATGATGACCTTTATGATGATCATGGTGATGATTATGGCAGCGATGAGGATGATTTTTTTATGGAGGAACCAACAGAGGAAATGGCTAAACACAAGGCTCAGAAGAAGGACAAGGGAAAGAGGAGAGAGAAAGATGAGGAGACGGTAGCTGCAACTCAGGCAGAGCTGGAGTTGCTATTGGCAGGTGATGAGGATAAGAAGAGTGAGAAGAAGGGGTATAACATGAAGCGGCTAAAAGTCAAGGGGAAGAAAGGAAAGAAAGAGACAGATGATGTTGAAGAGAAATTTCCTGATGTGGATGTTAGAGCTGATCCAAGGTTCAGTGCTTTGATCAATTCCCATGACTTTGCATTGGACCCCACCGATCCTCAGTTCAAGAGGTATTTTTCTGTTTTCTGCCGAACTTTGTTCAAGAAAATTCCCTTCATTATTTTCATTTGCATGTTACTTAGTTTCTGCTTTTCATTGGATGTTGAGAGTAATTTATGTTTAGCATGTGTAAATGGCTTCTATCTAGTTCATTAAGAACCTTGGATTATATCTAGGATGGTTGGAGGGCTTTATTTTATTCCACTAAGTGGTAGGTGACTGTATGAATAACTTGACCTTTTCAACTCCGAAAAAAGGGGAAAATACAAATGTTTCAGGTGTGATTTGTGACGAATGCATTATTATGTTAGCTGACCCATACTTGCTGTGACATTGGGTTATCCCAAGTGGTATTTGATGGTAATGTATCAATCAGTGAAACTGGTAAAACCCTTTTTAAATTGCAATATTATCAGCTTGGTATATGATTAATACAGTTGCAGTACTACTCTGGTCTTGGACCTACTTTTTGTGAGCTTATAATATGAATTATAATGAATACTTTTTCCTCTTTCATTACAAAGGACACCGGCCTATCTAAGAGAGAAGTTGAAAAACCGTAAAAAGTCTGGTAAGAGAGAAGTCAGGCCAATCGATTCTCTAGAAAATCCGGGGACAGAAGAGGTGGGTCAGCTATCACCTAAAAGGACTTCTTCAGAGAGACATGAGCTCTCCGCTGCAATTAGGTCCATTAAGAAAAACCTTCCAAAGTCAAAGTACTAATGGTCAGTAATTCTTAAAATGCTCATTGAGGAAATTTTGGTAGTCCATGGCAGCACCACATTTCTTTAAAGGAATCATCCTTGTTTGGATGATTCCACAAGAATTGTCAGATGAGTTTGTATTTGGAAGAGTATTTCCTTAATTGATGTGAGCAACAGTCCATTTGTACCATGTTGTTTTTATTCTATAAGTATTATGTGGTATTTAATGTTTTTTTTATCCTCAATATTAATTATTGCAAGAAATAATAATTTTTTGTGCATATGTTAGTTAACATATTGCAATGAGGGCATGGTAGTTGGTCTTCCTTCCAAATTTAAACGGTCTGTTGGTTGTGACTTCGAATTGATATTCTTGGACATGTTGAAATTCAATTTGATAGAAGATAGTACAGTCTTATGAGCTTTAAATTTCTGGTGTATCTATTGAATGTATAATATTTTATAATTTTTTGTTTGTATTAAATTTTCTTAATTTTATTTGGATTAAACATTTTAAACCCTAAATCCTAATGCAAGTTTCAGCAATGGTTGCAGAAAGCTCTCATCGTTGCATTTAGTTTTGATTTTGCATTTTTTGAACAATTATTTTGTATTTACAATTGTTATTTTTTTGAGTTACTGTGCTGTTAGATCATGATACAGGTACAGGTACAACTCAACAATGAATGTTCATCATAACAGCCACATGAATGATCATTTTAGATTGTTGTGATATTATTGTTGTTGCCATCAGTTTCTTAATTTTTATTTTATTTTATTTTATTATTTATATATATATATATATATATATTTTTTGTTCTGGGGAATGCACGTCTTGTAAGCACAGCTGTACTAGCTTGAAGCAACTAAGATGGTACCTGTGCATGTGAATACTAAATATTGATGATGTTGATATCTTTACAATTTTACATGTTAGACGTAAGCAGAAGTATCTGATTCTATTACCGCCTGCAAGGTTAGAAGGGATTGAATCACCACAATTAGGTGCTTAATTGATTAGAAGTTCTGTTCTATTCCATCCCAGTATGAAAGTGCTATAGGAACATTGTCTACTTTACTGGGTGATGGGTGGGATGAGAATCTACTCTATTGGAATTCGTTTTGCTTCAGCCCTGTTCTGATCCGGACAAATTGCAAAATGAATAAAAAATCATAAATAAGATTATTCAAACTCTACTAGTGAACTCTTGGTACATATTGGTGTTATTGAAGCAACCTTTGGTATATATGGGCAGTAATTCTTAAATGCAGAAGCAAAATACAACACAATACCTATATTGTCCACACACACACACACACACACCCAAAAAAAAAAAAATTCTGATATTGTTATTCCGATCGATTAGCAATGCAGAATGACCAACAATATGGATATGACTAGCTTGCTCTAAATGTCACATCAGAATAATATATTTTGATTCTAAAGTAAATAGAATGGGTCTAGCCCTGCAACAGAAGGAACATGATGCACCATTCTTGGGGCAAAAGAAGATGCCAAGGGAGTGTGAGAAGGAATGCATATTTCCAGGTGTACTAGGCCTTAAAAAGGGTGACACTTTCTGTACCTCTAAACAAAAAAAAAATGCTCAAATCAGGAACTTCCTAGGTGACTATTTTCTTAATTTTTTTTTGTACCTATTTCGTTAATTGGTTCTTTCATTTTTTTTCTACACATATATCACCAAGATAGGGCAAAAGTCCTGTTTATATTCATTTACTGTTTCACTTGATGAACTAAACAAATTGCAATCCCTTGCAGATTAATCATATTTAATGAAGAGAGGGAAATTTAAAGAAATACAGTTAACTATTTAATTTCAATTCAGATAAAGCATTAAATTTATTACAGTATGTTACCTATAACCGGGTTTCACCAATATATAACTTACTCTTCTTTTCCCATGGGTAAAGAAAAATAAAGAAGCTCCAGCAACTGAAACTGAAAAACAATGGATCCGGCATTGCACAAGGCAGTCACTCAAGGTGATCTGAGGATGCTAAAGATAATTTTGACAGCTGACTCAACACCCCTTCTCTCTAGAACTCCTCAACAAAATACAGCGTTACACATTGCTGCACGCCTTGGCCACCGGGACATTGCTGACAGAATGCTCAAAGAATGTGAGACTCTTCTGCTTGAAAAGAACGTAGATGGTGACACGCCCTTGCATGTGGCTTCAAAATTTGGTAAAATAGAAGTTGTGGATTTGCTGATAAATTATTCTTTGGAATGGCCAATTGATATTGAATCTGAAGAAGGGAGCCCATTTACAACAAAAAATAAACTAGGTATAATGGTATAACCTTTAGATTTAATCCTTCAATAAGATTTTTTTTTTAACTGCAAAATGGGGACCCTGCAAATGGACACTTACATTGTATAAACATTCTTTACAATGACGTTCAGGGTTTGGCTGGGAACAAACTACAAGTATAGAACAGTATGGTTATGGTACAAGACTTTGGGATAATATATATAGACACTTTAATAGTCTAATATTGAACTTTCAGTGCATTCTTCTTGCAGCGATCAGAGAGTCAGCATCATGCAGGTTATACTGTGTTGCAAATTTTCAGTATATAGTACATAGTGAGTATACATCGGCAGGACCATACTGTCTAGTCTCAGCATAATGTATGCATTACTTACTGATGAAAAAAGATATGTTAAATATATTTCTTTGTAACAACAATAGGTAATACTGCTTTGCATGAGGCGGTGACACATGGCAAATCTGAAGTGGCCCTAAGGCTATTAGAGGCCAACCCTAATGTGGGCCATATCCTAAATGAAAAACATGAGTCTCCTTTACATATTGCTTCAAGGGAAGGCCTGGTGCAGGTGGTGAAGGAGATATTGAAACAATCCTGGGTAGAGCTAGAAGTGGAAACACAACTGCCTGCATCTGGTACAGGGACCCCGCTTCACCAGGCAGTGCTTGGTGGTCATATCAGTAAGTAACTAAGTATATTTATAGACTTCATAAATTTAGGATGCATCGACATTTGACAATAATAGCTTATTATAAACATAGGACTCAATTGATCAAAATATTTGGCAACTTGTGGGATCCAGGCTGTAGGCTGCACTTATTATCATCCATCAATTTGTACGACCAATGCCTTTTATACCACACCTGATTATTGAATTGCAACCAGATTGAACTTGAAAACCCAAACTGTAGAGGTTATAAATATCTAAAGCGATTTGAAGGAGAAATCCGATTCATTGAATCACTTATCCTGATCCAACCTGAGAATTTTGAAATGTCTATCAGCTGAAATACCTCTTACATGCAACTGGAGCAAACCACGAGTCAATCTGACCCAAAACTCTAATTGAATTTAATTAAAAAGTAATTCCTGAAAATTTACCCTCATTTTACTCAACTCAGCTTGTGAATCGTTTTGAACTGAACTGTATTTGCATTCCAGTTAACCTGGCTTGACCAAGAAAAACACAACTGTTACTCAATACCCTGATGCCTGAAAATATGTGGTCATCTCACTTAACTTGTGAACCAGGTTTGAACCTGAAACATGACTTGACCTAACAAAACACAATTGGTACCCAAAAATAAAATTTGTGAAGGTGATAATGCATAACGACTAAAGACTCCAACATGACTAAACTAATATAAAGAACTGGTTGACATGCAAATTAAGATGACTAAAACACACATAAACTAAGCAAAACCCAAGGGCTGAACTACTTAAAAGCTTCCATTTGACCTAACCTGCCTGCTTGTTTGTCGTTTCTAATTCTATTCCAATTGCTACACGAATAAACTTATGAAGATAAAAAATAACTAAAAAATGAAGATGCTTAATTATAATTGCAAATTCCAGAAATAGTGGAGATGCTGTTGTACCGAAGGAGTGACTTGGTGAAGCAGGTTGACAGTGATGGCAATAATGCACTCCACTATGCTGCACAAAATGACAACGGAAGAATTGTCGAGATGCTTATAAATAAGGAACCATCTCTTGCATATGGAAACAATCACTGGGGTCAACCTCCTCTCCATGTCGCAGTCTATTATGGAGCCAAAGCAGCAATTAAGGCAATCCTTAAACATTGCCCAGACACAGCAGAACAGGTACTCTGTTTTTAATATTTATTTAATGAATTTTTTTTCTGTGTTGTGTTCAGTGAAACTTGATTTTAGAACAATATCTACAAACGTGGCTGATAGAAATTGCAATGTCCATGTACAGAGATTCTTTTAGAACAATATCTGAAGCAGCCCAATATTACTATAACAAATGCTCAAGTCAAAAATTTGTCTAATTTCTGATTTGTTTTTCCTTTTTTTCCCTCTTTTCTTTCTTTTTTTATAAGAGTGTGTGTATGATTTTTTACATACCATTTGTATGCTTAACAGTTTGGACAAGATGGAGGGAATGCACTCCATGTTGCTGTCAATAGAGGAAAATTTAGCTCGCTAAAATGCCTGCTGAAACATATACAGCCTGAAGAGATCATAAACCATCAAGATTGTGATGGAAACACACCATTGCATCTTGCAGCAAAACAATCAAGAATACAATCATCTCTGTTGCTTCTCAAGGACAGAAGAGTTGACCCTTGTTTGTTAAACAAGAAGGGGCAAACTGCCAGAAGTGCGATTGAGATGCTTGAAACAAACACATATGATGTAATAATCTAGTTTGTATATTTTCACCTAAAATGTTCTTTGATTCTTTCTTTTAACTTTGACAGTATTTTTAAAATTGAAAATTCAACCACATAGCAAATCATATTTCCAATACCAAATTTCCTTGTTCTTTGACATAACAAAGCAAATAAACATTTCTTCTGTATACCAATGCATCTAGGTTATGGAAACATTCCAGTGTACAGAGCAAATAAACATTTCTGTCAATGCATTTCATACAGAAGAAACATTCCAGTATACAGATTTTAAAAATTATACCCGGTTATGGAAATATGCATCTAGGTCCTTTTTCTATGCATTTATTTATTTTTTCTAATCCTCTTAAATCTAATATTAAATTGTTCATATAATCTCTAATTTAGAGCAATAAATTTAATATTAGATGTTCATTTGGAGGGAGCTAAAAAAACAAGAAGCAAAGAGATGCAAGAAGCAACAATTACCCCCGGTTCCATCTTCTAGGTCCTTTGGAAAGAAGAAAACAACACCTGATGACTATTTTGAATTAAGTGTACAAACATACACGGTTGTTGCAGCTCTAATCGCAACTGTTACCTTTGCGGCCGTATTTACCATGCCGGGTGGCTATCAACAAAATGAAGGCTTTGCCATTCTTGGTAAGAAACCAGCGTTCAAACCCTTCGTTATATCCACTACAATTGCTATGTGCAGTGCTCTTGTTGTAGTGTTCTGTTTCATTTGGGCTTGGCGGGATCCAGTGAAGTTCAAACTAAATCAGCTGAAATGGGGCCATCGGCTAATTGTTTTAGCATGTCTATCCATGATTGTTTCACTCATGACTGCAATTTATCTAGTGGTTGAGCCAGAATCGAGATGGTTGTCAATTGTAGTTATTTTGATTGGGTGCAGCACTCCAATTGTGGTTTGGCTCATACTTGGTCCTGAAGTTCTATTTGTTCCTTTGTAGAATTCTTTTGCCGGTTGTGTGTAATTACACCTTGGTATGAGATATGCTACCGTCAGTTCTATTTGTTCCTTTGTAGAATTCTTTTGCCGGTTGTGTGTAAATTCTTTACGGACAGTAGCATGTCTATATCACAGAAAAACGTGGATTCAATTTTACTGGCAGGCAAATGTAGGGTCAAACCATGCATTAATGTTGTCATGAGATATGTTATTGTCAGGGTGTCAGCTGAATGTTGAAGTTCTAAGAAATAACAGAATATTCAATATATATATATATAAAATTAAAAAGAAAGAATCGATTGACAATTATCTTATTTTTTTTTTTTACAACTGTAACAATAATAAAAAGATTATTTAAAGTTAAAATTCCATATCATAGGCATGATTTATACTGTGTACAAATAGTGTCTATAAATCATATTGGGGCTGTTTGGATTCCCCATGGAATTTGGGGAATTTCATCTCCCTACCATAAATTTATTATAAACAATCCAAACTCTTCACAAAGTTACACACTTCCCAATAAATTTATTCCTAGAAATTGCAACTTCTCCAAATTCCCCAAATTCCTCAGCGATCCAAACGGCCCCATTGAGATTTGGTTCACAAGAACTATCAATTGCTATAGTGGCTGTACAAAAATGTCAAACTGAGACTCTTAGGCCCTGATCTAAATCCCATTGTTTTCATTTCATTTCATTTCATTGGAAAATTCTTGATCAGAATGAACAAATTTGGTGTCATTTAGTTGGAATTCCTATGTAATTTGATCTAACGAAATCCTATAAAATCAATTGAATTGAAATGAAATGTAATACTGCGGAAAAACCATTTTGATCAGGACCTTAGAGCCTGAGAGTGAACTGTACAGAAAAGTCACTTCAGCCCAGCGGCAAGGTTGAACTATACAGAAAGAGGTTTGCTTTTGAACTAAGTCTCAAATGTTTACACCTGGAGGTAGACCAGCTGGTTCGACTCACTTGTACCGGCCTGTTGACCGGTTCGTCGTAAAAACCGGTGGAAACAATGGGTCTAGTTTTCAGCTAAGCCAGCCTTGCCAACGATAGACCACAAAATTAAGTACGACAATGGTTCGGTTTGATGAAGGAGTAAATAGTTAATCCACTTTCCTCCTCCAACTTTTATATCATATTTGATATAAAAAAATAGAGTAAATATGAAGTAAGAGTAAATAAATAATGATAATCAATTAACCATCTGTTGATTCATGTGGAGTAACTTTACTCTATCTAAAATGGTAGAGTAATTTACTCCTCTCTACTCCACACTACTCCATCAAATTTGAATCATGTTTGGAGAAGTCAAACTGAATTAAATGAGTAACAACAGTTAGTTCTGCCTAGCAAGTTTACGCATATTCGAAATTTATTATATAACTTTTATGTCGTTCATACTTAATTTAATTTCAAAATCTGTATAAATTTAAATTGCATAATCTTGCTTTGTATAAGGTTAATATTTTTATTGTTCTAAAACCTGCGCACATTATACTATGCGAAATATTTTCTTTTTCTGCGTACCGAAGTTCTTGTGTGTACATCAAAATTTGCACTAATGTTAATGATTAAGCATACAAAATGTTAATGATTAATTAAAATCGTTTCCTCTTAATGCTTCGCTTGTTGTAATAGGTCAATGGTTGTTCTAGAAAGTAGCATGAAATGGTATGGATTAATGCTCATATGGTGGTTTGGATCGGTTCACAATAAAGTTATAATTAGTTATTTAAGATAAACAATTTTATTTTTATTTTTGTACTTGAATTGACACTTTGATATCGTTATTAATAAGTTTTTAATTCAAATGCATTTGGATTATTTTTTATTCCAAATAAAATTGTATTCCAACTAATTTTTTTATTGCGATTAATCAATATTGATACAAACACACTCGAATTAAAAATTTCAGACCACTTAAGAATTAAAACTATTAATAAATAAAAAATGTTATCAACCATCTGTAAACAAAATTCTTTTGTTCCGAATGCGTTTGATTGCGCAAGAATAAAGAAGAGATAATAAAAAGAAGGTAACAATCAAATATAGGATAAATCAAGAAATAATTGTATATATTTTCTGTTTTTTATATACAATGCATTTATGTAAAATCTAATAAATAGATTTAGTTTACACATATTTTATATTAGTTGTTCTCTGAGCTTAATTTTTTTTAGCGCAGCTAAACACACGAATAACTGGATATTTCAAGATCGAATGGAAAAGAAAAATGATGTAAAAAGCTGGAAAAAAAATATAACGGGATGCTTGCATTTATTGTGAAAAAGTAAAGCACATAACCAAAAATGCAAACATATTCTGACACGAGTTCGGCTAGCATGACTTGAAAGAGTTCACATCTTAGGCTGCGACTTCTTTATCAGTTGACCCGTTATATTCAATGTTACTCTTGATTTAAACAGAAGATCAAGTAAAGATCTTTATTTAATTGATTCCTTTTGATTCCGAAAGGAAGGTTTTGGTTTATGACGATTGACGAGCCAGTTATATTTCAGATACTAAAGCAAAGGATGATGGTCTATACACCTAGCTTAGTTTATACAATACAACTATATTCACTATTATTTTTTCCAGTCGAAATAAATTCTCCCCAAATCCTCTCCATTTTTTTTTTCGTAATTCTGAAAAATTCTCTCAAATCGAAACACTTCGCCCAGTCAGTTCGTGTTCCTGTCATAAAATTGGTGATTTTCGGTGCCAATTGGTAAAATCTTTCGACTTACTCACATAAAGTCACTGTTGCAATTAATCAACAATAATTTGTGTGAACAAAAATGCGGGACGTTCTCTGGTGAAACTCGCCTCGTTTAAGTTTCTAGCTTTTATTCAAAGAACAAATATTCGTATACTTCCTTTTTTTAAGCATACAGTACAGCTACGTTCTTAAAATAAAGGTTTAATTAACCGCATGTGGTCTAGTAGCTCAGTGGTAAGAGGACTAGGCTGGCCTCCATGAGGTCAAGGGTTCAAGTCCCGCATGCACCTTTAATTTCAAAAAAGTTGGATGACAAAGAACTCCCTCTTTCTTCAAAAAAAAAAAGGTTTAATTAACCAAAGAATCAGAGAAAGAATGATGTTTAACCAAAGAATTTCTTTACTGTATATTAAGAGAGATAAAGTAAAAAGAGAAAGATGTAAAGGACACAAAAGTGAAGGAAGGAATAAGAGAGTGTAGTACAGCCCAAGAAAGGTTGTTTACTTGTTTATATGATCTCGGATTAGACTTCCATAGTTCCATCCCGCCAACTGATACACATGTTAATCAAGGATTTCTACTGACAACAACCAATGACCAACCTGTCGCAGTATCGCTGTACCCAGCCTCAGTTTTGAAGTGTATGTGAGTACTAAATCTTAATTATTATATCTTCTCACTTCTTAGTTCCACCAGTTAATTTCTTTTCAAAAATAAAGTTATTTATTATCTTTTTAATGATATAGCTTTATTATTAATTGTAAGGTTATTATTGATGTACTTTACATTTAGTTCTTAACAAAGTGCAGTTGTTGAAGATGTTATTTACTCGAATTTACGAATTATTTGATAAACTGAAAATATTAAGCGCTTGTTTTTTTCCCCCCTTTTAGAGAAATAATCTAGAGGTTAGTGAAACAAAGACAAGGAGCTTGTCTTTTTTTTTTTTTTAAGAAATACTAGATAGAGGCTATATATCTACAGGAAGACAAGGAGCATGTCAAAACATAAATCGAACAATTTAGCTAGTAACTGATCACATCATCAAATTGGAATCAGAAGCCTTGAAAATTGATTTTGTTTTTCTTTTTGGAATAACATATATATGCAGAATAGACAATTTGATACCTAGCAAGCTGATTAATCTTGATATAATGAGAGATGAAAGACGAATTAGAATTTATGGGCCGCAGAGTCTAAAGGGCTGGTAATAACTTTCCTAATAGAGATGGAATTGAGAAATTATGTGAGGCTTAGGATTAATATAGTGCCTATGTTTTTTTTTTGTTTAAAATATTAATATGATGTAATTGAAAAAGGGGTACAAGATAATTTAAAGCACGGATCAAAATGGTGCAGACATGGAATTTCATTTTATTTCATTGGATTAGAATTGATTGGAAACGATTTCCAATGAAAATCTCATGATCAAAACAAATATAAGAAAAATTGATTTGAATCCTTGAAAATGACTAATTTGCTCTTATCTATTTTGAAGGAGAGGAGGGATCTTAAGGTCTTTACCAATTAGGAGTCTATTTTTTTTCGTGAAATCCGACCAAATTGAAACCCAATTCCTACGATATCAATTGGGTCGAATTTTCTCATGAAATTCAATCAAATGAAATGAAATCTACATTTTATTAGATTCCGATCAGGGGATTTTCCTATCGTGGGAGATCTAATTTCTACATAAAAAAATGATTTTGATCAGGGTCTAAAAGAAAATTGTTTAAAACAATGTTGCAGCATTTAATTCTTTTCACTCTAGTCTATTCTTCATTTACGAGAAATGAGAGAGAAGAGAGAAAGAATAGGTACGGATAATTGAAGAAAAATAATCTGCGGTCGGTGATTAGAGGGATCCATTGGTAATTAATTACTAATTAGGGTTAACCATGCTGCAGAGTGAAACAAACAGATCATTTTTTTATCAACTTTTTTTTTTCAAAAAAAAAAAATACCCTCAAACTTTCAGATAATAATCCCTTATTATATATACGGACAATGATATATAGTCGTCAATTTTTTATTTTTCTTTTCTGAGTATAACAACTCAAGTAATAAGCCAACTCTAATTATAATATACGGCTAGCTATTGCTTTTACACGCCTTTCTCGCCGTCGGACTCAAATCCCCCTTTTATTCGAAGCCTTTTTGAAGTATATAATTTCTAAAGTTAAGCTTCGATAAAACATACTTCATGGGACCAAAATTTTGCTTTGACTCTTCCTTGTTGGTCTCATTCCGTTTTCTTGCTGGGTCCATTTAATTGACTTTCAACAGTTACACACCTGCTTGTTCAAGGGACGGGATACTCAAAGCGAGGGTCCAGGGTACGTATGACTCGAATCAATAATTATGTTTGTCTGGGTCTAATAAGACGAGAGGACTATTCACTCATTGAAGTAAGAATTTCTTATTGGAAATGAATATACAGAGTATAAGAAGAGGGAAGAGGGTTCAGTGCGTAATGGGTGAGGGTATTTTGATCAAATAAAAGAAATTGTCACGTATCGCTAATTGAAGGCGAATAAAAAGCAAATCCCCCAAACAATTGTTCATGTTTTGATGGATAAAAAATACACTCTAAAATTTAGACTAGATGATTTCTGACTTTCTTGCCTGCCTTTTAATGTAATCAGTAAGGACATACCTATATAGCAAAAAGAACACCATGGATCCGGCATTGCACATGGCAGTCACAGAAGGTGATCTGAGGATGCTAAACATAATTTTGACAGCTGACCCAAAACCCCTTCTCTCTAGAACTCCTCAACAAAATACAGCATTACACATTGCTGCACGCCTTGGCCACGGGGACATTGCTGACAGAATTCTAAAAGAATGTGAGACACATCTGCTCGAAAAGAACATTGATGGCGACACGCCCTTGCATGTGGCTTTAAAATTTGGCAATACAGAAGTTGCAGATTTTCTGATAAATTATTCTTTGGAATGGCCAATTGATATAGAATCTGAAGAAGGGAACCCATTTACAACAAAAAATAAGCTAGGTAATGCAATAACCTTGGAATTTAATCTTTCAATAAGATTTTTTTTAACTGCACCGTGGGAACCCAACATATGCACACTTAGACTGTACCAAACTTCTTTACAATGACTTTCAGGGTTTGGCTGGGAACAAACTACAATGAGTAGAACAGTATTGGTACGGTACAGGACTTTGGTACACTTTAATATAGTCCCATATTGAACTTTCAGTGCATTCTTCTTGGGTCATACTGTGTATGTAAATTTTCAGTATATAGTACATAATGAGTATACATCGGCCGGACCATACTGTCTAGTCTCATCATAATGTATGCATTACTTAGAGATGAAAAAAGATATATTAAATATATTTCTTTATAATAACAATAGGTAATACTGTTTTGCATGAGGCGGTGATACATGGCAAATCCGAAGTGGCTCTGAGGCTATTAAAGGCCAACCCTAATGTGAGCCATATTCTCAATGAAAAACATGAGTCGCCATTACAAATTGCTTCAAGGGTAGGTCTGGAGGACGTGATGAGCGAGATACTGGCAGACATGGCTGAGGAAGAAATGGGACCAATGCTGGTGGTTGCATTTCCTACTGGCGGACGTGGTAAGTACAATTATTGACTTCATACATTAAGGATGCATTGACAATAATAGGCTGTTATGAACATAGGATTCAGTCGACAAAAATATTTGGCAACTTGTGGGATCCAAGCTGTAGGTTGTAGTTGTTACATCCATCAATTTGTACAACCAATTTCCTGTATATCGATATTCCCCACCTGATTATTCAATATTGAAGTTGAAAAACCCGAGCTGTAGAGGGTATAAATAATGATGCGTTTTGAAAGAGTAGTCCAACTCATTGAATCAGTTACCCTGATCCTACCTTAAGTACTTTGAAAAGTCGATCATCTGAAATACCTCTCACAGACTGGATTCGGAAGTGTCAGATACTGGTATGGTACTGGCACACAACCTAGTTTGATTTTGCGATACCAGTTTCAACTGGTACGGGCTGGGTTTGTTAGATTGGTACTGGTATTTTGGGAAACTTTGGTTGGGAATTTATTACCAGGTGTTAGTACTAGTATTGATTTTTTTGGGTTTGTTAGTGTTGCTTCGTTGAGAGGTCAGGTTTACTAAGAATTAGTACTGGTTTTGCTGTTTTTTATTTTTGCTATGATATTTTGTAAACTTCTTTTTTATTAATGAAAATTGTCAGCTATTACTGGCACTCAAAAAAAAAAAAAGAAATACCTCTCACATGCAACCAGAGCAAACCACGATTCAACCTGACCCAAAACTCCAATTGAATTTATCTAAAAAAGTAATTTCTGAAAATTAACCCTCATTTCCCTCAACTTGTGAAACATTTTGAACTGAACCTTATTTGCATTCCGATCAACCTGACTTGACCTAAAAAAATACGACCGTTACTCAAAAATAAATTTTGTGAAGGGGGTAATGCATGCATATAAGATGACCAAAACACACATTAACTAAACAAAAATCAAGTGATGAACTACGTATAAGCTGCCATTTGAACTAATCTACCTGGTTGTTTGTCATCTCTAATTCTATTGCAATTGCTACACAAATAAAGCTATGAAGCTAAAAAAAAATAACAGAAAAAAAATGAAGATGGTTAATTGCGATTGCATATTCCAGAAATATATAGTTGACATGCTATTGTACCAAGGGAATGACTTGGTGAAGCAGGTCGACAGGAATGGCAATAATATACTCCACCATGCAGCACAGAATGACAATGGGAAAATCGTTGAGATGCTTATAACCATGGAGCCATCTCTTGCATATGGAAACAATCACGACGGTCTACCTCCTCTCCATGTTGCAGTCTGTTATGGAGCCAAATCAGCAATTAAGGCAATCCTTAAACATTGCCCGGACACAGCAGAACAGGTACTCTGTTTTCATTATTTATTTATTTTGAAAAAATGTGGCTCTTGTCCACCCGTTCCATTTAAAAAATAAAACGAAGTCTCTTACAAATGAGTACAAAACCACAATGTTAGTTTATTTTATTTTCTTTTATCACAAAAGGTGGCTCTTTGAAATTTTTTTTTCTGGTTTTGATTACAAAAGGTGTCTCATGTCCACCCGTTTCATTAAAAAAAAAAGTCTCTTACAGATAGGTAGCCATTTAGGTATTCCTTTGTACCCACAGATCATTTAATGTTACTTTTATGTGAAATAACCTCCGAATGAGGAAAGTCCTTCATTATCACTTCAGTAGTACTCTTTTTCATTCTATGCAACCTTTTTCTCAGTGGAATCACTTTCAATTTTGTCATTTCAGCATTAATTCTCTTTTTCTCTGTTATGTATCCCTCATCAATATTTTATTGTTCTTGTCACCGTCTAGGGTAGAGATTTACCCAATAAGGTGTTTTCCACGTTAAGTTCAGTTAAAGAGTCATTGGAATCATAACACTAAAGTTGCATTTCTCTGCTTTGATTTACACATGCACTCTTGTTTCGGAAAAGGAAATAGACCCCCTCCTAGTGATGGGGGTGACATATATAGTCTAAGATAGTACAAATTTTTATTAATATCTGCTCGTCAGTCCAGCTGTTGTTTGTACTAGGGACCACTTCGTTCTCTGGGACTTTTCTGGAGAGTCAGAGCTTCGGCGCCCTCGGGATCCTTAGGGACCCCGAGGCCTTGCACAGGTCCTGGGGCTGCATCTCTAAGACTTGTGTCCTGGGGGGGACATTTCCTTGGCACTAATCTCCCGGGGTCATGTCCTCGGGGGCTCGTGTCCTGATCTCTGAATCTTCGGAGCTTCGTAGGGGGTCTGAAATCATGGGGCGGAGTATCTACTCGCGATGTTGGGCTTTATTCGGTTGACCCGATCTTTCAAGGGCCCGCCTGAAACCACGGCCCTATCAGTTCTCCTCTAATCTCCTCATGTTGTATGTTGTTTTTCTGCTCTTGATCGTCCTTTCTCCTCCAAATCCACTGAGAATTATGCTTTTTCTGACATTCACAATCTCGGTCAATAAGAACATTCACTCTCAATGATAAATACCTTATGATGATTGTTGTTGTTGCCGTTGTCAAAATCTGATTTTGTTGGGGTTTCAATGGTTGTGCAATCTCCCTACACTTTCTGGATCTGTGACCTATCTTATCACAACCAAAGCAAACAATTGAGTTACAACACTCCGTTGCAAAATGTCCTTTATCTCCACACCTGAGGCAAATAGGATGTGCATAACTGTTTTCTGCTTCATATTTGTTATATCTAGTTTGCTGATTTAATCGTTGGAAATACATCCATAATGTCACGTCTGCACCGACGGGTCGCGGGACGCGAGCTGGAATAGTATCTTCTGCATCCATCCGACGACCAGTCAACCTACGTCGCAATAGAAAAACAAAAACCTCAGTTATCGGTTATTTAACGACGCATCTTCTCTACATTTAATTATTATAACAAAATTCAATCAGATCAGATTAATCCACATAACTAATAATATATTTTACAGAGATAATCAGATCCAAATAGTCAGTCAGTCAGTCATAGTTGTCCCTTCCCGATCTCATGAGGATCAGGACCGGCCCCTCCCCGAACTCAGGAGGATCAGGGCTAAAAATTCATATCCAAATTCACATCCAATTCCAAACCCGATAACCCATAAAATATATCAATTACAATTCAATTAAATAATTTCAATCAAAACCAAACGATAAATCAAATCATTCAATCAAAATGAAATTAAACACAGAGAAAAACGATTACCTTGATTAAGCGGTCCAGAAATCATCAACGAATCAAAACAACTATTTGATCGCCTGCAATGTAGAATCCTATTTCCAATCGGCCAAATTCATCAAATTTCCATCGACTTTTGCCATCTTTTTCTTCAATTTTATCATTAGGTATTGCACTTATAAGGGAAATGCTAATTTATTTGCCTAAATCCAAAAAAAAAACAAAGAAGGAAGCAATGTGCTGTGTAGAGCATATATAGGAAAATATCAACACGATTTTAATCGGTTGGAGAAGCATAATACTTGCTGGTGCATGGAGCTAGCTAGCCACGTGGATTAATGGGGACAGATGGCAAAAGAATAAATGGGCAAATAATCTGATTCATTTCTTCTCATTTGGTCAAATAGACAAAAGATTGGTCAAACTGATTTTTTTTCCGGTCAAAATCATTTCTATGTCAAAGGTCAAGGACTGGTCAACATAGTCAAATTTGGTCAACTTAGTCAAAGAGGTCAAAATCGGGACAACTTCAATAAAAGATGGTCAAAGCGGTGGGATGTTACACTTACACATATTATTTCACATTAAATTTAGTTATAGGTGTTTGGATTTATCTATTATGAAGTTGTTAACGCCACATTCCTGAAATTTTCAAATAGCATTGTAAAAAAAAAAAAGTGATATCATAGATACTAGTTAAAGTGTCAGAATAATGTAGGCAGAATAGAGTTCAGTACCAGGGGAGATGGTTGTACTGGTAGGTCTTCTTTTTTTTTTTTTTTGTTGCAATTGTAACTGTTTGCTGCTTGAATAATTGAAGTGGTGGAGCTAATCTCCATTTTTTCCAAAAAGAAAAAAAAGTTATATCATAACTGCATCAAACTAGCAGTACTGAATGATAAAGAATACAACTAAAATTTCAGTTTCTTGATATATTTTCAATGAATGTACTGTAAAATTGAGTTTTAGACAATGATTACTCTTAATTATATTAATAGGTAACTACTGACCAGAGACTTCTATAGTAAATACTAGTATTTACTTTTATTGATGCCTCTAACCGTGCTTAATTTGATGGCCAATTGATATATTAAGGCTTTGATGACCCTGTAATGTATGACTGTGGTTAGGGCTGGTGCCCTAAAATTAAATTGAGACATGCAAATATATGTGCTACAAATTTATCTTTTACATGCCCATGTTCAATGTCTGACAGCTTGCACCCAGTGGCGGATCTAGAAAAAATATTTAGGTGGGTCTGACAACCTCTGTTTAAGTCTTCAGCCCCACTTTTGAGTGCTCCAATGGCAGAAAAAATTAGCTGGGGCTAAAGGGGGGCTCCAAGGGCTCGACGGCGTGAGGTGGGGCTAGACCCGCCCCGGTGGTAGATCCGCCCCTGCTTGCACCTGATGGCGGTAATGCATTCCACATTGCAGTCAAAAAAGGGAGGCTTGATTTGCTGAAATGCCTATTGAAACATATACAGCAAGAACACCTCCTAAACCATAGAGATTCTGAAGGAAATACACCATTGCATCTTGCAGCTAAACAATCGATGACAGAAATGTCTATCCTTCTTGCCAGGGACAAAAGGGTCAACGTCTGTGTACTAAACAATGAAGGGGACACTGCTCGGAGTGCGATTGAAATGCATAAAGAAATCAGCGATAATGATGTAAGATTTGAAACCTTAATCTTCCCAATAGTATTAAAAAATTATATGCCCTCTAAATTATATACCTTGTTCAGTTGTTCCACATCTTGCACATCACATAATCATTATCTCATAAGGTTTGCTAAGTGTCGATTCTGTCATAACCTTTGCAACTGCTTCTCTTCATTCAATTAATATTCATAATCTTTGCAACCGCATGCTTCTCTCCATTGTTGTGTACGAAGCCAATATTGGACTCGGCCCATGAAGGCCCATACGGAAATGAGAGATAAAGGGGGTGCGAAGGAACAGAGATGGTAACTCTCATTTTGTGCGCATCTCTTGGAGCATCTCTCTGGTTCTTCTCCAAAGCTATCTAGGGTTTTGCTATTTCTCTTGAATCTCTTGTTAATTCCACTTCTAAATTGTGAGAGAGTGTGAGTGAGAGAGAGAGGAAGGTTGATAGCTTGATGATCTCCGTGTACTTGTAAGAAACTCTTGATTTAGTGGATTTGCACCGATCGCTCCCGTGGTTTTTCCCTTTCGGGTTTCCACGTAAAATCTTGTGACTCTACTTTATTTTCTTGTGCTTGATTGTGCTATTGTTGTTGGTTCTCAAGTGGTACCATTCTAGCTTTGTTCTTGCGGGTTTATTTTATGCCCGTCACGTGTTTGTCGAAATTACTACCTCCTTGTTTACTTGGCTTCCGCTGTGCCTAGACACCTGTGAGCGTGTCCCAACATCTCCATTAGCACAACATACCAGAATTTGGTGCCAGTAGGAGTGGTTGTTTTTATTTTAAATGTCTATGTACCGGTTGATACTGTGCGATTGTTGTTTTTTCCCTTTCTTATAAATCTTCCTAATAATTTTCTTTTATTAATGGAAATGCTGGTTCACCAGCCTTAAAAAAATAATTACAATTATCTCATAATCTGCTCCATTTCTCTTTACCGTTGCGACACTAATCATCAGACTCTTAACTTCTGTACTAGTTATATGTTTGGGAGTGAGCTGAAAAAGATTGAGGCAAAGAGATCCCAGAAGCATCTTATACCACCACCAAGAAATGCAAGTATGCAATCCAAAACAGAGAAGTATTTCAACTTAAGTTTCCAAACCTACAGTCTCATTGCAGCTTTAATCACAACTGTCACCTTTGCATCCACATTCACCATGCCTGGAGGCTACGATCAGCAAACTGGGTTGGCTATTCTTCGTAAAGAACCCAGTTTTAAGATATTTGTAATATTTAACACAATTGCCATGTGTAGCGCTCTTGTTGTCATGATATGTTTCATTTGGGCTCGGGAGGACGTGGTGAAGTTTAAGGTGATTCAGCGGAAACTGTTGCATAGACTAACTATTTTAGCATCAGTTTCTTTGCTTGTTTCTCTTATTACCACCGTGTATCTGGTGGTCGATTCGAAATGGTTGGTCTCTTTAGTAATATTGATTGGGCTGAGCACACCAGTTATGGTTTGCCTTGTACTTGGATTTGACGGTCTATCGTTGTAGAATATATTTTGGACTTGCCGTGTGAATGGATTATATGTACATGTGCCAATGGACTGTTTAATTTTAACCTTTGATGTACTTTTGTTTCACCAAAATTGTTTAATTGAAGATTTAGAATAGTCTAATTTTGGTTTCTCTCGTGATATATGGTGCGCAACATTCAAGAAGCCCTGAGGTTTACCGATTAATTGTGTTCAACATTTAATCATTTTAATTTGAAATTATGGTGATGGATAAAATGATACATAATTCATGTAAATTATAAAATGATACTTTGAAATTTTTTTAATTAGCTGTCGCAAATTCTCGATGTGACGCGAGAAATTAACCTATTCGTGTGATAATTCCAGAGAGACTTTGATGTAGTGGGCTGTGGGCCTAGAGGCTTAAAACTCAAAACACATGGCCGTTTGGATCGTTTAGAAATAAGAAGAATAGTTTTTTTTTAGACGAAAATTTATTTCTAACTATTTAAATTTTTCACAAAGTTACACACTTTCTAATATTTTCAGCCTAGATTATTTCTCTTATTCCTAATTGATCCAAACGGCTATTACGTTACAACTTACGACTCGTCTGTCTCGTCATGCGTCGGGTATTGGTCGAGCGTGTTTTGAACTTTGACTAGTCAATATGTTGGGTCCAGGCAGACGTCTCTTTTCTTTCGTCTGACACTCTGCTTGATGTTTCATATTAGGACTGACAACGAAACAGCGTTTGACCATTTGTTATTTCGTTCCGTCCTCGTGAAACGATTAACGAAATAAAATTTAGTTTCGCCTCATTTAGCGAAATAATTAACGAAAAAATATAACGAAAAAATCAATGAAATAATTAAAGCCAGTTTCGTCACTGAAAGAAAATGGTTAACGAAACACTCTAGTTTAGTCGCCGTTTCTAACACTTTTTTTTTAAACAAAATTTAGTTTCGTCTGGTTTAGCGAAATGATTAACGAAACAATAAAACGGTTCCGTCATAGTACAAATCATGAAAATTTCAATCATTTCATCACTGCGAAACGGTTAATGAAATAATTGAAGCCAGTTTCGTCATTGAAACAAAATGGTTAACGAAACACTCTAGTTTAGTCGCCGTTTTTAACACTTTTTTTTTATCAAAACCCATAGGCACCTCACCCCAATTAATCTCGCCCAAGCGATAGCTAGCGAAGACGCCGTTTCTAAGGCTGTCAATGGAAACCGTTGAACTGTTTCGCCGTGACGTGAAACGGTAAGTGACAGAGCGAAATATTTCGTTTTCTTAACAAAATGGCAAATGGCACATGAAATGGAACAGTTTACCGTGTTTTCACGTGTTTTTGTACATGCCATTTAGCGAAATCATTTCGTTTATTAAGTGGCACAGTAAACGGCAACGAAATCCGTTTCTTTTACTTAACGGAACGGCAAACGGAACACCTCTTATCAACGTTAGACAGGCTTACTAGACACCCCTATTTCCTATAGCAGTTGGGTCACGTTACCCCATGAACCCAATCTGTTGGGTTTTGGTCAGAAAATTTTAATCATTTTAAATGAAAACTTGGCTTTTAATTGCTTCAGTTATTTAACATCAGAAAGTGAATTGTGCGCAACGAGAAAGCTAGCAATTGGGATTAATTCTGAAATTTTGCTCTTTAAAAGTTACAACGACAATATTGCCCCGTATCAGTCAATTAAAGTCAACTGTGAAAAAGGCGATTAACCTCTTACCTCTACACATGATGTAAAACAAGTTTTGTATTCTCAAAGTTTATTTTAAGTTGAGAATTGCTTGGTAAACAAAGCGTTCCTTTGTTTCATTTTTTTTCCATCCGAATTTTGGTGTATTCAAAAACAATTTTGTCGGAGGACAGGCTCTGGTAATTGGTAAAAGCTCTCTCTATCCTACGTTGTTCTTTTTTTTTTTTTTTGCCTTTTTATTTAAAGAAGAAAAGCAGAGAAAAAAAAAGAGCAATGAAAAATGCAACATTTTATAGTTTCCTATCGAATTATACATTTTGAAAATAATTGATGATGGCCAGCACGCTATTTAAACCCAATCGTGCTTGCACAATCATCAAAATAATAAAACAATAAAATGGAACTCCATCCTTAACTATCTACAACTTGCTGCACACAGCCGGTTCAAAACTGAGAAGACCTTTCTCCATATCATATAATATATTCATGTTCTGTTGTTGCATGTTGCCCAAGATTGATATGCCTCTTGTGCTAACCATTCCGAGACATAGTAATTCATACCGCTATCCGCTATCCGGTATCTTCCACAATGTAATTCTCTAATGGCATGTCCAAATCCGCACCGTCAAAATGAAATATGAGTTTCGGGATGTCGACTGATTTCATACCGCTATCCGGTAGAGTGAAGCAAAGACTCAGCCCAAGACTGGCCCCACTCGCCTGTGGCAACTTAATTCGTGACATGAATGCTCGTGTCACCATTATAAAAGCTCTTTCTTCTAGTGCTGTCACTCTGGTACCAGAATCTATTATTAACCCACCACTTCCCTCTGCTGTCAGTTGAAAGACACTTGGCGGTATTGGCAGAAGCGTTTCACCAACCGTGATCCCCTCTAAGGAGAGGTAATAGAAGGAACTCATTGGTGAACCATGTGGGTTTGGCATGAATGGTGTTGATTTACTGATATTACTAGTCATGTTAGCCCAAGAACCAAGAAGAAGGATGCTCGAACCTTTGTTATGGATCGAGTTGAAGCAGTAAGAGAATTTACTCACATTTAGCTGAGAGACCAAAGACAAAGCACCTCGTCCCATTCCAACAATGCCGCTTGAGTTATCGGTAGCCCCGATATTATTGGTTCCACACCCAAAACCAATACCTGGAAACTTGACCGAGTTATCTGCTCCAAATGAGAAGGTCTCATAACCCATGAAACCTTTGGTTGAACTACCATCACCATATGAATATTCATAGTCACATTCAGAATTACAAGTAGATTTTGTCAAAGACTTGCAAAGAGAAACGGAGCATGGAATCTTAGAGAATGTAGTTGAATTGGCAGGTGTGAATATAGGGTTTGGTTGTGCAAAACATGCGGTACAAGGGTTGCACTGGGTCCAGATGAGGTCGCTGCCGGTGTCTAAAATGGCTGACAAGAGTACTGGTGGAGTCCCAATTGATATATCCATTACATAGGAGGCAGTGCTTGCATGACAAGCTACACTGAAATTGTTGGATGGGACAAGGCTTACAAGTTTGGAGACACGTTGAAGGCTGCGATGTTTGGCTCGGCGAATAAGCTCGGACTTTGAAAAATCAGTTGTCGAGTCGACATACTTGAGCTTGACACGTGCACCATGCAAGCTACATGTGACTAAAACAGGTAGAAGGAAGAGCAATATGGTAAGATGATGTACATGAGACATGGCTTGAGAGGGAAAGGGATGATTTGGTGATTTTGTTGGGCACTAGTTTAAATATCATAGTATGGTTTGAAGCACATGACAAATGGTTATTGACATGCATTAGTACATAGAAGGTACCACCGGAGAATAATCAACTTGACAGGGCAAATAAGGGTGCCATTGTGGAGAGCACGTATGTGGGTTCATGATTTGACGTTTGTTTGAATTGATGAGAGAATTGTGGAATTTGATTAAATTTGAATATTTAAAATAATTCCACCTAGTTACAGATTTATATTGTATATCATTGCAAAGAAACCATTGACTTAACGTTCCCACAGAATGGTATACATCCTTCCATGACCCAAACCATCAACTCAGCAATCTATTGTTCTGTTTATTATTTTAAACAAAAACAGGATATGGATATCTCTGAGATATATCCATTATCTACAAACCCTAATAAAAAAAAAAAGAGAAATCACCGAACCTATCTAAATATTATTATACAAAAAAGCAATTAATCCAATGTATAACAAAAGCATTAGAAAACACCAAGAAGAGTAGCAGCAGCAAAGATTAAAAATAGCACTCCTCCCAAGAACCCCACCTGTGCAATGAAAAATGGAAATCTAAGTCCTTAAACAGTTCTAAAGGAGCTGATTCTTTTCCTATTATCATTATTCCGTGAAACTGTACAAAGCTTCACAATTGTACAAATATCTGTCTAAGACGAGCTGAAATTCCCTCAATATTATTAAACATAATACATGCTAGCTAATGTACGAAGTAGGAATGTAGTTGTTTCCATGTCTCTCTTTCCTATTGGCTATTATTTTTGTTATGAGATAGTGTTAATTTGGGTTATGTCACTATTATGTTTATTTTAGGTTCTAATGTATCTATTTTCTTTACAAAATGTATTGCCAGGTACAATAAGCCTGGTACAAATGCAGAAAAACAAACATGAATGGGATTTGAAATATAAATTTGCGTACCACTTTCTCAGAGATATAATTGGCAAGAAAAGCACCCCCCAAGATGGCAACAGAAGTGGCTATGAAGTGTCCAGCTATGGCCCCACTTGCAACTCCAACCGGAGACTGATAGGAAAAAAAGTAAAAAGAAAACATAGGTGCTGAAAATTTATTCTTTACAGAATCCCCTAATTGAACTTCAGTTTTGCGTAACAATATACCTGAGCAGCACCTAGAGCAATTGTTGCCAACATGGATCGGTCTCCCCACTCCTGCAATTGTGTTTCATGATTAAAATTAGAAAAGGTTTCAAAACAATTGACCGTAGAATGTAAAAGTCAGCATCATAAAAGAAACAAACCGCAAAAAAGACTAGGCTGAAGGACTTCCAAAGTATTTCCAGAGGACTTGTCAGCTTCTTTGCTACCTGCAAACATTTAAACAAAAATAGCCGTAATTCATAAGCACCTCTCAAAATCTAGAAGGCAAAACAAGAGATCATCAGTAAACTAGAGAAAAATGTACAAATCATTTCAAGTATTTTGCTTCTTTATTATTGCAATTGATTGGCTTTTTATTAGGTAACATCATTTGACCAGAACATGTTTGACATTAGAAGTTCAGCCAGTCTCAAAAAGCTCATCAACCACAAAAATAGCTGCAAAGGTCAGCTGAGTTGAATTTCATCCCATCCTGCTGACCAATGGGTTATACTGAACCGGGTCAGAACTGATATGGGCATTTAACTTTCCACTTTATACCCATTTCCAGTGATAATTACATCTTCTCATCATTAAACCCAAGCCTTGATTTATCCAGATCTGAAGCATCAGAAACCTTAAAAGGTCTAAATACACATGGACTTACAATAGGCCTGAACCCAATTTGAACGGCCTGAAGTTGTCCTACCCAATTTTTTTTGTACTTTTACATATATTATAGTTACCTTCTCCTTCACGAGCTCTTCTGCTTCAACAAACTCACCAAGTTGCTCAGAACTCTCATTATTGTCCTTGCTCGAGCCAGAAGGAAGCTCCCATGCATCTTTTATTGATTTGAGGCCAAAGAACGTAAGAAGAGCCACTGCTGCATACTCGCCAATTGGTAATGCTGCATTTAAATCAGACAATACCCCAGTTAAGTACTGTCACATGTGCATGTGTGTGTGCGCTGAGAGAGAGAGAGGGGGGTGGGGGGGATCAAACTACCAGTTTTACCACCTCCAATCTACTGTGAATTTGGGAAACATTGAAGTGTATAGTAAAAATTAATAATGATTATTGGGTATAATTATACCCCACTAGGGGCATAATTAGGTTAATGTGTGTGTGTGTGTGTGAGAGAGAGAGAGAGAGGGAGAGAAGTACTAGTCTGAAATTGAGCAGGTACTGAATTAAAAATGCGCCCAATGACAACAGACAAAATTGTCATGAGAGAAAGAGCTCCCATTGATCCAATTAGTACCTGACCATTGTTCAAATAATTTAGCTTTTGTTATCAAAGAAAATATAATAGTAAATTCTCTCTAAAATAGCAAAAGCAGATTTACCAGAGCTCTCTTGTACTGCATAGCCAATAGTGCCGCAATGAAGAAAGTCTAAGGACATTTAAAAAAAAAAAAGAGTTTTACTCAGCTTTTGCTTCCAGAAGTACAGGATCTTCTAGGTAAACAAGTTCATAAGTTTCTTACCTTGTCGCCAATCTCAGAGACAAAAATGAGAGTAAAAGCAGCAGTGAATCCAGATTTGGCAAGAGCATCAATTACAGTAGATGGCCCCCCTTTGAGGCAAACAATTAGTGCAAATACAACTGCACTTACAGCAAGTACTCCTGCTATTGAAAGTGGGTACCGAGTTCCCTGAATTGGTAACAATCTACAAAATATTCAACACAAATTATGCCGGTTTAAGTGTCTTTCCACATGTATAACTGCTTTATTACAGCATACAGATAGACTGAGACTCAATTGGGCTGAATCAAGGCACTATTGATGCATGATCTACAAACTTGAGGTTTAGTTAATCAAACCAAAGAACACTGGCACTCTATTGGA
Organism: Rhynchospora pubera; assembly: GCA_028095005.1. NCBI lineage: Eukaryota > Viridiplantae > Streptophyta > Magnoliopsida > Poales > Cyperaceae > Rhynchospora > Rhynchospora pubera. The sequence continues at coordinate 79,888,539 of CM051462.1, forward strand.
AACCTATAGGGTTATAAAGGGTTTAATTAAGAGTCATTGAAAAGGTGAAGGGCGAATAATAGGGACTACATCTAGTAACCGTACAAATTTTGTGATTACAAAGAAAAATTTGAACAATTAAAGGTAAATTGCTAACTGATTAGAAGAAGAAGAAGAGGTATCAGAGGAGCCACCATGGCCACTTCCACCTTCAAAGCTTCCAGCTCCCACATCAGAAGCTTGTACTCTAACACCACGAACCTCTCGTCCCAAATTACCAATGCATCTTCCATACCTTACTAAACCAACAAAACCAAAACTCGTCAAAGCCAATCTAGACCAAGAACCAATCGCACAATCTCTCTCAACAAACCAGTACTTCACTGGTAGTGAAAGTTACCATACCATGGCGATGGCGGAGAGGCGAAGAAGGAGGAGAAGAGGGAGAGAGGAGGCGGGGCCCAGTGACAGGGGATGTAGGAATTCGCCACCTGTTGGCTTGTAGAGAGGAGTGCGTGAGAGGAAGGTTCATGGTTTATGAGGCCACCTCACCTCTGTTGTTGGGACTTGGGACTTGGGAGGGAGAGTGGAGATAGAAAGCAAAGCACCGACTCTGTTTTAGTCTAGTCTAGTTTGTTCTACTTCTAGCTAAGATGCTCTCGGGTTTTGCGGAGTTGGATCCATTTAATCTAGACCCGATCTGCACACGTGATTGTTGGTTGCAAAACCGCGGAAAAGTGAGTGGGCCGGGATGTTAGTTATGTAATGTAGCGCGTTTCTGGATTACTTACTGGGCGGGTGATTTTGGGCCTTATTGGGCTGAAAAGATGGTAGATTGGGATGGATCCCAAATTTCATTTAGAATTCTTATATGCCGAAATTTTAAAAAATAGTATTAAATTAATATAATATATTAAAAATAATATCAATATAATAAGTTTAATATAAATAGTATCACGAGATCGGAATCCTGGATTCCGATCTAAGCTTTGATCGGATTCTGAGTATCCGATCTAAGCTTAGATCGGAATCCGAGATTCCGATCTTAGCTTTTTAATTTTTTTATATATTATTTATTTATTTATTTAATTTATTAATTAGTTAAATAATTAGAAAAATAGATAATATATTGTAAAAATATTGAAAAAATATGGAAAAATCAGAAATAATTAAACTAAATTTTATATGTAATTTAGTATTTTTTTCCTTTTATTAGTTTATTAATTAGTTAATTAATTAGAAAAATAGATAATATATTCTAAAATATTGAAAAAATATAAAAAAATCAGGAATAATTAAAAAAATTTTATATGTAATTTAGTATTTTTTTTTTGGAAAATTAAATTTATTTTCCTTTTAATTAATTTATTTGATTAAGTATAAATTTAATTAATTTATTAAATTAAAAAATGAATAATTAAGTATAAATTTTTAATTAATTTAAACAACCATTTGATATGCGTCCCGAATGTCGTCCTCTGTATATATTATTTTCATATTATATATTAAACAATCATATCGAGTCTCATGATCAAGGAAGCACTTTCTGGATTGCGTTAGAAAGGAATCACACGAGATTGATGTTTTACTGAGACGGAGAAGAAAGACTAAATTCACTTGATTTACTGCATTTCTCTTTTTAATGATTAATTTATGATTTAAAAAATATTTTTAGTAGTTTAGAGTGGTTTTTAGGTTTGCAAACTTTCAAAGTGGATTTTGGAGGTCCAGAGAGCGTTTTTTGGCCTCGAAAATGGTCGATACGGGGTTACATCCCCGTAAAATGCGTAGATCTCGTCGCCAGCTTTCCGGATTGTCCTCGATCGCCCCAAACGGACCTTCCTATCAAAAGTTAAGCCTGTTTAAAGTTTTAATGTTCAAATTATGCCTTTGTATCCTTGCAAATGCAGAAAAAATTAATAAAACTTTGAACATTCTGAAAGAATTATGCCTTTGTATCCCTGCAAATTCTAAAAATTTATAATCCTTTTTAAATGGTACAATTCATTTAATTAAATAAGTTATAAAAATTTATATTTTAATTAAATAAGTTATAAAAATTTATATTTTAATTAAATAAGTTATAAAAATTTATATTTTAATTAAATAAATTAATTAAAATGAAAATAAATTTAATTTTCCCAAAAAATACTAAATTACATATAAAATTTAATTTAATTATTCCTGATTTTTTCCATATTTTTTCAATATTTTTACAATATATTATCTATTTTTCTAATTATTTATCTAATTAATAAATTAAATAAATAAATAAATAATATATAAAAAAATTAAAAAGCTAAGATCGGAATCTCGGATTCCGATCTAAGCTTAGATCGGAAACTCAGAATCTGATCAAAGCTTTGATCGGAATCCTGGATTCCGATCTAACGTTCGGAATCCAGGATTCCGATCTCGTGATACTATTTATATGAAACTTATTATATTGATATTATTTTTAATATATTATATTAATTTAATACTATTTTTTAAAATTTCGGTCTTATATGTAATTGTACTTCGTTTAATGAGTAGTTGAGTACCTACTACCTAGCCTATTTTTGCACTTCTTATTTCGAATTTGAAGTTTTTGAATTAGAAACGGAAAGTATAATAAATTGACGTAACAATAAGAAACAATGCCAGAATCAATACAGAAGAAAGATGAATAAAAGAAAATGAAATTTGTCAACCACTTTGAAAGATTTTATGGGTATTTTACTTGCATTTTTGTGAGGAAAAAGACTTTTCTGGTGGGTATCCGTCCTAAACGTATTTGTTACTAACGCTAGAAAATCCTTTTGTTTTACAGTTGGAAAATATAAAAAAAATTAATTATACGATGCAAAGATGAAGAAAGCATAGCATCAACTTGCCATATATATATGTTCACATGATCCAAGAAATCAAACCATTACATCATAATTCTACCTTCCTACAGCTGGAAAGACAATTAATATGGCTTTAATGCCTAGCTATTAAAGTGAAAATCAAGGTGAAAAACACTTCTAAGGATAGGAGAAGCAAGCTTGGGGAAGAACTGAAGTGCCCGTATGAAGTGCTAGCAGTTCTGGTACAATGCAGCTCTTCTGGCCTGAAATATCACCAAAAAAGGCACAAGATAATTAGATCAAGTTGTAAGATATCATCATAATAATTTTTTTCCACAAATTTACCAAATTGTTAGATGGCCTATTTTGTGTTGGATTAATCTATTTGCTGGATATACATGGATATGTAAATTTGGTCCAAAATTTTGTAGGAATCATTTTAATTAGCTGGAAATTAAGATTCATTTGAGAAATTCTGTAATGGTATAAAAGTCACTATATCTGACTTAAGAATCAGACATTAATTAAGGTCAGACTAAACCAGGTGAAATAATTCAGAGCCTGATTTACGGGCGCCATTAAGAAGGAACCTGATGTATAAATATAAATAAAGAAATTAGAAACAGTAATGTGAAATCTCCGTAACTTGTCACACTGAGCTGGTTGAAATGACAGCCTCTTGTTCCCGACATCATAAAGTACATGCATGTTTTGCTGCTGGTAGGCACCAAAAATTGACATAGATGAAAACTCGATCATTGCTAAACAAAGCAACCCACTCCCTGGCACAAGCACCATATAGTTTTCTTTCGGCAAATTCAAATCACCATTGTCAAAGTGAAATATCATGTCTGGCAAATTTGGCATTGAATTAGATTCGAAGCACAGATCAACGGCAGGATCAATGGTGTATTTAGAAACTGGTAAGTTCACTATTGAACGGACTTTTTCCCGTACCACCACATATGCACTAGAGATTAAACCTGTGAAAGTCGAACCGGAGTCGATAATCATGCCACCCGACCCATCTGATCTTATGTCGAAAGAATAAGATGGTATCTGCAGCTGGTCTGCACCTATTGATATTCCTTTCAAGCTAATAAAATAAAGGCTTGGAATGGCAGGATTAACAATTATTGGAGTAGACAGTGCATTGTTTGAATTCAAACATGCACCAGAACCCAACAAAAGGATACCTGTGCTCATGTCAAAGAATGGTGTAAGGCAATAAGAAAACCTTGGTGAATCGAGATAATATACAATAGAGAGGTCACCCATACTGAGCCCGACTAGACCCGAACTGTTTTCAAAAGAGGCAGTGCTAATACTCGAACAACCAAACACCATATTTGGAACCGAGATAGATCTGCTGCTCGATGAAAAGGTGAAGGTCTCCTTGGACAACAAGCCAGTTGTGGAGGACTTGTCAGCGTACTGATACGTGTATTGGCATTTAGCAGATGTACAAGTAGTGCTAGAGTAAAATCCGAGATCAATGCATGCAGGGCTGTTGCATGAGAGCTGAGAAAATGAGGTAGATTTTGCAGGGTCAAATATTGGAGTTGTTTGTTCAAAGCAGCTGATGCAAGGTTCACATTGCGTCCATATGAGGTTGCTACCTGTGTCCATGATAGATAGAAGTGGTACAGGAGGGGTACCGATGGATAGCTCCATTAGGTATGATGAGCTGGCCGAATGTAGCCGGCTTTGACCATTTAGAGATGATGATGATAGCATCGATCTTATGGCATCATGTCTCGATTTAGCTCGATCTACTCCGCGTGAAATAAGCTCAGATTTTGTGTACGACCCATACGAATCGACATGTGTTAGGCTGACATGTGTGCCTGTTATGCAAGAGAAATTGTACAGGAGGAAAATAATAAGAAAGAGAAACTGAACAAATATTGGGGACATTACTGTTATTTGGTGATGAAAATGAGTTATTGCATTTTCTCTAAAAAGAACAGAGGATGTTTCTGTGAGATTATAGTTGTCCTAGTTGTGGGGTTTGTTAATAGATTGAGATAATGGCTTTCATGATCAATATAAGTTGACTACACAAATTGGGCTATTAAAATTTCTGAAACCCCAACAAAAAGAATGAGATATTTAATTAGGTGCGTGCACTCAACTAATTAAGGAGCATGGACCTATTCAATCTCTCTGTTCACAAAATAATGTTCCCCTTTGCAACTGTGAGATTAGCTAGCTAGATATATAAGGCTGTTATCATTGCATAAAGGAATCTAATTATCTCCGAACATCAATTATATTAATTAGCTTCTTCTTCTTGTTGTTGTTATTTTGTTTTATTTTTCTAATTTTTTGTTCTTTTATGTATGCCCTTGTGTGCGTGTCGTTCGTATATCATAAAAAAAAAATTAGGTGTTCTTATTTTTGTTACAATTTAGATATTTTTTTATCTAAAAAATTAAGAAATTAATAGTTGTAACTGATTATCATTTGAAGTCATTATCATACTCACAAATGAGATTAATAACACGAGCATTCAAAATCATTAATTTTTTAACTAATGCATAGTTAATTAATTTTTAAAGCTAAGATATGAGTTTATGACCCTCTAATGCATACACTAGTTTATACCCACCAGAAGTTTCTTGTCTGTGCGAACTCATTTTTGTGTTAATTAATACATCTTGTACTTATAACAATTTTCCTCTTGTTACCCTCAAAAAAAAAAAAAACAATTTACCTCTTTTTAATATGATGACTATATTGCATGAGGTTTCCTGTAATAATTAAACTACAACTTAATTCATAAAATATTACTATGAAAAAAAAGGAAAAAAATATAGAATGCTTAATCTTAGTTATTAATTAAAGTTGCTTCCACAGAATATTATACCCAGTATTCATCGGCCTATAATCACTCGCGCGTTTTTTCTTTATAATTGCATGTGGCCGTAGACAGATAATTTGGTTGTACGCGAATCTAATTCTATAAACAGGAGTGATAAGCGTCATCCATAAAATAATCATCCGCGTCATTCAACACTCTCCTCCCCTCCAACTTCCGATTTTTTTTTCCGCGCGCCTCTCCCTCCCTCACGCGTCCTTTTTCCCTCACGTGTCTTTCCTCCCTCGCGCCTCTTCCTTACTAACACGCCTTCCTTCCTTGCCATCCCTCCTTTCCGTCCTTCCTTCCTCTATGGTGTTCTATTTCTCCTTCCTCTCCCTCACACTTTATACTGCTTTCTTAAACTGAACAGATATAACAACTAGTTGAACATAAATAGCAAAATAAACTGAAAATATGTAAAAAACAATCTGGACTCATAAAAAAAGAAAGTAAAAGTAAGCAAATAAATTGAACAGAAACGACAAATAAATTGAACAATTATACAAATAAACTGAACATATATGACAAATAATGCGGACTCATAAAAAAAAGATAAAATGTGAGCAAATAAACTGAACAGAAATGACAATAAATTGAACAGTTATAACACATAAACTGAAGAGATGTAACAAATAATATGGATTCATACGGAATATAAAAGTGAGCAAATAAACTAAACAGAAATGACAAATAAATTGAACAGTTATAACAAATAAAATGAACAGATGTAACAAACATATTAACTCGTATACAAAAATAAATAGTGTACATAAATTGAATAGATATAACAAATAAATTGAACTGAAATGACAAATAAATTGAACAGTTAGAACACATAAACTGAACAGATGTAACAAATAATGTGGATTCATACGAAAAATAAAAGTGAGCAAATAAACTGAACAGAAATGACAAATAAATTGAACAGTTATAACAAATAAAATGAATAGATGTAACAAACATGTTAACTCGTATAACATGTTTAACAACTAAATTGAACATCTATAACTAATAAATTGAACAGGTATCCAACATAATTGAAAAGAAAAAATGAGTCGGAAAAGAGAAAAGAAGGAAGGAAGAGGAGAGAAGCAAGACAGAGGAGAGGTAGGCGCGAAAAAAAAAGAAGAGAGGGGAGAGGTGGGAGGAGGCGCGGAAAAATGAAAGAGAGTGGAGGGGAGGGGAGGGGAGGAGAGACGCGATGGAGTTAGGCGATCCGATGGAAACGCGTGAAAAAATGAAGGGCGCCGATCTTGTGGATGACGGTGATGACAAAAGAATGGATGGTAAGTAGTAATTACCTTCTATAAAACTATTAGTTATGAATTGGTTATTTTGGGTCCTCTTTTAAACGGCCCAATTTTATCATAAACATTCTGGACCGTCACCAACCGCAGATGCATGGTGACTTGGTGAGCCAAGATCGAAGATTGCTGGTAGTTAATTAGTTATTCTTCTTATGGCTCGTTTGGATTATTTAGAAATAAGAAAGAATAAACTATTTCAAGCGAAAATATTAAAAATAATATAACTTTCAAAAAAGTGAGAAGAATATTATTCCAGAAAAAGAAATATTTGTTTGGATGGTAAATTAAAAATAAGGAATAAGAATGTTGTTTTATCTATTTTTATAATTTATTCATTTGTCTTTTTTTTTATTGTTGTAGTTTATTTATTAATAATGCGAATGATTAAAATAATCAAATAAAAAATAATAACAATAATAATGATAATAATAATAATAATAATAATAATAGTAGAAAATAATAATAATTATTATTATTATTTTAATAATAATAATAAAATACTAATATTTTAGATAATATTTATTATTTATTTAATATTTACTATTTTAAATTAAAGTAATAATTATTTTAATAATAATAATAAATATAATTATATTAAAAGATAATTAATTTGTAGTATTATAATATTTTAAATTATTTTTTGGATGGTGAGTTGAAATTATGTATATATAATTGTTAGAATAAGTTATTTTTAAGAAGAAACTATTATTTTTCTTATTTCTAACTTATTCGAATGTATAGAAAGAAACTATTTCTAAAAAGAAGTTATTTTTCTTTATTTCTAAACAATCCAAACGACACCATTAATAATTGATATCCTGGAACCATGCCAAAATGTTGGCTAAAATCCAATTAATCTAACTTCTACAAAAGGATCTCAACAGTTAGTACGAGTAACATGACCTTAACACGTACAACAGAGATAGTACGTGTCGGGTGAAGATACTTTCGTACTCCTTGGCTACGAATTTGTCTTAAATAGTTTTATTAGTATTTTATTTTTCTCTGTTTAGATTGTCTTACTCGTATTGGGGACGTTTGTTTGTGACTTAAAGGGTGTATAACTTAAGTTATGTATCTTTAAGTCACCAAACACCTCTTACATAAGATGTCTTAAGGGTACATAAATTATGTAACTTAAATAGGTTGCAAAAGTTATGCACCGATCCCCTTTAATTTTTTTTTCCAACAATACCCTTTAGAAATAATTAATAATAATATTTAATAATCTATAATAATTGATAATAATAATATTTAATAAGTAACAAAATAACTATTAAAAAATCATAATTAGTAATAAATATTAATTATTATAATAAATAAATAATAATATATAACAAGTAATAATAACAATTAATAAACAATATTGATTTATTATTAAATAATTAATAATATTTATAATATTTAATTAAAAATAATTAATAATATTTCATAATAATAAAATAATTTCTTATTATCATTAATAATTAATTTTTATAATAATTAAAAATTAAAAATTAATTAATATTAATTAATAAATAATAATACTTAATAAGTAACAATAATTATTAAAAAATCATAATTAATAACAAAGATTAATTATTATAATTAATAATATTTAACAAGTAATATTAATTATTAATAATAATGATTTAAGAATAATAATTAATTGAAGATAATTAAACAATAATAATTTTTATTATAAAATAAATTATAATATTTAATTAAAAGTAATTATTAATATTTCATAATAGTAAAAATGATTTATTATCATCATTAATAATTAATTTTTATAATAATTAATAATTAACAATAATTAGGTCACAACATATAATACATAATACTAATTCAAATTTAAGGGCATTTTAGTCTTTTGACATGAATATATGCATGCATTAAGTTAGTCATCCTTACAACACAACCAAACATCTATTACATAACACTACATAAACACTTAGACATACTTAAGTTATGCAACTTCTTACTACACAAACAAACGCCCCCATTCTATTTAACGAGTCATAGCTGAATAACGATAATTATCGAATGCATGTGATCTAATACTAGCTCAGCAATAAAGAGTTAATTGGTAGAGACCTCCATCGATCTTTATTAAAAAAATAATAGTAACCCAACAAAATGATAAGTTATGTTATATCCGTATGAAAATAAACAATGGAAATTGCTTTAACTAAAATGATAAATATAATTAGAATTTTGCTATGGTGAGTCACCATTCACGTGAGTCGCGCTTAAAAACTCTTAGATTTGGATCAAAATGACTGATCCAAGCCGTCCAATACGGTCTTCCTATTGAAATTTCCATACAGACCAAATTTTAATTTTTTTTTTAAATTTGTAAGTATTTATTTCGAATTTTTAAAAAACTATTGTTTTTGAACGGTCAGAACTAATTAGATTAACAATTTTCTAAAAATTTCAAAAAAAATACTTAAAAATTTCGGAAAAAATATAAAATTTTGTCTGCATAGAGGTTTCAATAGGAAGATTGAACCATATCTACAATATTAGACGGTACGGATCGGCCATTTTGAACCATATCTATGTGTTTTGAGCGCGACTCACGGACCCTTGATGAGTCACGACTCACCATAGCAAAACTCTATATAATTACATTAAATATACAAAAATGTGAATTTCTTGATTTTGTTTTTTTAATGTAAAATTCTAATTTAACAAAATAACATTAATTTATTCATAAATTATAAATATTTTATTAATTAAATGAATGGTTCAAACAAATTAGCATAATTATTTATTTATTAATTTCCTTTCAGGATAATGGGTATAAAACAGTTTTGATCCGTTGTATATATCCCTAACGAAAATTGTTTTCTTACGTACTATGTATCCTTCAATAATAAGTCAATGGAAGAATTCTATCCATAGATGTCTTATTTTCCTAACACTCTTTCTTAATAATCGGCAGATAGATGTTTGAATGATAATACTTTGTGCCCTTTAATTAATTTCGTATGATTCAACTAATTTAATTAATAAGACGACGTAAACTACTTTACATAAAATCATCGCGCAACTTCTTCATCCTATCCCTGTTAAAAAGAATTGCGCAACTTCTTCATGCAGTCATGCTTTCCCTATCAGAAAGAGTGTCGGTATACTCAAGTTGTGCTTTTGATGAAGTCAATTACAGACTCAGGAAACTAAATTTATCCCACCTCATTTACTTGCAATTGCATACTTTACATACGCGGAGTAAAGAATAGAATAATCCGGGGAATCGCATTTTTTTAATTACAGTTGGTATATTAGGATGCGTTTGGATATGTGTGAGAAAAAATATTAGGAAGTGTGTAACTTTGTGAAGAGTTTGAATTGTTTATAATTTTTTTTCTTCTTCTTCCTTCTTCTTCTTCTTTCTTCCAACGATCCAAACGCACCCTTAGAAAGAAATGCATGTATATATGGATAGGCCTGCCAACGGAAACAAAAAAAACGTTATGCGAACAGTTTAACGTGTACAGATATTTGTTTCGTTTCATTAATGAAACGTTAAACGGAACATGAAATGGAACAGTTTAACGTGTTTTAACGTGTTTTTGTACATGCCGCTTAGCGAAATTATTTCGTTTAGTAAATGAAACGATAAACGATAGCGAAATCCATTTCGTTTCGTTAACGGAACGATAAACGGAACACCTCATTCCGTGTCGTTTACCACGTTAATCAGGTCTGTATATGGATGGACATTGGAGTTCATAACGGTTCAAACTTCAAACTCATCGTGTTGATTTAATTAATTTTAATTGATACATGCGACTAGGGTTGTCAATGGACCCTATATAATATAATCATAGGATACAGTTGTCATGTCAATAGATAGTAGGATAGGATACGGTCGAATTATTTTTATTTTGGTACCCGTTAAAATTTATTTATCCATTTTCTATCCTTATCCATAAAGAATTAACCTTATCCATAAAAAAATAATCATATAATGATGATGATGATGATGATGATAATTCAATGAAAAAATACACAATCTAAATAAGTAAAAAAAACAAATAAATATATCAATAAAGTAAAATATTGGATAATGTTTTAGCAATATATAACAAAACTATACAATTTATTCTCATGTATGTGTATAGAGTTCGACAATGCTGAAATGCATCACAAAAAAAAAAAAAACCATATGTGAGTTACAATCAAAACTCTAGATTTGGTTCAAAATGATCAAAACCGTCCGATATGATCTTCTTATTGAATTCCCTTTGAGAATCAAATTTTACATTTTTTTTTAATTTTGAAGTTTTTTTCGGATTTTTAAAAATTGTTGTTTTTGAATTATTCAGAACTAATTTGATTAACAATTTTCTAAAATTTCACAAAAATCTGAAATTTTTTTTTGTATGCATGGAGATCATATTGGATGGTTTGGATCGGTTATTTTGAACTAGATTGAGGAGTTTTGATCGCCACTCAGGAGGAATTTTTGTGATACATCAAAGAGAGAGAGTTTAGCTACGGTGAGATGCATCGCAAAAAGTCTTTTGTGAGTCGCAACCAAAACTCATGAATCTAGTTCAAAATCACCGATCTAAACCATTCAATATGATATCCCCATTGAAATCTTCATGCAGACCAAATTTTACATTTTTCCAGAATTTGTAAGTATTTTTTCGGATTTTTAAAAACTGTTGTTCTTGAATGGTTTAGAACTAATTAGATTAACGAGTTTCTAAATTAAAAAATACTAAAAATTTTCGAAAAAATATAAAATTTGGAATATTGTAAATAGTGGTTTGCTTCCAAAAATGACGGGAATAAAATTTAAAAAATTATAAAATTTCAATATATAGATTGCCGAAATTATTTTATATAGGTATTCAGACGTAAAAAATTTTAATAGAAAGAATTATTATTATTTTTTTTTAATAAGAAAAAATTTCGAACGCGTTTAATAAAAGCGTAAGTCTCTCTCCTTCCTACGCGTTTATAAAACGCGCTCGAAGGCTTCGAACGCGTTTTATAAACGAGTAAGAAGGAGAGAGACTGTACCGCTTCAGTTTGAGTGGTCAGACTTTCGTACGCGTTTATAAAACGCGTTCGGAGCCTTCGAGCGCGTTTTATAAACGGGTAGGAAGGCATAAATTTTTCGAAATGGAGTTATTACCATTTTTTTCAAAATTAATAGGAAGATTAATGTGAAAATTTAAGTTAAATTTATTTTTAAGGTTAAATTTACAATTTTTAAAATATCACATTTAATTTCATATTAATCTTATTTAAAAATGACATTAGAATATTAATTTTGACATTAATATTATTTTGTTTGAATAACTATCAAGAAAGTCACTTGATTTACTGCATTTCTCTTTTTAATGATTAATTTATTATTTAAAAAACTTTTTTAGTAGTTTAGAGTGGTTTTTAGGTTTGCAAACTTTCAAAGTGGATTTTGGAGGTCTAGAGAGCGTTTTTTGGCTCCGAAAATGGTCGTTACGGGGTTCCATTCCGGTAACATGTGTAGATCTCGTCGCCAGCTTTCCGGATTGTGCTCGATCGCCCCAAACAGACCTTCTTATCAAAAGTTATGTTCAAAATTTTTTAAAAAATTTATATTTTAATTATTTCCATATTATATATTATTTGATTATATATGGCTAACATAAAATAAAAAAAGGAGAGACTATAATGCAAAAGATAAGTTTGTATAATTAAATAGTAAAAATACAGGGTCGTCGGCGAATAATTATTCTAACAAAATGATATTATACACATGTTCAAAAAAAAATATGTGCAATTAAATGCATATAAAATATGTGTGATATATTTGTTATATCTATTTAATACATCTTTAATTGGAAATAAAATTTTCAGAATTTTGTAAATATGAAACATGTAGGGACCTTGTTGCAAAATATTATTTTCAATAAGTTAAATGTTGCAGCTTGAATGAAAAATATGAAAAACTAATTACACGTTTATAAAACGCGCTCGAAGGCTCCGAACGCGTTTTATAAACGGGTACGAAGGTCTGACCAGCTTTATGAGGCGTAACTGAAGCTCTCTCCTCTTACCCGTTTATAAAACGCGTTTGAAGCCTTCGAGCGCGTTTTATAAACGCGTAGGAAGGAGAGAGACTGTACGCTTTTATAAAACGCGTTCGAACTTTCTTCTTATTAAAAAAAATAATAATAATTCTTTCTATTAAAATTTTTTGCGTCTGAATTCCTATATAAAATAATTTCGGTATAGATTGGATTGGTTAAATTAGATTTGTCAATTGTAAAAATTCGATGAAAAAGGCCGTAATACATAGAATGGACTATGCATCATAGTGCATATTAAATTTTCTCTTTTATCTTAAAAAACTATTAGAACTAGTAACTCCACATGGAATTTTGGGAAATGTTATTCTTCCAAAGTTTTTTCTTTAAAAAAATGAATCATTCCTTTTTATATTTTTAAAAAGAAAATACACATGAGTCCCTTAAATTAATCTATTGTTCTCTTCTTCTTTTTTTCTTTTTCTTTACTCGTATTGATTTCACAATTTTCATCTTTTTCTTTACTTTTTTTTCTAATTTATAATTTTTTATATAAAATTTAATTTCAGAACTCATGTCAGAAATGTAATATTTCATATTAATTTAAAATTTTAAACTTCCAGCAATATATTATATACTATATGTTATATTATTTATGTCAAACAACCATATTTCACAAATTTAAAATAATCAGATAACTCCAAAATTTAAGTATTTCTATTCATATGCCACACAAAAAAAAACAAAGTAATTAATTTGTTTCGTCATTAACAAAAAATATTTTAAAATTTACGTTTCTGGACATATTTGGTCGACACAATTTTTCAAACCTTGATCGATCGCAATCATTTATAAATTTGAAAGAATGTTTTCAGATTTCAACCCATGGAAAAAAGTGTGTCCACCTTAGGGTGTGTTTGGATTGTTGGAAGAAAGAAGAAGAAGAAGGAAGAAGAAGAAAAAAAATTATAAACAATCCAAACTCTTCACAAAGTTACACACTTCCCAATACTTCTTCCCTTCTTCTTTCTTCCCACACCTATCCAAACGCACCCTTAGAGAATTTAACTAATAGTAATTTGAACGGGAAATTTCAATATTATATTTCTAATATATATATTTACAATTAAAAACCTATATACGGAAATTCTTTTTTTTTTCAGATTTCATATATTTAACTAATACTATCTTATTTTTCAAGTTTCAATTATATATATATTGTCCTTTTAAAGCTTGGCTTTTATCATGTTTGCACAGTTGGATATCAAATTTGAAATTAATTAATTTCCCACACAGCACCTCTACATTCCAAAAATCTACGTTGTAAATATTTATATTTCTCGAATTTTGAAAATGAAATTTATTTTTCATAACATGCGGAAAAGAATGCTTAAATTGTAAAAGATAGCGTAAACGATAGGAAAGTTCCAACTGTTTTGTTATTTTTTTTTAAAAAAAAAAATCAAGTTCTATGAAAAATATTAAAATCACTAGCAAACGTATCAAACCTAATGTATAGGTAAATAAAAATTTGAAAACATTATTTATACTTGCACAAAAATAAAAATCGATATCTCAATAAAAAATAATTTAATAGAAATATTTATTTCTTATGAAATTATATGAAAAATACAGATGAGAAAATTTTAATTATATGCTCTATTTCAAAATTAAAAAATATATATTATTTTAAGAAATTTTTCCATATGTGTTGTGTTATATTTCCAAATATAATGTACAACCAATCCAGTAACAAATTTCTTTTTATTTAAAATGAAGGGTCAATAAACTCATATATTGTTAATAGCATCTAACACTGATTTAAATGATCAATGATTAAGAATGCATAGAGTAAATTATTGTTTCAGTCTTAAATTGGTGTTTTTATAAGGGATGAACTCGTGGTAAGTGAAAATGGGAGGCCGGGAGGGGAGCAGAGAGTAATTATTAATCCCTTGGGCCAATAAGGACAAATATATTAATTTAAAAGTTTTGAAAGGTGTTTTTTTAAAAGCATAATAATAAAATAAAATTAATTTGAAAATTTCATATATGATCTGAAATTTCTATTGCAATAGCAAATTATGAAAGATATATAAAGATAATTATGAAATTCATATCCTAGTCTACGTCACTGATAGCGCTTATTTTCTATAAAATATTTAAGGGAATGTTTAGCAAGTTTGACAACCTCCGTACCTCTTTTAGTACCCAATACCTAGTTTTCTCCGCAAATACTCTTACATTTAAAACCTGACATTTAATGTTTTTAAAACCGGACATCGAACCAAGTAGAGCTACCGGTTCCGAGTTTAACACGTTGAACCTAATTAAAGTAAACCGAGTGTAGTTTATATTATTAGTGTAGAGGCAGCATATTAACAAACAAGGTTGGTGGTTTGTGGTTTGGCTCTATTTTCACATGGTGGAGGTATATCCACATCGATTCACGACGATGAATATTTACTTCAACAATGATTTTTACGCAATGAAAAAAATAAATCGGCCGGTCTGGCACACCGGTTATCCCAGTTGAACTGGTACTCACCCGGTTTTCTACGGTTTGATAGATCTCTGGATTTGGAAGAAAAATGAACCGGTCAAAGTCCGGTTTTCAAATCATCGAATTAACTATGACAAGTTTGAATGCAAACACATTATATACGAAGACGGCTTCAGCTGGGTTGCAAGATTTTGTACGCTAGTTTGAAACCATTGTATTATTACCAATTACGTAGATTTGAAAATATCCATCCTTAATGTATTGGCCAATAATGCTCCTCTAATTTAATTTGACTCCAATTTCTTAATTTCTTCTACACATTTTTTTTCCCTGCATAATTATATTAAAACTCGCTTGCTGCATGCATCACGCAATAGACTTCATATAAACCATTGAACTTCTCAACTGTCAATATTACTAAAATGCAAATAGCACATCAGATAGAAGTACATAATTAATCGAACTCAACAAGCAACAATCGTAGCTAAGAACATAAGGCGACTGAATAAGCTCTATGGAGCCGTTTGGATCGCTTAGGAAGTTGGGGAATTTGGGGAAGTTGCAATTCCTAGGAATAAATTTATTGGGAAGTGTGTAATTTTGTGAAGAGTTTGGATTGTTTATAATAAATTTATGGTAGGAAGATGAAATTCTCCAAAATCCTTGGACGATCCAAACGGCCCCTATAGAATATTTTCCAAGAATTTCGATTTTGTACTAGAATTCTAAATTTCGAAAGGGTAGGTCCCCTGTCCATATATATATATATATATATATATATATATATATATTTCTACTAAACGGTTAATTTGCCGTGTATTGACCATTATTTAATTATTTGTTGCATATCATGGATCTAACTAGATTTGATTTTTTAACTATAGATTAAAAAAAAACCATAAAATGTCAACTGTTTAAAGTTTCAAAACTCACCATGAAAATCAAAGAAACTTCACAATTGGAGCCATATTAAAACTGAGAATTTTAATTAATTAAAAACTCATATAATTTTGTTAATTAAAAACTACTTTATTTTATATTCGAAAAATTGGTGCCATATTATATATTCAGCCGTTGCTGTGATATATATTTTTAAATAATACAATAATTGTTATTTTCTCATTTTTGTTGCTACTTATTCTGTCGCATAATAGCTATTATTTTGTCATCCTATTTATTTAATTAATTTTGAAACCAGACTAAACCTGTTAACTTACGACCCAAACTGTTTCTTTTTTTTTTTAAAAAATAATAATCTAGTTGCTAAATATGTAACGCATTTAAACATGATCACGCACATGTGTCATTTAATGACCTATTTATTCTTAATTTCACGCCGTCATATCAACTTTTGAGACATAGCAAGAGGCAATTTGTACTTTTTCTTGCTACTTTTGTTGACAGATTCATAATTTTAAATTTCGGCATCAATTCGTTTTTTCCTGTGCCGGCCGAAATCATTAGAAAGTAGTGAAACTGCATTGGCTGTGTCTGCAACTCTGCATGGATCGTTGGAAGTTAGAACATAACCTCTATATAACCCCCAAATCTTTCGATGTTAATTATAACACAACAACTCTTTTCTTTCATAATGGAAATCAAGATAAGTTATCTCATCACCCTTTTCTTATTCTCTTTTCCTATAGCATCTGTATCACTAGTGAACAACGGCTTTCGTGCTGAGCTTAGCCATGTGGACTCAAAGAGCAATCTTACCAAAACCGAGCTTCTCTACCGGGCTGCAACTCGTACCAAGCATCGGTTGTCCCGAATCAAACGCATGCAACTGTTTTCTTCAAAAAATATCAGTAGTAACATGCATAGCGAAGTACCAACCTTAGGTGAATACTACATGGATTTGGCTATTGGGACCCCTTCTCTACTTTATTCGGCAATTGCCGATACAGGCAGTGACCTTATATGGACCCAATGCACTCCTTGCAAAAAATGTGTATCCCAACCAACACCTATATATAACCCTTCAAAATCTAGCACTGTTTCATCCATTCCTTGTAACAGCACGGTATATATAGATTTGTGTAGTGTTGACAACCCTCCTCCCTCTTGCTTCTGTTCATACAATTATACATATGGCACAGGATGGACAAGTGGAACTCTTGACAAAGAGACCTTCACTTTTGGTACCAGTAAATCTGTATCAGTACCTAATATCACGTTTGGTTGCAGTCACTACAGGAAACTGCAGCAATTGCATGGGCCCTTTGCATCCGTAGTGCTGATGCAGCATGCGTTCTGCATCAGCTATACTGATGCAACTAGGCCGATGCAACTGGCTTTGATGCAAATGCTCAATTGCATTGGCATTTACAGTTGCATGGGCGTATTTAGTTGCATCCGCTAAATCGATGCAAGGTTGCATGGGCAAAATAGATGCAACTGATGTATTTTGCATGGGGTTTGTCGGATGCAATTGAATTATTTAGCATGGGTTGGACTGATGAATTTGACTTCTTTTGCATCTATTTTGCCGAGACAATTGACTTCTCTAGCATGGGATTAGATGGTGCAACTAACATCCATTGCATCCGCTTGGTTGATTCACTTAAAATGTTTAGCATGAATTGGGCAAATGCGATTGACTTCTTTTGCATTCATTTTGCCGATGCAATTGACTTCTTTAGCATCAAATTAGTCCATGCATCTGGCACCTTTTTCATACGTTCTACTGATGAAATTGACTTCTTTTGCATGGACTTACCAATGCAGTTCACTTCTTTTGCATTCGTTCTTGCATTGCAAATAACTTATTTGGCATGGACTTAACGGATGCAATTGACTTCTTTTGCATCCATTCGTACGATCAAACTGATTTATTTGGCATGGACTTAGCCAATGCAACTCACTTATTTTGCATTCGTACCACCAATGGAATTGACTATTTTGTATGAACTTAACGGATGCAATTAACTTCGTTTGCATCCATTCATCTTTTATAATTGACTTATTTTGCATGAAGTTAACCGATGCAATTGACTTGTGTGATTTGTAATAGATTTGACAAATACAATTGCATGATTTTACCAATAAAAATAGTTGAATATTATCATCATTCATATTAATTGTTAACAAATATCACATTTCTTAATATTAACTAAAAATATTTCAATAAAATTACCACACAAAACAAATACATGAAAAACTATCTAAAACATATAACATCCAACCCAAAATTATACCAAAAGTAACAAGAACCAACAATTATACCACCAAATAAAAATGCAAAAGAACCACCTATCTAAGCTACTCATCATCACTAATGATTTTCATCTTCATCTTCATCATAAATTATTGAAGACTTAGTAGGCTGAAACAAAAACAAAGAGAAGTCAAACAAAAATATAACTAGTCAACAAATAAATTATTTATTTATTGAAAAATGTACAAAGTAGAAATACACATCCTATGTCTAAGTTAAATTAAATTAAAACGAATTAAAACAAGGAGCCAAAAAAGAAACATTTGTTTGTATCCATATATGTCCCACACGAATTAAAACGAATTAAAATACAAAAGAGCAACAACCTGGTAATCCAATCTGGTCAAGGAAAACAAGCAACTCATCCATTTGTTTGTACCCATATCCCATACATTACAAGTAACACAAGCAAATAATAATCCATTTGTCTAGTAGACAAAACTAACTCAGCCAAAAAAAACTATTAAAAAGTTACCACATCTAAACAGGATTCTTTGATTTGCTTCTTCCTGGTAAGCTATCCTAGTCAAGTATCGCTGGGATCCCATACAATCTTCCGTGGGTCTTTCCTCCTGATGCTTCAATCCATATGCCTTTATCAATTTTTGGCCACTTTTTTTTCATTTTTGCCGTACTTTTCGGTCATCAGCTTATCATATTTTTCCTAAATATATAATACAAGCCTTTAATTTAAATAGTACTGAAAATAATAATAATAAGATTAATACAAAAGTATATATTTAATAACCTTGATTTTGCAAGATTTAGCATCATAAAACTCGTTTTGGTTATCATTCCGCACATGTGTTTCGACAAATGCTTCCATAATAGTCACGAACCGCTCCAAATTTTTTTCCTATCAACACAATTTAATACATTGTCAGGCATAACAACTAATATGTTAAAATAATAAGTAATCATTAAACTCTCTTTTTGAACTAGAAATATTTCAAATATTGAATGCCATTTTAAAATATTTAAACTAGAGTTGAGAGGCAAAAAGAAAAAAAAATAGAGAGAACTGATCAGAAAGGCAAAAAAAAAATCGTATGTTTTGGATAAAAAGAAAAACCGTATAAATGAATTTTAGACTATAGGTTTAATTTTAATTTCAATAAAGTTGACAGGAGGAGGGGTGACAGATAGAGAGACTTTGATTTAATCAAAATGCAAGTCCTCCTTTAAACATTTCATTCCTGTATAAAGGGTAACGAGAGATTTAAACATTTCATTCCTTACAAAGTAAAATGAGATATTGTGGCAAAATCTAATTCCTCCTTTAAATTCATGTTCACTCGATTGGCAAAATAGAAGAAATTACCTTTTCTTACTAGGAGCGGTGAGAGAGAGAGAGGCAACGAAATAAAAGAGATCTTGTTTTTTAGAATTCTGAGAGAGTAGGGTTTTTCTTATGGCAAAGAGATATGAGGGACAAGAGATTAATTAGACAGATAGAAACTTAATTGTGTATTAATGAATTTGCATGCATCTGTTATCTAAATTGTATGGAAGGGAAAAAAAAGATAATTCTACATATTGCAATTGATATCGACTATAATATATTCGCATTTTACACAATTAAAATCAAATGATTAATAAGTCTAGAATATTTAGGAGGGGAAATTATTCAGGTTTGGCGCTTAATTTTATTTTGGTAAGTAATTATGAATATATATTTTTAAAAAAGTTAAGTTATATAGAAGCGTTCAAAAAATTAATTGATATAAATTTGATTTGATAAAAATTGCTGAAGTATTTTTTTCTATTTTTTAAATTTTTAGAAATAATTATTATTGGTGGGCACAAAACTAATTACATGGACAAATTTATAAAATTTTTAAAACAAAGTAAAAAGTTTTTAAAAAATATAAAAATTACTTTCCAAAAAGATTTCAATATGAAGTTGAGATATTTGGAGCATGAATTTTGAGAACGAATTTGTAGGTAATGAAAATAGATAATTCCAAAGTGTTAATATTAAAAATACAAATTTGAAGTTATTCAATTCATTGAAAGATTATTTTCAAAGATTATTTTTCATGTGAATTTCTATTATATATTTATATGACTAATGACATATAAATTGATATGTAATGAAACGGTAATCAAGTAACCTTGTATGGAAACCATTACTCTTTTGCTAGGCCTATACTTATATAATTTGGAAATAAGACAAACACCAACTTAATTATGTACAATTTATTTCAATTTATCAAACTTATTAATAGTTTAATACATTGGTACATTTTATTTGATATTTTTTTGAAAAGAATGAAGATTTTCTAGTATCATTAATATCATAGAACAAGAATAATGGTGAGTCTATGTATTCTATTAAGCAAGACTTAAATTAATGGAAGCTATAACATTTTATTTGAACTTAATTATTGGTATAATTTTAAAAATATTCAACATTATAAAGTACCAATAATTAATTTGATTAAAATTATTAAGGTACTTTTATTATGACAGAAATTATTAATTTGATGTCTTTGTATCGCATAACATTATTTTTTGTGTTGAAAGATATGTGCATTGTTCTTTGTCATGTAACTTGTATTGTTTGATATAGAGCCACAAGTAAAACTTTAATTAATATAAGTCATAGCATTTTAGTGGTGTTATTTACTGATATTTTTGTAATATCTTCAAAATTTAAAGTAACACTAATTAATTTATTAAAATTGCTCAAGTAAGTTGGTTTCCTAAAATATTTCAATATTTGAAGCATAAATTTTGAGAACAAACTCATAGGTAATGAAAATATACAATTCCTATGTGCTAATATTAAAATACAAATTTGAAGTTCTTCTACTCATTGAGGCTATGTTTGGTTGGATAAAATGTTAGCAAACCTTAAAGAAGTTTGTGCAAACTTCACTCTACCTCTCTAACTTGACAAAATATTGAGTTAGAGAAGTTTGTTCTCATGACCAACTTAAAAAAATCAATATAATTATTAGTATCATCATCTATATAATTATTATATTAATTATGATTATAATATTAAAATAACAATAAATAATTATTAATATTTAGTAACATGACATTAATTATAATGGTCACTATAAATTATTAAAACCTAATATGATAATATAATAATAATAATAATAATAATAATTATTATTATTATTATTATTTATTAGTGTACTAATTTATATTAATTATGCTTACTAATTATTTATAACATTAAATATTAGTAACAATTATTGGTGCCGTTGTTATTATTTCAATAAAGTTACTATAATATTAATAACTATTATTGTTTTGATTATATTATTATTATTTAGTAATAATTATAACATTAATTCGGATTAAAATTACAATAATAAAATCCAATGATAAATATAATAGTATAATTAATGACAATTATAGTTATAAAAATTACATAATAATTAATATTATAATGCAGTAATCATAATATTATTGGTAAAATAATAATAATAATAATATGATAATTAATATAACATTTTATTATAGTAGATGTAATTAGTTATAAAAGAAAAAATAAGTAAAATAATATTTTATTATTTTCTTTAACTTTTAATTCCATCATATCACATCAAACATGATTTGCTAACCTTAAGTTAGTACTAACATCGACAATCTCTAACTTTCCTAACTTCAACCACAAACTTCAAAAAGTCTAACTTCGACCTCTAACTTTACGAACTTCACCTCCAACCAAAAATACCCTCAGGGTAATCTATTAACCTTGTTGAAAGATTATATATTTATATTACCAATGACATGTAATGAAATGGTAATCTATTAACCTTGTTTGAAAACTATTAATTACTCTTAAGAAATACAAATTGATAATCTAATAACATCATGATACATGCGTTAGATATTGATATTTGATTAAAATCTTCAACATTATAAAGTACCAATAATTAATTTGATTAAAATTGTTAAGGTACTTTTATTATGACATAAATTAATAATTTGATGAATTTGTCTTTGTATCGCATAACATTATTTTTTGTGTCCAACGATATGTGTATTGTTATTTGTAAAAATATGTCTAAATTAATATATATTAAACTTTTGAAAGTTTCACTAAATTGATATAAAATTCACAAGCGTTAATGTTAAAATACTAGTTTCAATCTCGGAGTGGCAAAAAAGCTCGTGGCTCGTGACTCACTCAAGACCGATTCGATTTTTATTCGAAATTGGCTCGTGACATATTCTAATCTTTAAGCACAGCGATCTTTTTGTTTGGGCTCGAAGGAAATTTGACTTGCTAGAATTTCACTCAAAATTGACTTGATATGTAATTTTATTAACTAATTTATATTAATATTTAGTACCTAATTTGATATATAATATATTTATTTCTTATATATAAATACTATTTTTATTTAAAATCTCATTAACAAAAAACATTAGTTTACAAATAAAAAATATAAAAATAGTAATTAATTTGTAATAGTATTTGTAATTTGTTCCGTGTCCAATAATATGTGCAATAGTATTTGTAATAAGATTTTAAAATTGATATATTAAAATTTTGACAGTATAGTTAAAATTGATATATACGCTACCATGACGTTGATAGGCCTATGTGGTGATGCAATTTGTCGATATAAACCATGAGCTTTAAATTTTTCATTTTGTAACTCGATATTTTTGGGAAATTGCGTTTAATAAGGGAATTTATGAGAGGGTTATATTTATTGGCGCATGAATGCCAGCGTGCAATGGTGTCTCTTCGTTGGAACAAAATATATTTATTTCATTCCTTAAAAGTCTAAAAGTTACGACGGGTAATGGGAAGAGTTTGGCGGGGAGATAATTAATGCCTTAATATATTTTTTAAGTATGTACCGTCCGGTCTAGTCTAAAATTATGTGATTTTTGACAAAGAGCATCTTAGATATACATAATTATATGTGCAGTTATGTCCTGTGTTCAAGTACATCGGTCTACTGTGCAATTATCTTAGATATACATACTTTTAAGTATACCGGTCTACTGTACTGGCTTATATCATGTGTTAAAATTGACTGATGCAGTGATGCATATAAAATATAAAATAAATTAAATATGACTATATCTATCTTGATGAATTCATGACGCCTCTAATTATTTAACTGCACAATTAGCTTACTTTCTTTGCAAACATTAATCAGATTTTAGTTGACTGAAGTATATATCTATCTTGAGACATTTAGGAGCTCCTTTATACAACCCTGCGCTAACATTCTTACCAGTACCCAAAAGATCCATCAACCCGATAAGAAAATTGTAAAATAAAACAACCACCAGCTGCTCCAACAGGTTTTGACCAAAAGTTAAACAACAAACTCATATCAAAATAATAACTGGAACAGCCGAACAGAGAAGACTGGCAGGTGGGTTCGCCTGTCAGTCTCTCAATTTGTTCAATTCTTTCTCCAAATTAAAAATAAGAAAAATAACTTAAATGAAAATGCATAATTATCTGTTAAACTAATCAAAATTTTCGAATATTCCTTGTACAAAATAATAAGTAAATTTAGATTAATATTTCCGTGTTAAAAACGTTAATCTTTAGAATTATTTCTCTATTGAATTTTATATATGTTAATATTCATGGATAGAAATTAAATTATAATTGTTTTTACACCAGTTCTTAAAACTAGCAATTAAAACTAGTTCATAAAATTATCAATTAAAATTTCTTTATGCTACGTACTTTTTCTTGTCATACGTTTTTAATTAAATATTTAGTTAATTCTAATTTCCAGTAATCAAGTACATAAGTCTTATTAAGGACATTACCACACAACTTGTTTAATCATAGCTAATTGGACAAAAATATCTATGAATTACTAAAATCTAATACTAGTATTGCTTTCCTCAACAAATTCATATTCAATTGCATTGGTCATGCCTACACATTTGAAAATATCAGTTGCATTGACATCACTCATGCAATTCATATTCAATTGCATTGGTCATGCCTAAGCAATTGAAAATATCAGTTGCATTGACATCACTCATGCAATTCATATTCAATTGCATTGGTCATGCCCATGCAATTGAAAAGATCAGTTGCATTGACATCACTCATGCAATTCATATTCAATTACATCGGTTTCACCTATGCAACAAAATGATAGATAGTCGGCTCGCTTAAGTGAAATTGACATTCATTTTCATCAGTCTAAGCCGATGTAATTGCTATTCATTTGCATGAGTCTTGTGTATGCAACAGGGTAAAAATCATTTGCATTGGCAGTTCCAATGCAATTATATATGCCGATGCAACTGATTTTGCAATACCGATGCAACTAAAAAATGCCCATGCAACTGCTGCAGTTTCCTGTAGTGAGTACATCAACTAGCGATGACTTCAACGGGTCAGCTGGGCTGGTTGGGCTAGGTAGAGGTGAATTATCTTTGACATCACAACTGAACACTAGCATGTTCTCCTATTGTCTTACTTCATTCTTTGATACTAATAGTACAAGCCCATTACTCCTTGGACCATTGGCAAAATTTAGCGGAACAACTGTTAAATCCACACAATTTGTTAAAAACCCTTCTATGGTTCCTATGAACACTTACTACTATCTCTCATTGCAAGGGATATCCCTTGGAACAAACAATCTAGCAATTCAACCTGCTGCATTCGCCTTGCAGTCTGATGGAACAGGTGGATTCATTATCGACTCAGGTACCACATTTACGCTCCTTGTAAACGAAGCGTACATAGCAGTAAAAAGTGCTATTGAATCAATAGTTACATTGCCTGTTGCTGATGGATCTACTGTCGGGTTCGACCTGTGCTACTTTGTGGGATCTAGTTCTTCTCCGCCTTCAATGCCTAATTTGATATTTCATTTTGACAGTGCCGACATGGTGTTGCCAGAGGACAATTACATGGTATTTGTGAATCAGGATTTATGGTGCTTAACAATTTTTAGCTCCGATATCAGTTTGTCAATATTTGGTAACTTTCAACAACAAAATTTTCACATACTTTATGATGTCGACAAGGAAGTTCTTTCTTTTACTCCAGCCAATTGTGCAACCATATGAAGGCACGCATGTTTACTTGTGCTAGTTTTATTATATATATTATCCGTACATTTCGTTCTTATGTTATTGCATGTTCTCAGTTGGTGAATTTGATGATGCACATGTACTTGTACTACATACAATAAAAATGTTATTGTTGTTGTTGTTGTTGTTGTTGTTGTCAATTTTGTAATTATTTTCTGATATATAGGTCCCTTGTACCAGTTACAAAAAGATCAGACAGGTGCGAGTAAATCACTTATCTTAAGCAATCTGCCAAACAGGAATGTGCAGAGCCTATGAGTGTTTTTTAAACTCCTTGCACGCTTTGAAGATATTACTAAAGCCAAAGGGGATAAAATAAATCATTCAAACTTCAATTGCGTGATAGATTATCTATGCACATATTACGTATTTAGTTTGTTTAATTGAGGACGTCATTAACTCTTTATATCTTAGTACAGGTTTATTGGGCTTATTTCAGGGCTTCACTGTTTGATTGATTCATGACTTAAAAATTAAACAGTGTATTTTTGGACTTCAAAAACTAGGAGTCCAGGACTGTTTGCCCATTTGTACGAAATATATCCATAGGCAATTCCCTCTCAAGCCCAGCAGGCCGAAATTTTAAAAAATAATATTAAAATAATATAATCCATTAAAATTAATATCAATTTAATCAGTTTAATATAAGTAGTATCGCAAGATCGGAATCTCGGATTCCGAACGTTAGATCGGATTCTCGGATTCCGATCTAACGTTAGATCGGATTCTGAGATTCCGATCTAACGTTAGATCGGAATCCTGGATTCCGATCAAACGTTTACGATCTAATTCTGCTCCGGACCTCCTTTCCGCGCGCGAGCACAGTAAGTTTAATTTTTTATTTATTTATTTTATTATTTATTTATTTAGTTTATTAGTTTTTAATTTAGTTAATTAAATAAAAAAATAGAGAAAATATTGAAAAAATATTTAAAAAAATCGGAAAAAATGAGGAAAAATAAAATTTAAATTTATATGTAATTTATTAATTATATTAGATTTTAATAATTAAGATTTTGATAATTAAATATGAGAAAAATTAGAACTGAAAAAACAGCTCTGAATTCGAAAAGTTTGGCGCTAGAAAAATGGGAAATACGCGCTGAAAAATTCTAAAAAAAATACTAAGCTGTTAATTGGTGGACCAATTTTCCTAAAATTAAATTTCAAAATTTTAGGCGTACCATTTGTTGAAAACAAAAATGACAAAGGACCAAGATAGTCACACTTTCAACTGAAAAAACAGCTCTCGATTCAACTTAGTATTACGAATATTACAATTATTTTTCACATCACATAAAAGTACAATTCAACTAAATAATACATTATCACTACAAAAATTACAATTATTTTCTTCCTCCTCTTGCAAAATTAGTTATTCTTGCGCCAAGACGTAAAATTCCACCACGTATTCCAGTTTGTGCTCTGCTACTCGATGCTCCTTGACTGTCCCTTGTAATTGATGTCCCCTGACTTGTGACATACCTAGCAGAACTTGAGCGTGGATCCACGCTAATGGAATTTCGGCGTGGTTCATTTCCTCCTATACCAAGACTAATACGACTTTGAATTCGTGGATCTACGCTAACAGAACTTCGGCCAGGTTGAACTGGCTCCCTGGAAAAAGAACTTTCACCTCGGTTACCTGTTGAAGGCGGAGCTCTATTCCTTGTACTTGTTCGTCTATGCGTGTTGGCACGCCTACCAGATTGAAGTTCCTCCAAAGAGATAGGTGGTTGTGGGTTGTTGTCCTCTGTGGTTCTTTTTTTTTTTTTATTTCGCATTGCATCCATCCACATCCAATCACGGTCCTTCTTTCGCCGCCCCCGATTAATCATATTCTTATCAGGGAACACCACAGGTCCATCGTAGCGAGGTCAGTTCTCTTCGTCTTCATAGCAGTGGAAGTCACTTGATGACCATATTTTAACCATGTTCTCTGTACTATATAGTGGGTCTATAAATTCATCTACTTCCCATCTATATGTACCGCATATGGCAACAACATGAGCACATGGTATTCCGGTCAGTTGAGGTTTTTGACATTTGCACGTCACACGCCTAGTCGGTAGTTGAGGATCTTCCGGTTGATAATTTCGGTTGATGAGAACTTTGTACTTTCACGTTCTTCCAGGGAAATCTTTCTCGTTGGGCACCTGTACTTCGAACTCTCCACGTTCAACATCAATTGTTACCACAGTCATCAGCGCTGTAAATATTAAAATATATAAAAAAAACATGTAAATATAAATGAAGGTTAATTTTAGGTAAAGTATACAACGGTAATCCTTACCCGCTTTAAGAGTATGCTTCATGACTTTTAATTGGACCTCTTTTGGCCACCGTTCTCCATCTGCCTGTCTTCCCAATGCTATTTGCTTCCTTTCATTAAACCACTGCACAGTCTTATACCAAGTGCCTTCTACGAGTCCAACAACTGGGAGTCTTCTCTCAACCTTGTACCGGCTATTTAGACTTTCAGATCCGTTACTAGTCATAAGACCCCAACGTGCACCAGTGTCAAAAGTTTGTGCCCACCTCTCTGGTCTCATTCGCTCATTGGTATCTGTCTCGTTTTCTTTACCACACTTCTTAAGATAATCGATAACTTCAGGGTTTGTCACTCGGAGTTCTTCCCACATTTTCATGAATGGCCGTTTCTTTTTCTTGTTAGCCAACTTATTTCTAAATTTGTGTGGTATACCTTTGTCTTTACCAGAAACCTTGTACACATTTTCACATAAATGTTGCATACAATACCGATGTACGGCCAATGCAGGCTCTGCACTTTCTTGCCATCCGTACTGTGGTCTTTTAAACATGTTCCTTATTCCCCAATGACGGTCTGAGACAACACAAAATTTTTTTGGTCCCACCACTTGTTCCCCTAGAAATTTCATGAACCAACCCCAGCAAGTTTCATCCTCCGTTCTCACTAAAGCAAATGCTAACGGAACAAGCCGTTGCTCAGGATCGTAATCGCAAGCCGCTAAGAATTTACCCTTATAGCGACCTGATAAGAAAGAGGCATCAATGCTAATCACGGGCCTAATATACGGAACCGCCGCGATACAAGGCCCGAATGCCCATGCTGCTGCTTCGAACATAGCTCTGTTCGGATCACCTACGCTTTTAAACAACCACTTTATCTGCGTGCCGGGTGTCGTCCTCTGTATAGCCAATAAAAGACTCGGTAGTTTGTTGTACGAATCTTCCCATGAACCAAAAAGATGTTCGATTGCTCTTTCTCGTCCCCGCCAAATCTTGTTATAAGTGGGCACCACATTCGGGTATTCTTTCTCCAGTAGAGATTTAACGTCGGGTAAGGAAATACCGACATCTCTCTTTACTGCATTTGTAATACAGTTGGCAATAACCTCAGCCGTTAAATTATCATGTGTGAAGTCTCCGGCCCTCCTCACGCATGTATGCTCGTGTTCATTCGTTATTATCTTCCAAAATTTGCCTTCTCTTTCTGTACGGGCATACATACGCCACTTACAACCATATTCCTTACAGTTCAATATTAATTTTTTCGGAGAACTAGCAGTGGTTTTATGTTGTACATTTAAACGTAATGAGTATTTTTGACACTCTCCTATGAGTTGCTCTTTCGAGAAAAAAATTGTCCCTTCTGCTAATGCCCCTGATCCATGAGGTTGAGACGGTTGAGGTACGGAATTTCTATACTCAGAAATATCTAGAAATTGCCCTACGGGATGGTATGTTTCTGTCCTTCCTGTAAGGTAATACTGGTGATTGGGGTTCACGTTTGATTGGGGTCCACCATCGATTCCCTCTGACTCAAATAAGTCCACTTCTTCATCACTAAAATCCTCACCTGTTGCATAGTCTGACTGAAAACCGGGACCTCGGTCGTATAAATCATCGAGTCGACGTGTTTCTTCTTCGTTTTCTTCGTTTACTTGAACGACATCTTCTTCTTCTTGTGGCCGGCCGTGCCTACTACTACTACTACCACCATGTTCTTGCCTACTACTACCACCATGTTCCCAAGTGCCTTGACCGGTGTAAGACTCGTAGTATGTACCTTCTTCTTCCTGAAGTGTACAATCACGAGGATCTATACTGTTAGGGTCCCAAGGATCCCAATCTAATGTAATGGTTTCATTCTTTTCTTCTTGATTGGTTGCATTTGGTTGTTGGTGTTCTTCTTCCTCATAATTTTGTTGTTCATTATAATTATAATTATAATTATAATAACCACCTAATTATAATAAAAAAATGTGTTATAATCATAACGATATTAAATATTACTTACTAAAAGTCATTTCTAGAAATTATTTATAAATCGCATTTTCATAGTTATTATTATTCTATAGATAATATGATTTTAATATGATTTTAATTATTATTCTATAATTATTATTTTCATAGTTAAAATTAAATGTCACATAATTAAATTCAAAATTAAATTTACCTTGTGCCGGAAGTAAATCGACATGCATTTCTAGACCATCAAGTCGCCTTGCCTCAAAGCACTCGTGTTGAACGTATAGCCATTCATTTTGAGAGTTGACCGGCAAAATAATTTGTTGAAACCTTCCGTCCATAATTACGTTGAAACGCGAAACAATTCTCAAATTGAACTCACCTTGATAAATTCCCAATGAGGACAAAATTATTTGTTTAATAGATTCATAATCAGTTTGTGGAAAAACATCAAAACGAAAATTATTTGCTGGATTAAAGGGAGATTGATTGACAAAAACACTAATTGAATACATTTCTATATGACTAAGAATTAATTAGAAAAGATAGATGATATTAAGATTGTGATAACGACCAACTATTTATAGTGATAAGATCGGAATTTGAGATTCCGATATTAGCAAACAGATTTAAAACTTCACGTCAATTCCCAATCAAATCAAATTATTTCGCTGCTGGAGGTTGAACTTATTGCTTAGATCGGAATCCAGGATTCCGATCTAAGCTTAGATCGGATTCTCAGATTCCGATCTAAGCTTAGATCGGAATCTGAGAATCCGATCTAAGCATGTCAGGTATCCACCGCCCCAATCAAATCAGTTTTTGGTCTTTTTCCCTTTTCACTGTTATTTAATTTAATAATATTTATTATAAATATTTTAATTATATTAATAAATAAATTAAAATTTAAATATATATATTATATTTTTTTGTAATTAAAATTGATTTTAATTTTATCATATTCATTAATTAAAATAATTTATTACCTAAAATAAATCATTGTTTTCAAATATAATTACTTACATTAAATTAGTTAAATTAAATTAAATTATTCCATCCTTTTCAAATATAATTACTTAAATTAAATTATTCCATCCTTTTCAAATATAATTACTTAAATCAACTAAATAATATTTTATTGCATTAAATTAAGTCAAAAGTATACTGATGCCTACCTAAGGACTGCAAAAGGACAGGCGTGCTCTGATAAAAGTGAACATATACATAAAATAAATCTAATATTTAATTATAAGTTTATATTATAATTATTGCCATAAATAAATTATTACATAAAGAATTATGTACTTATTATGTACAACATTTAACATAATTGAAAATTTTTAATATTAAAAATAAAACCATCCATATAAAATTAATATCAAAACTTTAAATATTAAAATCTTTTTCATAATATAGAATTATATTATATTAATTTAATATTTAAAATTTGTAATATATTAATTTTATAATATATTAATTTAATATTAAAATTTTATATATTTAATTAATGTTTATAAATAGAAGTAAAATAAAATATATTACTAAAATTTCATAATGTATTAATTTAATATTAAAATTTAATATATTTAATTAATTTTTATAATAGAAGTACAATAAAATCATGAAAAACGACAAAGTTGAGCAGTTACATCACTGTTCGGAATCCCAGAATCCGATCTAATGTTAACGTTAGATCGGAATCCAGGATTCCGATCTAACGTTCGGAATCCAGGATTCCGATCTTACGATACTATTTATATTAAACTGTTTAAATTGATATTAATTTTATTGGATTATATTATTTTAATATTATTTTTTAAAATTTCGGCCCAGCAGGCTACCCCTCAAAGGCTCAAACCCAGCTCATTAATTTACTCGAATTGAGAAACAAAATTAACTAATTCTAATAATTAATAGGGCTGAAAACGGTAGCCGTTTCAATCGTTCTTTCGTTTCGTTTCGTTCGGAACTGAACGATAACGGATAAGGATTTCAGTTTCGTTTAAGAAACGGAACAACCAACGCAAATAGAAATATTGTTTCGTCTCAGAACGGAACGATTAGTGAAACTGGTACGTTTCGTGGTCGTTTATTTCGCGCATTTCGTCTAAATTTTTTTTTTGTGGTTTTATTATTATGTTGCAGAGGACCTCAGCAGAGAGATCGAGGGAGAAATGAGTAAAATTAGATTTCTGCAGCGTCGCTCCGTCATTTCTCTGTCGAACACAGTCACATCTATCTCTCTCGTCTCTGCACCACCGAGTACAATCGCCGTCGAGAGCAAGAGGTGATTATAGTGCCTCCTCCCCTTTCCCGCGTGACCTAACCTGTCATTTCTCTATCTGAATAGTTTATTTTCTTACATCTTAATAAAATGCAAAACAATTAGGTAGTCAAAAACAGTTATAACCGTTTTGATCGTTCCCATCAACGGAACAATCAACGCAACATGTGTTAAACGGATACAACAATCAACGCAATAAGCATAAAAATTTCGTGCATCAATGCAACGGTTAACGAAAATGACCACTTTCGTGGTCGTTTTCCACGTTATGCACCCCTAATAATTAATGATCAAATGGGCCTAGCTTATTGGTTATAATAATTATTAAGCAATACAGATAGAGTTGCATGTTATCATCAGTTGGTGGATATATATGTACCGTCTTGTAAAGTTCTTTCTAGTTTCTACTACAAATTAACGGAAATTGATTACTGCCATCGGCAAATATATCATCCCAGCCATCGCTAAATATAAAGTGAACATATAGACGTTCTAAGTGAACACATACAAACAAATAAGTTCAATGAAAATAAGTTGAATATACATGTAAACTTCTGAACAAGTGATGACAACACTTATTTGTTTGTAAGTGTTCACTTTGTTTGGTGTATATGTTCACTTTGTATTTAGCGATGGCTGGAATGGTATATTTGCCGATGACACTTATAATTCCTGCAAATTAACTGTAGTGAAACCCAATAATTAGAGAATATGTTGAAGAACGAGGAGAGGAGGGGAAACAAACATCCTGAATAATGTGCGCACACAAACTGCACGATGAATTGCCATGGAGAGAAAACTTAGTATAATAGTTTGGCACCCTGCAATTTAGTATTTCAGTTGACTTATGTGGCTTAGTAGCTCAGTAGTAAGAGCACTAGGCTAGTCTCTAAGAGGTCAATGGTGCAAGCCCCGCATGTCTTTAATTTCAGAAAAAAAGTAGATGGCAAAGAACTTCCTCTTTCTTCAAAAAAAAAAAAAGAGGTATTTCAGTTGACTTAGTCAGTGTGCTTGTGCTGGAAACATGTAAAAATGGCTCTCATGATCCTTATAATTAAGTTGACTAAATGAAATGGACTAATTATTTTAAGTTTAGGAACCCCAAGAGAAAAGAATGATTTAATACTTCGTGGATTCAACTAATTAAAGAGCAGGATCTATTCAATCTTTTATGACAAAATATAATATTTCCCTTTGCCTCTTTTACTTTGAGTTCGCTAGATAAGGCCTTTATTAATTGTTGTATGTACTAGGGATCTAATCATCTCCAAATATTGCCAACTATTAATTTACAATGCTTGGCGCTGTTCTTGTTTCTTTTAATTAATTTTCCTAAATTTGTTCTTTTCTATATATTATTTTCACATTTCGCATCTTTTTCAATCTAGTAAACAAATTTTAGAATCTAGCAAAAGATCATATACAAACTTATCCTTTTTAAAACTTGAAATCGTAAATATTTATTTCTAGAACTTTTAGACATTGACAGATAACATCTTGTAGAAAAGCTCAACTAGTATATATAAGGCATTTTAATATTGTAGTTCTGAAATAACGAAATTTTAATTTTTATAACCAAGACTTCATGTGGTCAACAAGGACAATAGACAAAAAAAAAAGAATTTAAAAGATCATATTTTATTTCAAATTTTAGAAAATAAACAATAATTGTAATGTTCCATCCATCTTCTGAAGTTCTATTTCAATTACAAAAGATGAAGACAGTAGTAATAAAATTCATAATGTAGTGCTCCCGACTAATTAAGGCAATATA
The DNA here is from genome assembly GCA_028095005.1 of Rhynchospora pubera. Classification (NCBI taxonomy): domain Eukaryota; kingdom Viridiplantae; phylum Streptophyta; class Magnoliopsida; order Poales; family Cyperaceae; genus Rhynchospora; species Rhynchospora pubera. The sequence continues at coordinate 79,922,600 of CM051462.1, forward strand.
AAAATTACCAAAAGAAAGGACAAAAAAATAATTCGCCTTAGATCACGGCCGATTGCATGCAACTTGTCTTTTAAAATAATTAAATAAATAAATGTTTTATCATTTTGATTGACAACGCCCGTACTATTTGAGTACAGAAAAATAATCTTTACATAGGCTTCTCATCTAAGTACAATAAGTAAGTATAAAGAACCCGGGCCATTTTTAATGGTGATATTTCTGCATCAACGTCTATTCATATTAATTAATACGACAATTACCTATCCAAATTAAGCTCATGTGATATGTCATTATGTTATTTAAAATTTATTGAATTGTTTTCCTATTTCAGTTAAACAATATGATAACTAATATGATTAATTATACGTCATATTAGAATTTAACTAATTTTGTAAAGAAAATATAAATGATTCTACCATAGGCTCCGTTTGGATAGGTGTGGGAAGAAGGGAAGAAGGGAAGAAGTGGGAAGAAGTATTGAGAAGTGTGTAACTTTGTGAAGAGTTTGGATTGTTTATAATTTTTTTTTCTTCTTCCTTCTTCTTCTTCTTTCTTCCAACGATCCAAACGCACCGATAGAAAATGAATATACACAAGAACAACCTTTCAAATAAAAGGATGTCCTCTGTTGGATTAATTTTCGGGTCCGATTTTAACTCTAGTCAATCACAGAAGTGTTAATAATTTTAAAGAAGAAAAAAAAAATCAAATTTTTAGTCCTTATAAAACATCAAGTTCTTGGCAAGTTACAAATTATACATTTTTTTTTTTTTGCAATATTGGATGACCAATTCATATTTTTTTTTGCAAAATTCATATTTTTTTTTTTGCAATATTGGATGACCAATTCATAATTAATATTCTTTTTGTTGTTCCCGCAGTAATTCGTCCGGAAGTACTGAAAATAATTAATCTTTATATATAAATTCCCAATATTTCGATGTTGATCAGACAATTTAATTCCTTCAATTCAATTCCTTCATTCGTGCATGATGGAACTCAACATAAGATATCTCACCACTCTTCTCTTGCTCTCTTTTACCTATAGCATCCGTATCTCTAGTGAACATTAATGGCTTTCGTGTTGAGCTTAGCCATGTGGACTCAAAGAGCAATTTCACTCAAACTGAGCTCCTTTACCGAGCAGCAAACCGTACCATGCATCGGTTGTCCCGGCTCAAATGCATGCAATTTCTTTGTTCAACAAATATCGGCAGCAACATTCATAGTGAAGGACCGACCTTTAGCTGAATACTACATGGATTTGGCTATCGAGAACTCACCTTCACCTCTACATTATTCGGATATTGTCGATACTGGCAGTGATCTTATATGGACCCAGTGTTCCACTTGGCAAAAAATGTTTGTCTTAACTCTCAACTAACACCTTTATACAACCGTTTGAAATCTACCACTGCTTCATCCATTCCATGTAACAGCATGACATAATATCAATTGCTGTGTAGTGGTCGGAAATTCAGAACCCTGTTCCATCTTGCTTATGTTCATACATTATTATACATATAACACATGGTGGACAAGTGGAACTCTGGACAAAGAGACCTTCAATTTTGGTACCACTAACAGTAAGTATGTATCAGTGCCTAATATCGTTTTTGGTTGTAGTACATCGTCAAGTGATGAATTCAAAGGGTCCGCTGGGCTGGTTGGGCTTAGTAGAGGTGCATTTTCTTTGACCTCACAACTTAGCATCAGCACGTTCTCCTATTGTCTTACTTCATTCATTGATACTAATAGTACAAGCCCACCATTGTCTAAATTTAGTGGAAGTACAGTACATTCAGGGGCGGAACCAGGATTCCGATATAGGGTGGGTAGATCAGCTGACCGTGGAGTAAAAAATAGCACTGTATGTCGCGGCCGTGGAGTCTGTCGCGGTATTGCCTGCAGCCTCCTGTCTCCTTACTCCCGAGCCGAGAGAAAGAGAGAGTAAGAGAGATGGATTTGCGTAACACAGAGAATGAGAATTTTCGAATTGGGAGATGGATTTTAGAAATTAGGAGGAACAATTTAAAAATTAGATATTTCTTTCCGGCTCTGACAGGAATTGGGAGAGGACGAGAATTGGTCTCTAAGTGTTTACATTGAGAGAGACGGAGCCTCTACTTAGACCTTTGGACTCATTTACTTCAGCTTTGGACCTTTGGCGTAGGCCCAACAATAACCTCTCCAATAAATTTTGCTACTTTGGCGTGTGCATAGTACACGCCCGCCACCCCCTGGTTCTGCCACTGAGTACAATCAACACCATTTGTCAGAAACCCTTCTAGCACGTACTACTATCAGTCTCTACAAGGGATATCACTTGGAACTGCCAAATTGGCAATCCGACCTGCCGCAATTGCCTTGAAGTCAGATGGAACAGGTGGAATGATAATTGATTCTGGTACCACATTTACAGTCCTCGTAAATGAAGCGTACTTACCATTGCAAACTGCTATTAAATCAATAGTGAAATTGCCCCTTGCGAATTGGTCCAATATCAGGAATGATCTGTGCTACTCTGTGCGATCAGATGCTTCTCCAATCTCCACCAAGACTGCCTGATTTGACATTTCATTTTTACGATGCTGACATGGTGTTGCCTGCGGATAATTTTTTTTTGAAGGCCAGGTAGTTTGTTTGTAATTAGTGAATTTGTGGTGCCTTGCTCTTTTTGGATCAGATAGTTTGTCAATATTGGGCAATTTTCAACAGCAAAACTTGCACATACTGTATGACGTTGACCAGGAAGTTCTTTCTTTTTGCTCCAGCCAGGTGTGACAGCTTATGAAGGCATGCATTCTTTTTTACTGGTGCTTGTAATTGTATTATGTCAGTACGTTTTTTTTTTTACATGGTATGCGCATTTTCTGGAGTTCAGTGCTTTGTTGATCTTGATAATTTATATGTACTACTACATATAATAAATGTTAATATTGTTATTGTTTTTATTGTTTGTAATTAGTGATAGGTCCCTTGTACCAGTCCCAGAACACAGATCAGACCTTTGCCAAGAAAATTACCTCTCAGGTAATTCACCAAACAGCTGATGAGCAGCAATCTATGCAAAATGTTTTCATGCATTATTATAGGCTTTAGAGATATCAGGTAAGAAAATGGGGATACAACGGTGCACACAGCACACTCCATAGATATAATGAATTAATGATCGCATATGCATATATTACTTTTTAGCTTTCCATAATTGAGCATAGCTATAATTTTCGGGCGTCATTAACTCACTTGACATAGTTAGGGGTGAAAACCGGTTTTATGTATTGTTGTGCAATTTCTAGTGAAATTAAGCATCTGATTTACTGTCATCTGACCTTTGTATGCTTTTTGGGAGTTGTATTGGTGCTAATAGCAACTCTGATGGAGTTTGTCAGGCTTCAAGTATTTTCACTTGTATGCTTGAAGTTTGGAATATTCTTCCACATTGTACCTGATGTGCTCATGCCCATATATGCTTAAAATGGAGTGTTTACTATGATTTTATCAAAATCGAGCTTTTTAAAACTGATGCTCAGTCGATCGATACTGATACTAGAAATTTAATGCATGTTGCATGTTCTTTCTCGGCACAAACCTTAAATTACTTTTAAATTTGTTGTTTCATTGTTTAATGATTTTAACATTGTGAAGTTGATGAGATCTCGGGCTATATTAATTATAATTGGCATGCATGTCGAAAAATTTGTATACTGAAAGAGCATCTAAGATTTAGTTTAATATACTTCATGCTTCAGTATAACAGCTCTTCAATTTTGTACTAACCATTAAAGTAAAAAAAAAATTATGCAAGAAATATGATTAATTAGCAGATCTGATACTGTCACGTCATGAATTTATGCTTTTGCTGGTGGGAAAATTTCATTCAGTAGTATATGGTAATTGGTAAAATATCATTCAATTATTTTCTTAGCCGAGAAAACAATAGGTTAAATACACTAACTTCAAATAAATAATCATAACTGATCCTATAACCTCTATCGACCCCACAAACTTTAACCAACTATAGTTAGCTAATGCTTACAACATATAACAAGATATATTGTAGAAAATTGTTAACATCGTCGTACATGCAACTTAATTTAGTGGTCATTTTATTTGTCATTGCGTACATAAAAAATTACAAAAATGTACTTTGTCAAATTTGAAGCACTGAGAGCAGAACCTCCATGCATTTTTTTTCCCCGATTCCTTGAGATATATATATCCATCTTAGATGAAAAATATGCTTCGGTTTTGTCAATTTATTGACTGAGAAGAAGCTGGTGCCGGGGGTTCAGCAGCGTTCGATCCAGTATGATATTTAGCTGAAAGGAAAATCCAATAATAAAAAATTGGTTAAATTGGCCCTAAAAAAAAAAAAAAGGTTAAATTAACTATTGTGACCATCTATTCGACTTTTTAACTATTGCAAATGAACGGTTACTTGCAAATAAAAAAAAAAGGGTAGAACGATGGGATCAAAGCAGATATTAACGCATGTAGCATCTGATTCGCTTAGAATAAAATTAGTATTAGTTATTCAGCTCAAATTATTATTTCTTAAATTAAATATAAGAGTGTTTGGATTAAGAATGTTATTTTTAAGTGGGTGAGTCCAAGAATTTTCTTTATTAGAATTGGTTAAATTATGTTTTAATCTGTATTAAAATATTATTGAGAACTACATTTTATCCAGAAGATTAATAATAGATCTAAATAAATCGGACAATAATTTCTTCCAAACTTTGGAACCACATAGAAATAAAATTTCCGACCCAAACTCACTTATTCTTAACTATTAAGGAGTAACTTTTTTAATTTCAAATAAATAATCATAGTTAAATTCTCAAACGATCCAAATACAACCATAGTGACTATGGTTAGAAATTAAATAAAGAATTCATATTTCATATGCATTTACATAATTTTAATTTGTAAAATCATTATATTGTAAAGAAAAAAACTATTTAATGATTGTAAACTAGTAGTTCTTTTGAATGGTAATATCAATTTAATAAGAAAAATAGACTTGGCATTAAATTTATTGGCGGGAAAGGATTTAAAAAAAACAAAACTCGTTGGCCTCATCATTTAAAAATATAAATGTGGACCACCAATATAATATTATTAAGAAGAATTACACAAAGATTGTAAATCTACTTAATATTCTGCATATTTTTATTAAATTTCTGAAATTCAAAATCGAATATATTTCTATCTTTTCAATATATAATATATTAATTTTAAGTCTAAGATGAAACTTATGTTTCGTTATTCATGAAGTCCTGTTTGAACTAAACTATTTAAATCTTAAAATCATTGAAGAGATGAATACTAGTTTTGTTTGAAAAAATAGTGGTACAAATATTACCTGTTTGAAAATATCCTTGAGTGTTTACAGTATTCAAAAACAATGATCATGGCTCATGCATCAGTAACCAAGAAATATAGAACGTACGACATATATAGCTAACATATCAGAGTTACAGACTAATAAAAGTTTACAAAAACATAATAAAAACACACACACACATATAAAGAAAGCAAAATAATAATAATAATAATAATAATAATAATAATAATAAATGTAAAAAAAAACTCGTCTTGCTCCATAGAACGTACGGCCCCTCTAAAAGCACCTTTCTTAGCCATTGGCAGAAACAGAGGAAGAGGATCATACTAGAGAATTACGTGGACTAAACGAAATACATATATCTTATTTATCTAGGTGACGGATATTATTTATATAAATCTAAGCTTTATGTAGAAAACTATATTAATAACATCAAAGAAATGATGGTGAGTGAAGATAATATTTGTAGCTCAATACCACAAACAAAACGTAGACAGGATTTGTTGCCAACAAAAAATTAAACACTCAATGCTTGTTATATTCTTCATCATACTCATACTTATACATAGATCAATTACCTTCTCCCCACAAAGGAATTGAGGGGGCGCCGCATTCGGGAGGGCAAGCCATATTGCAAAACCATTCCCAATGCTCTGATGTGCATTTCTTCCAGCATTTTTTATCCACGTCGCAGCCCAAAATACCTCCCAAGCAATTCGATGTGAAGACCCCGAAAAAGATGGTCGAGAGAAGAAGCATGGCCAACAGACGGCGGGAATCCATGTCGGCCTAGAGATATAGATATCTTTGTGTAATTAATATTCTCCCCTCTTCTTTGCCAACAGCGGGGTGAATGCGGTTTGTGTCTTACAATGCTTTAAAAGCGATTGATAGTTAATATTTTGACAGGCATGAATGATCACCAATTGTTGGGTTGTGTTGAATTGTAGTAGAATGAGTCTATTTTTGGGGTATTTTATTTGTAATAAGGATTATATAACCATGATAAATGTGTTTCAATAGCGTCTAGGAACGAATTTTCTTGAGGAGACGGTTATGAAAACAGTTGCCATACATAGTTAAGTTAAACAGTTGTTTACTCGAGAAAACAAAAACTTTATTTAGTAAATTTTCTAAAATACTGGCTGTCACTAACTGGTGACTACACCAAGACCAGAATTTATAGCGCCAAATTCCAGTTCAAACCACAACTCAAACCGTATCTAGAGTTTAATATAAATACAAACTATTTATGTCACATTCTGTTAATTTCTATAATAAAAAAAATTATCGCATTTCATTTTTGGTCTCTTGAAAGATCAATAAAACCTATTAATGTAGTCATATTTTGTCAAACCAATAAACTTACAAACCTTCGCATTTACATAATCTCCTACATATGTAAAAAACTAAAAATTCATGTGAGAAAAAAAATTCAGTACTATAAGAAAAAAAAACTAAATTTTCAGAATTTTTTTTTAAAAAAAATCAACAACACCAGAGGCTTACGTACATAACTTTAAAAGGTAATGCATGTGGCCTAACACCAGAGGTTTTTTTTTACACCCCTACATGCGCGAGAAGGGCCGGAGACTTCATGCATGATAATCTAACGGCTGAAGTTATTGCCAACTGTATCAGAAATACAGTAAAGAGAGATGTCGGTATTTCCTTACCGAGCATGAAATCTCTATTGGAGAAAGAATACCCAAATGTGGTGCCCACTTGTAACAAGATTTGGCATGGGCGCGAGAGAGAGCAATCGAACATCTTTTCGGATCGTGGAAAGATTCGTACAACAAACTCCCGAGTCTTTTATTGGCTATACAGATGACGACACCCGAGACGCAGATCAAATGGTTGTTTAAAAATTTATAATCTTAATGTAAATTAATTAAAAATTTATAACTTAATTATTTATTTTTTAATTAAATAAATTAATTAAACAAATTAATTAAATTTATATTTAATTAAATAAATTAATTAAATATTATTTTTTAAATAACTAAGATCAGAATCCCGGATTCCGATCTTAGCTAAGATCGGTATCCAGGATTTCGTAATTACGGTCGGAGTCCCAGATTCCGATCTTGTGATACTATTTAAAAAAATATTATTATATTGATATTATTTTTAATATATTATATTAATTTAATATTATTTTTTAATTTTTCGGGCTTATTTGCTTGTCAGCTTGTGTTTCAATTTTGGGCTTTTACTGTGTATTCCTATATGGTTTAAAAAAATTGACAATGCCGGGCCCATCATTTTCATATGCCAACTACCAAGTCATTCAACTTACGGAAAAAAATAATAGTAACGTTACTGTTCACATTAATTACGATAATAACAAAAAAAATAAAAATTTTAATAGTAACGTTGCTGGATCGTCATCCCAGTTGACGAAAGGCAAATACACTTGGATCGTCATCCCAGTTGACGATCCAAGCTTGGATCGTCATCCCAGTTGACGATCCAAGAAGGACCATTCTCCTCCGTCCAATTTGCTTGAGTGGGTTGGTTTTATAATGATTTAAAACAGTAATATAGTGCTGTCAAGTAATATAGTGCGTGAATTATATGACTACACTATACTATACCATTCATTTATTTATTGCGGTTTGCACTAAAATTTTTTTGTCTTTTTCTATTTTAAATTCTCTATATAAGCTCACTTGTCATAAGTTATTGTGCTCTAACTAATTGTTTCTCGTTAGTCTGAAATTGATAAACTATCCTCATAGGTTTCTATTGGCAACATCGCTTCTTCTTAGGTAATAATGTTAAAATAATTATTAAATTAATTGATTTGATTTGCTAATGGAGTTTGAATTTTGATATTTGAAGCAAATGGGTCCTAAGCCAAGATGCGTCTCTTGCGGTGTTATTTTGGTCGGAGATGAACGGACGAGCGAACGACGATTGCTTTCTGCACTGATGTTTCAATATCATGGGGAAAAATTTAAAGTTAAAAAATTAGAAGGGAATGAATATCATGTTAGGGGTCCAAAATTTTTTACAGATTTAGTGGAGAGGAATAGAGGTTTTGATCTTGGAGGGTCGTGGTTGCGTCACCAGCCAGCAGTTCCACCTGGTTTTGAAAATCATCCCGCAGCTGAAAATGTTGTCCATCACAACTAATCCTACAAATACATAACAAAGTCCTACTGTCATCCATCACGACGAAACGGTCCTCTCGCAGGAGAATAATCCCAATAAGCACCAGGCGGGTCTCGGCGCTGTCTGGTCGGAGCAAGTCCTGGAGGAGGAGGAGGGGGAGCAAGAGGCGTAGAATATGGACTGGGATGACGAGGCGGTCTGCTAGAGGAGGCCCCTGAATGACCAAATGGATGGGGAGAGATAGGTGTAAATGGGTCATGTAGTGGGGTACCGTATGCCTGGTAATAAGCATCAGCCGGAGATATAGGTGTGGGGGTAGACGTAAAGGGCTGACTGTACCCTCCTCTGTACTGAGTCTGTGTATATGGTGGAGGTGGAGGTGGAGGATAAGGACTCTCGTATGTGTAGTACTGTGTGCTATGGAATGGAGGCTGCGGCTGGGAATGGGGTGGAGCCTCCGCCTCTATGGTCTGGGGCTGGGGCTGCGAATGGGGTGGAGCCTCCACCTCTGTGGTCTGGGGCTGGGGCTGGGAATGGGGTGGAGCCTCCGCCTCTGTGGTCTGCGTCTGCGAAGGGGATGGAGCATGAGGCTCTGTGGTCTGCCGCTGCGAATGTGACCGTCTACTCCGAATAAGAGGCTGACTGGATCGTGGAACATCAAAAAATGTATCCCAATCATGCAGACTAAAATCATCCTGTTACGAATAATGCAAATTGAAAAATTTTAAAATATTAAATAATTATACAATATTAATTATAAAAAGACAATAATATTAAGAAAAGTGGTTGAAAAAGACAATTATACCCGCATGAACTGCTGCTCCTCAATGGATCCTGGCTCTGGCGCACTATCCTCATCATCTGTATCAGGGATAGACTCAATGTCTGACTGAAGACCCTTCGACTCTAAGAGTCGAGGTAATCGGTGAGCCTCACCAACAATATCTAAGGACGTGCTGCACCCCCTGAGCAATTTCTTCCCAGCACGACGGAATCCCTTTGTGACAGCCCATGCACAGCCTCGCAACGCCTCACGCAAAGTATGCTTGAGCTGTTTAATTTTTGTTAGTCAATGAATTATTTGTTAGGCAAAAAAATTTTGCGTAATGTATCTTACCAAGCTCATGTGGCCAGGCGTCTCTCGAAGGTAAGACAAATCACGAACCGGAGCAGTCGCTGCCCCATCAGGAATAAGCACAAGATGTGCACCTCCATATACACTCAACCAGCGTTGGTAGTCAGTCCAAATATCCTCGCTCCATGGTCGATCCTCTATCACCGTAGCCTCATTAGTGTTCGTCCACTTGTTGACCTCATTCGCAAATATATCATGCCAATCAATACCTCGATAGGTGTGATGCTGGTATCCCATCAATTGTTCCATTCTAGACCAAACCTGTTTTATTCAAACGACAATTAACAACACATTTCACGTTTATTGATATTAATTCACATCTCAGTATACTTATACTTATGTATTATTTTTTTTTTAAACAACACAATGTCAATAGAAAAATTATAATAAAAAAGTAATCATTTAATATAAGTACCTCAGGTGGCGGTGGGGGAACCGTCTGATAAAGCATAAACTGATGCATGACACGATCTGCGTAGTGCCACATCACGACCCAATAATGAATGCATGGGATGCGTAGAAGGAACATCCTCTGGTCTATCTGGGCACAACGAGGCATGCGGTCCCTGATATGATCATAAGGCCTCCACACGACGTGCTCGGACTTCATTTTCATGCAAACATCCCTACCATAGTCTACTCCACTGCGAGTAGGGCCAGTCACCTTCTTCGATCTCTGTCTTGTCGTCCACTTCCTACATTTTCATTTTGGTGATTTATATTTAATTTGTTCAAATCTTATAATGTAAAAAAAAATTATATCGGTTAACATTACGATTGTTCGATTTAATTAATGATTTAAATTTCAATGACTACTTAATGATGCATGTGTCTATCTAAAAGAAATCTTTGTTGTAGTGAACACAGACCTCCCATAAGGCGGACATGAGTCAATATCTGGTAGACCCCAACCTTCAAAATCCTTCGTGATCGTCGGCCGACTAAGTAGCAATCGTGCATACGACCACAACTGCAAGAGCAACCAAGGAGCACCGATATTTATATTGTTATTGATGAAGGCGGTGTCCAAGCCACGGTATAGCATCGCAAGAGTGGCTGCACCCCAGTTGTACTGTACCGAGTTGCTCGAATGAAGATCCTGCAAATATTGTTCAAATCTTTTATTATTGTTACAAGTATAAATATTTCATTTATAAATTAAATAATTCGATTTTTTCAATTAAAAATAACAAGGGTAGTTCACTAACCTGCAATAACTGGAGATAGAAACATGGAATCGAGTCACCCGTGCTATCAGGAAATAACTCGCAACCAAAAATCTCCAACACGCAAGCTCGTGTGTATCTATCGATCCTCCCAGCATCATCCGCGCCAGGCACACCAAACTGAGCCCAAACCTCACGCAGCTTCTTCAACATAACGGAATGAGATCTCCTGCATTACATCATTAATGTAAATTGATTGTGAGAAGTATATATATATATATATATATATATATATATATATATTTTAAATTAACATCAAAATAAAATTCTTAAAAATTTCTTACTTCTGTTCCTTTTCTCTGAAGCACTTCTCAACTATCGCCATGTCTGTATCCTCCGGTAAAGCAAAATCCTGAAGTAACTGAATGGCGTCATAATCAGTCCGTCCAGTAACGGTTCTGCCGGTCGTAGGCAAACCGTACAAGAATGCCACATCCTGCAAATAGTTCAAATTTTAGACATATATAGTTAAAAAAAAAATTACAAATAGCCGTTAATTTCTACCTCTAGAGTGACCGTCATCTCGCCAACATGCGGAAAAAAGAACGTGTGGGTCTCTGGCCTCCAGAACATGGCCAGACCCTGCAAAAGCGAATGATCAAGTGGCATATGACCCAACTGAACAAAATGTATAAGTCCAAGTCGCCTCAAACGCTCATCGACCCCATCAGTACGAGGCATCTTGGCCTTATGTATTATTCCCCTCCAATGCTGTATATATTTCGTTTTTAATTATTTTAAAAAATACTACAAAAAAATATGTAAGTACAAATATAAAAGGATAATAATAACTTACACCGGTGCCTCGAACTTTGGACCCATCCAAATGTAACACACGATCTGCAATAACAGGATCCGGTGGAACAACATCAGCTGATGTAGAAGCCTCAGCGGCAACAGAACCGGTAGATGTAGAAGCGCTCGGATCTCCACGAAGTCTCGTAGATCTACGAGGTGCGGTCTCCGGTACTCTTCTTCTCGGTGGCATTTTTACTAAATTGCAATAAAAATTACTGTTAAAAATCTAATAAAATTTCGACAGCATATCCCCTATACCTGTAGCGTTTTCCAAAAAAAAAACACCCAAAACCCCTAATTACAAACCCAAATATCCACAACATCATTAACAAACACAATACCAATCTCATACAACAACATTTTCTATTTTCAAGTTTGTACATATTTTCAATATTTATTTTATTTTTTCTACTAATTATCTATTTAAACTAATTAAAATAAATCAATAAAATAAATATGAAAAAAAAATTACCTGTAGAAAGAGATGTCGGAGGTTGTCTCTTTTTACAAATTTTCCTACAATTAAAAAAATATTCTATCAATTTTTTATTTACTTCCTCTAATTTATAATAAATTTATTAATCATTATTAAATGAACAAATAATTCTAAAAATTTTTTAAATTACATATTATAATTATTTTTATTTATTCTGATTTTTTAGTAATTTTTCCATTATTTTTTCAATATTTAATCTATTTTTCTAATTATTAACCTAATTAAAATAATTAAAGTAAATAAATAAAGTAATTATGAAAAAAAAAAACTTACCAGGGGGTCTGCTCGCGCGAGAGAGAGAGAGAGCGAAGGAAAGTGGGGACTGAGGGGGTCGCTGTCGCTTATATAGGGATGGAATTCTTGGATCGTCAACTGGGATGACGATCCAAGCTTGGATCGTCAACTGGGATGACGATCCAAGCTTGGATCGTCGTTCCGGATGACGATCCAAGTGCATTTGCCTTTCGTCAACTCGGATAACGATCCAACAACGTTACTATTAAAATTTTGATTTTTTTTTTTGTTATTATCAGAATTTATGTGAACAGTAACGTTACTGTTAATTTTTTCCGTTCAACTTATCATATGACTAGGCCTGTCAAAACGTTGACGGTGGGAGTGGAAATGAGTTGTTCCGTTTCGGTAACGGAACGAAAATGATGTTTCGTTTCATTCCGTTTCGTCAAACGAAATTGATTTATGTTTCATTTAATGTTCTGTCCTTCACTTTCTATTGATTTCAACCCATTTCCGTGTTCCGTTTAACGTTTCGTTCGTTTTGTTCATTTTCGTTTCAGCTCCGTTTTTAGAAACGAAACTGATTTTCTGTTTCCTTTAAAGTTCCGTGGACAGAACAGAACGGAAACGTTGGAAATGGTACGAAATTGAAAGGTATACATATGACAAACTTTCTAATACAGAGCGAAATATTTAAACCTCATCAATCAGTGAAATTAAATTTCTCTCAAAACAATTTCCATTCTCATGGGAAAGTTCATGCTTCAAAAAGGCACAACACATTTTTCTATAAGAATTAGACCTAACAAAGGGTAAATGTCTACATTAGAGCTTCTAGAATACTAGATGTGATTTTAACAGCAAAAGACTAGACCAAAAAAATTTCACAAAGCACATAATGACATGATAACAGAGAAAATTAAATAGATCGCTGTTATATATAATTACAGGGAACTTCTATGATACTGTAGAACATTATAGTAACAATTAAATTAAACTGAGTCAATAATTCTGTCTTGAAACTGAATTATAACTCACTAATATACAAGCAGATTACCGAGGATACGGCTCGGTACAAGAAACCTCATTAATTGAATACTTAACTGAATATGTGCTTGTAGTTGTAGAATTATACGATGCTTCAATATCTCTATCCTCAACACTAGAATTTACAATAACAAATGCTGGATTCGATGGCGGTGGGATTTGCATCCGATTTCTTGTTAGCATGAGATTAACTGAATATATATTGGGTCTTTCATTTGGTCTCTGTTGTGCACACAGTAAGGCAACGTTGATGCATCGCATTACTTCGAGATCCGTGTTAGGATCAGGATCCAAGCATGGATCCTTCATCTCTATTGCAGTTCCATTTGTCCAGTGTTCCCATGCCTGTTTGAAAAAAAAAAGAACCAAAATGTATGTCTTTTCATTTCAGGATTACATTGCAAATTCTTCCATGTGATGATTTTTTAGACACAGGTTTTTCTAATAAAAAAAAAAGATTTAACTGGTGATAACCATATTACAATTTTCTGTTATGGAGGAAACAATGTTCTCTTATAAAAAAAAAAAAGTGGCTTGTTATTCTTATTAATGTCGAGAAAAGAGTAATCCTCGAAATATTGCTTAAGATAATCCTGAAAATATATATATTTTTGCCTTTTTTGAAATAATATTCAAATTCCAAAATTGCTATCCTATTGTAGAGTGCAAAAAAGTTAATTAGTTTCTTAAGTTTTGAAATTGAATGAATTAAAATTTAATTCCTTAGTACTTACATAATTCAGTATATTTCCTTCACTGCTACCAGAAAAGCTGGAATTACTTCTTCCTGCAATAATTTCCAAAATCAACACCCCAAAGCTGAAGATATCTGCTTTTGTTGAGATAGTTCCATGCACCGCGTACTCTGGTGCCATATATCCACTACGAAAATGAATAATTAGTGGAAAGATACAAAAATCAGTTCATATGGAAAAAATGAACAATAAAGTTGATACGATCCATAGTTGTACATACAATTTTTTTAAATGCCTGTTTGTAAAATGAATTTAGGTGTCTTTTTGGTTTTTGAAGATATATATTTATTTTTAATGACAATATTTATTCAAATATAATCTATCCTTTTTAATTTGTTCCTCAAAAATAATAAATCAACTTGGCATGAGAAAACTGACGGTTGATCAAATTCGATCTTAATTTAAATTTGAATAAATATCATATTTCAGTGAGGAAACAAAATTTATCTTAAGTTTTTGTCCTCTGACAAGACCCAATTAGATGAACATACTATGTGCCAACAAGGCTTAGTTGATTTCCAGATACTAAAATCAGGACATATAGGAAAATAATTAACAAGGCTTAGTTGATGATGAACATACTATGTGCCAACAACTTTTGATGTCTTGCTTTGAGTATGGTCTCCTCTAAGAAGCCTAGCCAATCCGAAATCAGAAATCTTAGGGTTCATATTTTCATCTAATAGGATGTTGCTGGCTTTCAAATCACGATGTACGAGCCGTATTGCTGAGTCCTGATGGAGGTATAGCAACCCTCTAGATATCCCTTTTATGATTTTAAGCCTCTGTTCCCAATTTAGCTTTCTCCCACTTGAATTTTCTACAAAAGAATCCATTTAGTGTATGCTCCCTCATTAGGCAATAAAACCATTGAAGCTCATGTTTCGGCAACAAATTTTGCAAAATTTGGATTATTGGGGGAGTTTATATTTGGCAAGTGTTGATCAAAAGAGAGTTTATAGGTTTAACGTAACCTTTTTATCAGAAAAGTGCTAAATACCAAATATCAGAGTATCGAGGCTTTTATTTCGAATGTACTCGTAAACAAGCAGCATTTCCTTCTCTTCAATGCAAACTCCAAACAACCTAACGAGATTTTTATGTTGTAGCTCAGCGAGAAATTGAACTTCATTTTCAAGCTCACTCAGCCCTTGATCTGAACCTGTTGCAAGCCTTTTTACCGCTATTTCTTGTCCATTAGGCATCTTCCCCTATTTATTTATTAAAAAAAAGGATATATGAACAAGATAATTATTGTTAGTTTTACTAGTCTTAGGCTCCGTTTGGATAAGGGAAGAAGAGAAGAAAGAAATAAGGGAATAAATTTATTATAAACAATCCAAACTCTTCACAAAATTACACACTTTTCAATACTTTTTCCCACTTATTTCCTTCTTCCCTTCTTTCCACACCTTATCCAAACGGAGCCTTAGTATTGAATACAATGTAACAAATACTACTGAGTTATTCCCATTAAAGAAAATATAATTATGTTGTACTACTATACCAACAATATAACCAATAGTGTAGGTACTTAAAAAATGCTATATAATTACCTTGTAAACAGGACCAAAGCCGCCTTCTCCTAACTTATTTGAATCTGAGAAATTGTCCGTTGCTTGTTGAAGCGTTGAGAATTTGATTAGCAGGGAGTTTCTACTTTTGGTATTGACTGGAATTCTATTTTTATCTACACAATGGCAACACGTTATAAATTAAGTCCATTGAGCTAACCAACTTCCATAATCTAAAATGTTTGAAAGCAGTTTAAAAAGCATGCCAGGATGCCATAGTTTAAATAAAATAAATAATGTGCCCTTACTGAATCTATTTTTTCTTCTCAAACAAATGAAAATTATAACAGCAGCAAGGAAAACCAGAGGAAGTCCAACTCCCAGAGCTATTGTTGATGTCTTGTGTCCATTTCCTACAGAATAAGGATAAAAAAAAGAAACGTAAAAAATAATAATAATTCTAGAAAAGGGAATGCCAGGTTTGGCTTAGGAGGTGCAACCGATGTGGGACCCAAATGAAATATCAGATCTACAGAAGACCAAAGCGCACAGCTTTGCCTCAGAGACAATGCTCCATCAGTCCCATAACAAAAACTCAGAAAATCTCCAAGAGAGCCATTAAGGACCTAAAGCAGTACAGATCAGTGACAAGTCTCTGATACACTGTACGATCTCATGTACTTACATGGGCCCTGCTACATCAGTCACTCACTCCGGTGGGAAAATATTTTTCTCAACTTCTTCAATCACCACAACAAATAGTTGCTCCGATTTAACAGGGTTCGACACATTATCAGCTGATAAATCAACCATCCATTAGCTCTTTAATTTGGAGAAAAAGTCTTTGTTCCCATACTGTACCAGACATCTATTGTACCAAGCAATACGCCTTTGCGATATGGACAGATTTGGCAAATCCTTATACGTAATTTGAAGACAATTGGTACAGTTTTCAAGCTAATTTTGCCTAGACATAGAGTGATGCCGTAAACCTTGTCTGGTGATAAGACTTGGCTGTGATTAAAAAAACTGATGTCTGGTATTTTTCTGGTTAAAAAGAATAACAAGAAGTTCAAGTTTGTTTCAAAGATTCTATTTGTGCTGTAATTGCTTGAATCATCACAAATATGAACCAAGAGTGATTGCGATTTTGCATCAAAATTGGAAAAGCACAAGAATCAGGAAAGAAATGAGGTAATTAATTAGATATCACGACTTTTAAATCCTTTATAATTGAAAACTAATTTTTGGATTTGTGGGTATATTTTGTGATTTCAACTTTTTCAAGAGTAGTAGTGATAGACAGATAGGACCTATGATTGTTTTCAGGCAAGGAATTACTGTGGAAAAAGCATTGAACTTGGCCACTAGACAGATATTTTGACTAGTGCTCTCGATGGTGCAAAATGTTATTACTTAAAATTCAACATAGAAAAAAAGATAATTCCAAGTTGCAATACATTATTAGAAATATCTTTGGTTGATTGGAGGAGGATGCATTAGCACAGAATGATTATTAGAAAATTTCAATTGTTCTCATCCCTAATATAATTCTAACATGATTTATGACAATATTACTTTGAATTCTTTTAAAGTTTTAATAACTGGAGAAGCAATTGGACAGGACCATAATAGATTCTTTCTTAAACTTTGCATAAATGGAGGTTGTTTAATTTGTCTGTTATAACTTATAAGCTTAATGTAAATATAATGTTCCTTCTACCGGTGAGTGTGCTAGATAGTTTTTAGAGTAATATATATATCATACTGATTAAATATAATTTTCCTTTTATTTGAATATTGCAATTGGAGATTTGGATGAAAATAAATAGAAGAAGTGTTAGCCCGTTGGGCTTTCCTTTAGTATAGATATTTAGAATTTTAAAAAATTTAGAGATTACATAATTGAACCTCCAACTTATTGCCATTGCAGTCACAATCACTGTACATCCACAATCACTATACATTATTTTTTTCAAAGAAGTTATTTTTATTTGGTTTTGGTTTTCTTTTTGTGTCTAAACTTTCTTATTAATTTCTAACTCATAAAGGGAATCGACTGATTGCAACTTCTCTAATTGGGTAAGTCGTTTTTGTTGACTTCAAGGCTTTTGTTTGACTTGAACTGACACGTGTCCACTTACCACTTACCACATAATTAACACAGTTTCAATACTCAAGACTAATTTTTTCACTTATTTTATGTACAATTTGCAACAGTAGCAGATGAAACTAAAAATATCTTTTTGTGGGGAATTGCTTGGCTCACTCAATTTTGGAGATTCACTCCAAATTTTTTTCGTAAGGACTAATTTTGATTTATTGCACTTGAAAAAAAAATTATTAAAACGAGGATATTTGGGTCATTATTGGAGTGTATCTCCAAATTGGGAGTGAGCGGAGATACAGTTTGGGGATACAGTCTGGTTAAGTTTGTAGGTCCAAGTGCTGGTTTCATACCAGATCGAACCGCACACTGTACCAGTAACATTGGCAAAGACTGGTACAGAAATTGCCCGTGCATGGGTGTATATAAGGTGCACAAATTTTACAAAAGTATTGTAATTACCTCTCTGAGTTTCGCTAAGAGAAGGAGGCTTAACAGGTGGGATAATAGTCGGATCCGGGTCTGGCGGTGCAACCCACGTTGGATCAGAAGAAAAAAATTGCTTCATATCATACATTACTATGCAACTTCCTCTAAGAGCCGTAACTTGCACACTTTCATCACATTGATCATCAGCAGAAAGATCATGCAAGGTTTGATTGAGGCAGTTGTAACATTGTTCTCCTGACAAATCCCTGGTACACTGCACCAAACCATACAGTCCTGTACCAGCCCCAGTAGCAAACATGTGTACCGACCTATTAAATGCTGCAATATGAGCAAGTGATTCCATCATGGTAACAATTTTCTGCTTGAACTGGTATGGGTCTGATGCACTCTGATCCAAGCAAATGTTCTCCCCCGGTATGCCATCATCCAATTGGGAGAAGAAATTGTGGTTGGAGTACCGAACAATGCAGCGGTCGTACCAGGCGATAGCACCTTTGTTGTATGGACAGATTTGGGGGAAATATCTGGAAGCCATCGTGACACAACCGTTACAGAAGTTGTCATTCATGTCACCACGGCAGATTGCAAGGCCAAAGACTTGGTACGGTGGTCCACCTTCTGTACTGGTGTAAAATCCAGTCTTGCTTGTGTTCTTTGTTAGAGAATTGAATAGGTTGTTCAGGTTGGTTTCATAAGTGCTGTTTGTTGTGTAGTTGCTTGAGGTTTCACAGAAATTGAAAATCAACTGAGAATTTGTGGGTGTATTGAGAAGTGCAAGGGTGAGAAAGGAGAGTATCAGTGTTTGAATCATGATGGCAGGGATTATTTTAGAAAAGTTTGTGTTGAATGAGATACAAGGCTTCTATTTGGTTTAATAAAAAAAAAGGCTTCTATTTATTATTATTATTATTATTATTGACAAAGAAAAGGCTTCTATTTGGTTAATGTTATGTGGTCACTGGTCAGTGGTCTGGTCAAGCAAGTATGGTGTATGGCAGTATGGATATTTGTCGCATCAATCTCCCGAAAGGAAGTCAAAGGTAACCCCGTCATATTCTCACTTGTCCTCTCAAAGCTATCTCCAAGTAAAAATTTTGTATTTCTAAATATTTTTTTAATAAAAAGTAACACAATTAGTATTACTTAACGTTAACTTTATTTATATAATTGTGTTAAATTAATGTCAATCTTTTAAATTAATTAAGTATTGATTTGTGCATATAGTTGCTCGGAAAGCAGGTTGACAACTGCAATCAACATATAATGCCTTAGTAGATGAGTTTGTGATGATATTATCATTAAAAAATAAAAGGAGTTTGCGTTGATATTGATCATATCAACCGGAGTTCATTAAATATCTAAAATTCGCAAAGAAAACTGAGAGGTTTACTTTCTCCGTAGCGCTTCGATGTGTGGTTTTATTCAATTGATAACTTCAAAAACTTAGTGAAATAATTAATTAATTGATAACTTTCTGAAAATTAATTATTTAATTAATTGCAAATATATAACTTCTGAATACCCGATCAGACATCAATGTTCTCTCAATCAAATTAATATTAATAATTATCAATAACGGGCTTGTACTAAATTTGAAATTGCGAATAAATCATGTTATCTGGAGACCAATTAGAGTTTATTTGTCTTGAGCGTCCGTTCGACGTTGAACCCATTATCTATAGAATAACGGTGGAGTCATTAACCATATGGGTTGGACTCCACATTCATAATTATTTTTTCTTGCCTAGTTTTTAATTTAAGCTATAACTAAATAATAAAAAGTGCTGATTTCCGTTTTACACATCAAGGGACCTACTCCTAATGACACATATCACCCTATAATATTTTTAATTAGTTTGATCGCTTAATTCGAGTGTTAATCTAATATTTGATGGTCAAAATTCAATATATAATTGTATCAAACATATTAATTCCTTCACAACCATCACAAAATCGTAAGATTAAATAATTTTCTTTTTAGTTCCGGAAATAAATCGATTTAAAGGTTTTGAAAAATTGTAAGGGAGTGGCTAGTGTCAAACATATAGGATACGTATACTTGTCTAACGCAATAAAATTTTAATTTTTAAGATTGGAATGGTCGATCCAAACCGCTCAAATAGTTCTATATTATAAAATCTTCATGGAGACCAAATTTATATTTTTTCAATTTTTTTTACTATTTTTTTTTTGGAATTTTTCAATATACTCAATCTAAAAAGTTTTGAACCCTTCAATTTTGAAAATTCGAAAAAAATAGTTAGAAAATATGAAAAAATATATAAAATTTGATTTTCAAGGATATTTTAATATAGAGATCATATTGAGCGGTTTGGATCGACCGTTTGGATCGTGTTTGACGACCTATATGTTTGATTCTAGCATTACTCAAATTGTAAATGATATTTTTACTTGTTCTTATTGAGCTTACACTATAACATTTTGTTTCTAACCAAACAATTAGCTAGCTTAGCAATTCCATACCGAGTAGTACTTTAATCAATTGTAACTCCCCCGTTACATGCAACTCTTAACATAACTCCCATTTTTGCCCCATAAAAACAACCCAAAATGTCTCCATCAAAATCACATCTACGAAATCTCTACATTCCTACCATGGCTTCATACAACACTTGTTACCTCTCCATTTTGATTGCTATTGCTTTTCTGTTCTCATACAACACCAACACAGTTCACGCTGCTCGCAACCTAAGCTTGTTTTCAGACCAAAAAATCAATATCATTGATTATACTCCATCAATATGGTACTCCCACGACCCCAAAATAAATCCCTTGCTCAAAGACCGCCTGCTAAAACATGATAAAGACTCTGTGGCAGCAATCCCACCGACAACACATCATGTTGCACCAACCATCACGGTTAGATGTCCACCTTCTTGGAGCTTGAAATTCTTATTCCTTCGGCCATTTTCCTGCAATCGTTTGGGTATTCCGATAATTTTTCCTAAAAAACCATTTGGCTATGGTTGGTCTCACTTTCATCGTCGTCGACCCATTTATCCATGAAGGCCTTGGACTTAATTAAGAACTAAGCACCTATTATTTCATTAGAGTTACCTCTTTGATGACCCACTTTTATGAGCAGCAGAACGGAATGCATCTACATGGAGAGAAAAAGATGTATTGATTTTGTTTGGTTTCAATTTTTATAATCAATTGACGTTGACTGCATCTGTTAGCAATTTCAAACAAATAAATTAATAAGAAAACATTGTTTGTTTTGTATCTGTTTGAAAATGGAGTAATTTGTTGTATCGTTTTCTTCTTTGTCTCTGCATTCTGCTAAATTGTTATCTTATGTTCATTTCAAGTACAATCCAGCTGTCTATTAGATCAAATGTGAAATTAATTTCTGATTTAGACCATAATTTGATTATATAAAATTGTGTATTAACTGTGTTGCAGGTTTTCTCTACAATTGCAGTTCGTTATTTTTAATTTCCACTGTTTTAATTATAACTATTAAAAATACGAAATTTTAATTTAGGATAATATTTTGGTATATTAACATTTGAAACCTGAAATCCTCATCAATAGTATATGTTCGTAATTTTTCAATTGATAATTTGGATTGAAACCCGGTGAAAAAATTCAGTCCTCAACATGATTTTCCTTCAATTTATATACAACTCGTTCTATGTAACCTCATTAATTGAATACTTATTACTGATAAAATGCTTGAGAATTATATGTGATAGAGAATGAGATTTGTATTGAATTGTTATCAAATGATTACAATTACATTGTATTTATAGGCTACTCTAAGTTCACTACTAACCATCTCCAATAGTGCATCTCCTATCAACCCTCTACAATCTCTATTGTTATTAATCTCCAACAATCATACAATCTTGATATCTCCTACCTAATACAATCGATCAGAGATTTGTATTGAATTGTTATCAAATGATTACAATTACATTGTATTTATAGGCTACTCTAAGTTCACTACTAACCATCTCCAATAGTGCATCTCCTACCAACCCTCTACAATCTCTATTGTTATTAATCTCCAACAATCATACAATCTTGATATCTCCTATCTAATACAATCAATCAATCATACTCTAATATCCCCCCTCAAGCTCATCGTAGTGACACATGATCGAGCTTGTCATCTTCAAATGATTTGATCCTTGTCGAAATTGAATTACCAGCTTGCATTTGTACTCCTTGAAGATAGAAAAGAGAAGAAGATAAATAACGAGCTCTTGTGGCTCAATTGGAGAAGAGGAGCTCTTTTGGCTCAATTGAAAGAAAGAAGGAGAGCGAGTTCTTTTGACTCAAGAAGAAGAGAAATGAGCTCTTTTGGCTCAAGAAAAAGAGATGAGCTCTTTTGGCTCGTGCATGCTTTCACAAAGGCTTTTTGCCTAGCATGTGTATGAAGAGGCTCGTGGGAGTCCTCGTGAAAAGAAAAAGAAAGAAAACTTGAGAGCTCTTGGCTCAATTGACTTTTGCCAACATATGTTCTTAGCTCGTTTGAGCATTTGGAGTAATTTAAGAGAAGCAGGAAGAGGAGTTCAATGCTTTTGTGGCATATATGTGTTTCTGGACATGTGAGGGGTTCTGTAATTTTCTCAATCGAAATGGTTAGGGCTAAGGAGTATTTACACACAACAATCTTCTCCTTTTCAGATCACATGCAATCAACGCTCACACACTTGTATGGTATTGGAGGTTGCAACCATTGATGCATTAGTCTAATTTTTTCTTTCATTCCTGTATTCTCTCTGAAGCAAAGTAAAACCATCATTTAAATGTTATTTAGTGCACACAATGCACTGTTGTTTTGACCCGATTGAATTTGAGGCTATGTGAGCATTCGACCAAGGTAGAATTTCGAAGAAGAAATTAGTTGGACCTTCTGCTATCGCCATGTCACCGTGGGCCCTCTGCAACCATCATGCAGCACCTCATCTTCTTCCCATCCATCAAGATTCTAGATCAGTAGCCTTGGCACCTCCTGCGAAGCGGGTTGGACTCGTTGAAACGGGTCGGATCTGAGTTCAGATCTGTCACAGAAGATCGGGTCTTGTCGAAGCGGGTCGGGTATGGTGAGACGGGTCTGAATCGGCAGCTATTTCGAGATGCTACTGATGGAAATCGAAGTAGCAATTCTACCTCGTGACCTTGCCGCTGGTGGTCGTACAAGGGGCTGTGAAGCTGAGCATCGTCGGAGTCTTCCCTTGGCTGAGACCAGATGCGAGGCGGATCCTTTGTAGAGAGGTGAGCGAGGTCGGATCAAATCTGAAGGTGTCGAGTAGAAGCACCTTCCTTTCGGGTTGAGAGAAGGTAAAGGCTTTGAAGGTTTGTAGGAGGTGGTGCTAATGGCGGCACGTCGGATCGGCGGAGCTCGGTGGTTTAGCACAGAGAGACAGAGTTGAGCACAACGACGCACAGTAATGGCGAGGCGAGGTGAGGCGACGCACAGTAATGGCGAGGTTGTTGCGACGGAGATAACGCACGGCGGCGATCTGATCTTGTTTAGATCTTGAGAGAAAGGAGAGAACAAGAGAGATTTGGTACAGGAGATCTGTAGATGGTTTGATAATAGGAATAAAAAGATATTACATAATAAAAGTGTAGCAAATTGAAATGCCGGAATATAAAAAGGACTAGTGAATGCATCGCGCTCTGCGCGATGAATGTTGTATTAAAGTTGATTATTGATCATACAAGTATTACACCAGCAATGCTAAAATATTATACCAGCAAAGTTAAAATATCAAAATCTGAACGGTCTTAAGTGAAGATGAAACTCATTGCTTGAAAAGGAGACCAAACAAAATTTTCAGTAAAGGCAATTATCTAATTTAATCAACAAAGGCGATGATTGTATGCCCATCTAATATTAGAAAGGGGCAGATCTTTTTGCTTGCTATTGATCCTATCAGTTTGAATGTATTAAATTTAATTTATGTTCAAAAGTGACAGCAAAACCTTATAGGTCCAAGTCAAGCATGATTTCCCATCCAAAGAATAAAATTCTCATTGCAAATACCCAGGACTTGTTTTACAGTTGAGAGAGATAAAAGAGAGAAAATTGGTACCCACCTAAATTCATGTTAATTTCATCAGTATAGCAACCACCTATCAACCTGCAAAGCCACGAACGAAGGAAAATCAAGTTAATTTAGTGCATATTAATTGAGAACCAACGTTAAATACAAAAAGGGCGATGGTCTATTGTCCACAAGTTACAATTGGAATAAATGATACCTACCGCTTCACATAATCACATCTAATGAATGGCTTACCTCAAGTTACATTACCTGAATGCAACTGAGAAATGAAACAATCTAAAAGTAAGCTCTTGTAGAACCTTAGTTTCAATAACAACTGAACTGATAACCCATAATTTGCACAACAAAAATATTATCAAATTAACACAACACAAAAGATCCCACTAATTTTTCTTTTTTTTGAACTATGTGAGGGGGATCCCATGAATACAGCTAATTGGAACACGATCCTTACCGGCAATACAATCGCTAACCGGTACCAACTATACCCACATCTGATTAACTCGTACATATCCTATACCAGCTAGAAACCCAACAGTTTATTTCTTTTCTTTATTGCATAAATGAAAAAAAAAGTTGCAGTAAACAATCCATAAAGCAATTGAATTTAAAAAATCAGCATACCAGATAAACTCGACCTTATTGCTAATCTAATCTACGACAACTAAACCTGCAACTTACTAAACAATGAAAATCAAGAATTACCAACAACGACGAATATAAATACCAGCTAATATGTAAAGGGAGGAAAATCATGCGAAAAATAAGATAAATACCTTAACATAAGTCCTACTACTGTAATTAAACGCCTGCACCATACTAATCGAAAGCTGAACTTGATTTATTTTGTCTATCAATTTCTTGTGGAAACTAACACAACAGGAAAATCTAAAAATAAAGAAAAGATTTAAGAAGAGATCAATGGCACAATAAAAGTGAAATCTCAAAAACAAACTGATAATGTGCATTAAAATAAGACCAAACTTTACCCCCAACATTCAGTGAAAAATATCAATAACAAATGTTTTGCTTGTCTTTTCTTTAAGTGGCCAGCAGTTTACATGCCTCCAAGCTTAAATTATATACACACAGGAGAGAGATATCAAGTGGTATTCCACGATCAAACTCCAGATTTGAGAAAACTAAAAGAAAAGGAACACTTAGCTTAATTCTAATGCATTTGTGATTGACAATACAAGTTCTAGTAATTAGACGAATCTGTGTTGAAAAATTAAAATTCAGTAATAAATAATAGAAGGAAGATATAAATACCTATTCTAATCAAACTTGCAGCAAGACTGGCAGTAGGTGAAACAAATTCTAAGGAGCATCTTATTTTAGTGAAGGCAAATGACATGAATGAGCAAAGAAAACTAAAATCAGAAAAGTAACAAAGCTCATTTATTTTATCAGTCTATAATATACACTTTCTGAAAGTAACACTCTAATTATACCCACCAATCTACCATGTCCAAAAAAATATATATATAATATAAGAAAAAAAAATGAAATATGCTTGAACACTCATGTATGTAATTGATCATGCGCAAATAGCAAAGGGAAACTTGTTGAGGTTCTATGCACATCTAGCGCCTGAGTCAACCAAAGAAAATAAAAGTAATTTGCACATTTCAGCTTTAAGTATTTCTAAAATAAAAGAATATCACAAAAAGGATCAGAAACACTTACAATCTCCTTGAAATTTTCAATACTCATTTGAAAGTCATTCAAAATGGAGACCAAACAGCTATGCAACCAAATCGGAGAAACAATCCTCACTGCAAGCCAAAAAAAAAAGAAAAAGAAAAAAAAGGTAAGAAGTAGAAATCATGTAGCTAAGCAAGGACTGAAAAGAAAAGAGAGCAGTTGTCTACCTGCACAGCGTCCCGAAACAATAATGGAAGAAATGATGAGAAGCCACAAATTCCCAACCTGCAAACTGTAGAAGGAGCAGAATAAGAAAGAATTAGGTCAAAATAGAGCACAGGGTCGTTGAGGAAACAACAAAAATCGCAAAAAAGAGAACTTGGATCTGAAAACATTTGAGCAAGAGAAAGAGAAGAGTAAGAGGTGGGAACGACTAAAGAGGGTGCTCACTTGGAAAATGAAGGAAGAATGCGAGACGAAACAGGAGAGGTGCGAAGCTAGGCTCCCATCCTCCCGCGCAAAGCTAGGGTTTCCTCGTGTCTTCCGTCTCCGATCAACCGTCTTTTTGTTTGATCTGAAAGAAATTGTTGCTCAGCCCCTTCCCCGATCTCCCTCTCTCCCAGTGCGTTAAAGGTACTGGTCTTCTCCTTTTTTTTTACGATTGATTGTTCGACTGGCAGAGGAGGAGAAGCTAGAAGCTTCTAAAGAATCGATGTCGATGCGAACCTGGATCATGCACACCGTGCATCCTTGCCCCTCCTATCCTTCATTGGTCCATGTGAGCCACGTCCATTAAGAAGAAAAAGAAACCATCACATGCATTTCCTTGAATTCCGGATAATTAATATACGAAGGATTGAATGTAGCCTTTTGTGGTGCGCAAGAAATCAAAATAGATGGAAGCAAACAGGGAAAAGCACCACGAAACAGAGCCCAGAAGGTTCACAGAAAATCAGTAGCGAACATTTCAGTTGAAACAAACGGGCAAGATTAAATCCATCACCCAAATGGAAAAAATCGGACGGCTGGGATAGAGCCTAAATGAACAGTAATTTTTCAGCTTGGAATTGAATGTTTTATAATAATTCTGTTTATTAGGTGGAATATGATTGAATAGTGGTCATAATTCCTGGAATAGGCGTGAGCCTAATTCCAGAATAGTTCTGACTCAGATACCATGATAGAGAATGAGATTTGTATTGAATTGTTATCAAATGATTACAATTACATTGTATTTATAGGCTACTCTAAGTTCACTACTAACCATCTCCAATAGTGCATCTCCTACCAACCCTCTACGATCTCTATTGTTATTAATCTCCAACAATCATACAATCTTGATATCTCCTACCTAATACAATCAATCAGAGATTTGTATTGAATTGTTATCAAATGATTACAATTACATTGTATTTATAGGCTACTCTAAGTTCACTACTAACCATCTCCAATAGTGCATCTCCTACCAACCCTCTACAATCTCTATTGTTATTAATCTCCAACAATCATACAATCTTGATATCTCCTACCTAATACAATCAATCAATCATACTCTAATAATATGACCATTCAATGTCTCTATCTTCTGCCCTAGAATCTCCTAAAACAAATGCTAATAATTAGATTCACAGAAAATATGTGGGGTCTTTCATTTGTTCTCTTGGTTACAGTAAACATCTTCAAGATTCGTGGGCCAGGTTCGTGACCTAATTAACACGGATTAATTTTTTTTAGATGTAAACACGGATTAATTAGCTCCGCTGCAGCACAGTTTTTAGTGTGGTCATGCCTGATCGAAAATTTTGAAACGACAAAAAAAAAAAAACGCACTTAATATTGCAGAAAAAGCTAATCACATATAATACTTAGGAGACGGGTTTGTGAGGATATTATCAGTTTAAAAAATATTATGATGATATTAACCAAAGATCATTAATCACCTAAATCAGAAAGAAAAAGAAACGGAAAGGAATTTAATATCTCAGAGATCTGGAGCGTGCATGGTACATTTAATTGATAATAACTTTAAAACATTCATGATTAATTAATTGGTAACTAGAAGAAATTAATGATATATTAATTCAGAACTTCTGGAAATTAATTTTCTAATTAATTAATAACTTAAACTCAGGATTAAACTCGATCAGATTAAATGATCTCTCATTAGAATTTAATTCTGGTTTAGCTAAACTTCGAATATTTTGCTGACAAATCGCCGAAATTATTATAATGAAGAATTTGTACAACAAATATTTTAATAGAAACCAAGATTTATTTTTTATTTTAATAAGAACCAAGCAGTTATCCCTTTATAAAACACGTTAATCTCTCTCACATAGTAACCAGTTCATAAAAAAAGTAATTAGGAATATCGCGTTTTTTGAACGAATAAAAAAGACTACTTACCGTATTATAAAATGTGTTATTAATTTTTTACAAATTTCCAACTCTTTGCTCACTTTTCAATAAAAATCTCATAGAAACGTTCAGACAAAAATGTTGACTCGATAAAAAAATAATTTGCAACAAAAACCCTGCATAATTGTTATTTACAAAATTCCCAAAAATTTATTTTAATTTTAAATATGTATTAAATAGATATAATGCATATATTACACAAACGTTATATGCATATCATTGTACATATTTTTTTTAACATGTGTATAATATCATTTTGTTTGAAATATTATTTGATCATTTTAAGGTAACTCCCATTTTTGCCCTATAAAAACAACCCAAAATGTCTCCTTCAAAATCACATCTACGAAATCTCTACATTCCTACCATGGCTTCATACAACACTTGTTACCTCTCCTTTTTTATTGCTATTGCTTTTCTGTTCTCATACAACACCAACACAGTTCACGCTGCTCGCAACCTAAGCTTGTTTTCAGACCAAAAAATCAATATCATAGATAATTATAGTCCATCGACATGGTACTCGCACGACCCCAAAATTAATCCCTTGCTCAAAGACCGCCTGCTAAAACATAATAAAGACTCTGTGGCAGCAATCCCACCAACAACACATCATGTTGCACCGACCATCAGGGTTAGATGTCCACCTTATTTGAGCTTGAAATTCTTTTTCATTCGGCCATTATCCTGCATAAGCATTCGTGTAGGTACTATTCCGATAACTGTTCCTATAAAACCATTTGGTTATGGTTGGGGTCCCTTTCGTGGTGGTCGACCCATTTATCCATGAAGGCCTTGGACTTAAGAATTAAGCACCTATTATTTTATTAGACCTTTACCTCTTTGATGACCCACTTTTATGAGCAGCAGAACGGAATGCACCTACATGGAGAGAAAAATAATCTTATTGATGTTGTTTGGTTTCATTTTTTATAATAAATTTCCGTTGATTGCTTCTGTTAACAATTTCATATAAATAAATTAATAAGAAATATAGTTTGTTTTGTATATGTTTGAAAATGGAGTAATTTGTTGTATCGTTTTCTTCTTTTTCTCTGTATTCTGTTATCTTGTTATCTTACGTTCATTTCAAGTACCAGTCAGCTGTCTATATCAAATGTGAAATTATTTTGTGATTTAACCATAATTTTAATTGCTGGAAGACCTCTCTACAATTTCAGTTCGGAATCTTTTAATTTCCTCTGTTTTAAGAACAGAGCAAATAAATTAGAGAATGAACGTTTGTTATTTGGAATTGGGGCTACGCGCACGGCGCACTACTTCTTTATACCACTTTTATAAGGCCTTTTACATGGCCATAATTCATGTAAATTTGTTAAAATTCGAGCTATTGATCTTGTATTCCAAACTGTAAATATTTGTAGTTAGAAACAAAACTACTTCAAGAGATCAATTGATTACATATTAAATATATTATAGGATCACAAGGTTTTTTCTGCAAGATACATGACCAGTAATAAACAAATAATGTGCATTACTCTGCAATTGATATTTTCCTCCCCGTATTACATGAAATACATTTGCTTGAGGAAACTTTGATTGACATTCACTGCTTTGATCGTCTTCAAAGAACATTATGAGAATTGATATAAAACAAATTTTCTTATAATTTTAATTAGTTTGCAATCAATATATTCTCAGTGTCACAAAATAACTTTATATTTTGCAGCTTAATCATACCGCAATGATTAATTTACACATTACTGTTAAACAAATTTCAGTGATTCCAACAAAAAATTATGACTATAAAAATACGAAATTTTTAGTTTAGGATAATTTTTTGCTGTATTAAACTTTTAAACCAGGAATCCTCATCAATCGTATATGTTCGTAATTTTTCAACTAATGATGTGGATTTAAACGCGATTAAAAAAAATTCAGTCCTCAACATAATTTTGCCTAACATATATAAAACTCGTTCTATGAAACCTCACTAATTGAATACTTATGATGCACGAACAATAGAGAAAAATAATAGAAAAGTATGAACAAGAGAGTTTTTGGGTTTTGAAATCATACAAATTCTCATACTTTTTAATAAAAGTTAATTCTCAAAACTTGACTAACCGTAATAAGACATGACGGTTGTCTCAAATAAGCAGAATACGAAATTCTAAGAAGAAAAAATACATAAAATTACTAAAACAACCCTGAACTTTTAAAAATCATAAAAGAAAGGCCAAAAGTCCATTAAAAAAAAGACTCAGATTGCAAATCTGAGTTGACAATTTGGTCCAAAATGAAGCGTAGCTCCTGTTAAAATTTCAGCCCGATCCAATAGTCGGATCAAAAGTTACATCCACTTTATTGAAGTATGCGCCATACCATATATATTGCATCAACTTATTACCGATGCTTGAGAATTATATGACGTTTCAATGTCTCTATCTTCTACCCTAAAATCTCCTAAAACAAATGGTAATAACTAGACTCACAGAAATTCTGTGGGGTCTTTCATTTGTTCTTTTGCTTACACAGTAAAACATCTTGAAGATTCGTGCCAGGTTTGTGACCTAATTAACACGGATTAATTGCCTCCGCTGCAGCACAGTTTCTAGTGTGGTCATGCCTGATCGAAAATTTTGAAACGACAAATAAAAGAAAAAAACGCACTTAACATTGCAAAAAAGCTAAATCACGTATAACGACTTAGGAGACGAGTTTGCGAGGATATTATCAGTTTAAAAAATATTATGATGATACTAACCAAAGATCACTAATGACCTTATTTAATATCTCAGAATTCTGGAGCGTGCATGGTTTTATTTAATTGATAACTTTTAAACATTCATGATTAATTAATTGGTAACTAGAAGAAATTAATGATACAATTAATTGATAACTTCTGGAAATTAATTTTTTAATTAATTGATAACTTTCAAAACTCAGGATTAAACTCGATCAGATTAAATGATCTCTCAATAGAATTTAATTCTGGTTTAACAAACTCCGAATATTTTGCTGATAAATCGTATGCTCTCGGGACCAATAGCGTTATAAATATTATTATATAATTTATTTCAATTTAGACCATCACTAAAAAATATCTTACAAATATGCATCTATATATCAAAGTCAAACATGACCCCACAATACTATTAATTTACTCACTTTAATTCAGGTGTTTTTGAAAATTATATTTAATTCGGGTGTTATCTGTATATTTGACGGTCCATATATCAAATTCAATTTATAACTGTATCACATATTAGCCCAAAGATTGAAGTTAGTTCCAACACAACCATCGGAAAACCTTACATAAAACATTTAGTTTTTCTTTTTGAAAATTAGTGGATTGATTTGAAATCATTGAAAAAATTAAACACAGAATAATGTTACACTGCTTGTTCTTATTTTTTACAAAATTTACAATATAACCTGCCCATTTTATCTTGAACTAACAATTAATTGTACTGTTTCTAACTAAACAGCTATTTAATTAACCTAGCAAACCTATATCGAGTACTGTAACCAATTATAATTTTGCGCTTCGCCTTGACATGCAACTCTTTACATAACCCCCCGTATTGCCCTATAAATACAACCCAAAATGTCTCCATGAAAATCATCCCTAGGAAATTTAATTTTGTACATTCCTACCATGGCTTTACGCAACACTTCTTACCTCTCCTTCTTCATTGCTATATTGTTTCTGTTATCGTACAACATCGACGCAATTCTCGCCGCTCGCATGCTAGACGTGACTGAACCAAAAGATGAGCCCCTACCAGAAGGTCCCTCACCAGCACCAGAGCTGCCAAAACTCAAACAACCCCAGATAGCAATCCCACCAACATATCTTGCTACACCGACCATCCAACCGAAGCCTGCGGTAATGCCAAGGCCAACAATGCCGAAATTTCGCTCTGGTCCATTTCATTGGCCTTGCATTCATGGCCGTTGGTTTCCTAGACTACGAATTCCTCGTATTCTCCCATGGAAGTTTTGAACTTCAACAATTAACACGTCTTTTATTTCACTTTATAAGCAACCAGATCTTTTTACCTCTTAATTTGATGACCCACTTTTAGGAGGAGCAGAATGTAACACATCTATGTGGACAGAAATAAAGGATTATTAATTTCTTTTAAGATATTTATTATTGGAGAGTTGTCTCTAAAAACCGGTTATTTTTTGTTTTTATAATGCAGCATGGAACAAAATGAATGTAAAAAATATTGCAGGTGCAGTGAGCATGATAATAGTGAAACCACCCAATAACATATGAAAATTGACTAACTTGCTGTATTAATTTCTTCTTTTTCTGCGTTGTACTAAAATGTTATCCTATGTTCATTTCAACTATATTCATTTCAAGTACAAGGCAGGCGTCTATAGGGTTAAATGTGAAGTTAATTTGTGATATACTCATATACACCATCAGGTTTATTATTTAAAATTGTGTTTTAAGTGGGGCTGGAGGACCTCTGTACAAAAGCAGCACCTAATCGTTTGCTTTGCTCTGTTTTAAGAACAGAGCAAATAAATTGGAGTGACGGTTTGTCATTTAGGGAACTAGCTAAAATTTGAGAGCTCTTCCTGATAAAATAAGAAAAATTTAGAACTAAGTTTTCTTACTACTTCAGTTAGTAGAGCAAACGGCCTGACTGAACTCATCCGACTAGGGCTTCAATTTAGGCCCTCAATATAGCCTGAGGTTGTGACAAATGCACAAAACATGAGCCATGTATCTTGTATTTCAATCTTGAAATGTTTGTAGATGGAAAGAAAATTACTTAGGGAGATTGTTACAGTACACACATATTAATTAAATATATATATTCTAGTATACAACGTTTACTTCAAGATACATGACCAGTAACAATGTGCATTACTTTGACGAATATTTTTGTCTCTCTATTGCATGAAATACATTTACTCGGGATATCTTGATTGACGCCCAATGTTTTGACAATTTCAAGGATTATTTTTTTTTAAGATAAATTGGAGGTCTAAGCCACCCAATTTATTTTTAAATTAAATGTCTATGAAAGACTCCCCAGCCGGATTTCGAACCTGCGACCTTTCACTCAAGGAGTCAAGGAGCACTGCTCTTTGTCACTAGACCAAGAGCTGGGTCTCCACTTTCAAGGATTTATTATGATAAATAGTGTGATACAAGATTGCTTATGATTCTAATCAACTCTCAATCAATTTGCAGCAATATAAATTACACGGTGGTTAATATAATTTTCAGCTTACAACAAAATAATGTTAAATTTACACATTTCTGTTAAACATTTTTAGTGATTCCATAAAAAAAAATATCTGATCATCAAAAAGTTCTATCTTAATTTAGATTACCGAGGGTATGGTTCGGTACATGAAACCTCATTAATTGAATATTTAACTGATGATGTGCTTGTAGAATTAGATGATATTTCCATGTCTCTATCCTCAACACTAGTCTCCCCTAAAACAAATGCAGGCTTTGATGGAGGTGTGATTTGCATCCGTTTTCTGGTTAGCATGAGATTAACTGAAAATATGTTGGGCCTTTCATTTGGTCTCTCTTGCACACACAGTAAAGCAATGTTGATGCATCGCACAATTTCATGATTCGTGTTAGGTTCGTGACTTAAACACGGATCAATTAGCTCTGTTGCAGCTCCATTTGTCCAGTGTTCCCATGCCTGTTTGAAAATTTTTTGGAAAGAGAAAGTAAACATACTTAATGTTGGTACAACAACTAATTACATAGACAATATTTAAACAAAAGTGCCACATATATTGCCATGTTTTCTGTCAACGCTGTAGTACATATATGTACCAGACTGTAAAATATTTTATTTTTTGGGTTTTTTGTGAAATGAAAGGTTCTCTTCGTTTATTTGATAAATTGTGCAGGACAACTAGTCCAATTTAAAAATTTTGTAACTGAAAAATTAGTGTACCTCAAATACTTACATAATTGAGGAGATTCCCCGCACTGGTACTGGAAAAGCTGCTATTACTTCTTCCAGTAATTATCTCCAAAATTAACACACCAAAGCTAAACATGTCCACTTTTGTTGAGACAGTTCCATGTATCGCATACTCTGGTGCCATATATCCACTAGGAATAAAAAAAATTACAAAATTAAAGATAGAACATAATTAGTTCATTTGGGATTAAGTTAAAATTTGAAATGAACTCCAGAACAAGTTTTAAGTTCCATTGTACAAGTGCAATAGAAACAAATGTTATATGTTTATGGCTTTGTAGACAATACCATTCTCATGAACACTGTTCTTTCTCCTTTTGGATATCTTTCGCAGAATCCCCACTACTTTTAAATGGTCACTCTGACATGAGATAGTAATTTGTCTTTTAATAAAACAATTTATACGCTTTCCATGTCTCAGAATGTGCAGTATGACCTTTATCAACAGCTGAATAAAATAAATGTTGTCATATTGATTTAATGTAATATTTGATATCAATAAAAACGTAAACACTTAGGGAAAAAACAATAATAATAACAACATTAATAACGTGTGAGTACTGCATGGTATATTGAGTTATATAGAAAATAATATGTAATTAGTGTATGTTTACTTACTATGTTCCCACCACCTTAGATGTCTTGCTTTGAGTACGGTCTCCGCCAAGAAGCCTTGCCAATCCAAAATCAGATATCTTTGGGTTCATATTTTCATCTAATAGAATATTGCCAGCTTTTAAATCACGATGAACTATTTGCATCGGTGAGTCTTGATGGAGATACAACAACCCTTTCGATATTCCTTTGATGATTTTAAGTCGTTCTTCCCAGTTTAACTTTCTCGTGCTCGTCTCATCTGAAAATGAAGCCACTAAAATTTGGTCAAAGGACAATGTAATGAAATATGGCAAATAAAAAGTTTCCAGGAAAATAGAGTAAAATAATTTTCGTGCACGCTATCAAAATTAACTACCAAATATTAGAGTATCGAGGCTTTTGTTCTGAATGTATTCATAAACAAGCAGCATTTCTTTCTTTTCCATGCAAACACCTAGCAATCTGACAAGATTTTTGTGCTGAAGCTCAGATAGAAATTGAACTTCATTTAATAATTCTTTCAATCCTTGATGTGAGCCCGTTGAAAGCCTTTTGACAGCAATTTCACGCCCATTTAGCAGTTTTCCCTGTTAACAGGAAATAACAAACTAATTGTTGTTATGCACAGCAAAACTATATATGGCATTTCCCTGTGGTTTCTACCTTAATAAAAAAAATCATAATGATATTGATATGTTTTAGCAACTTTAAATTAGTGGACAAAGAGCTAATTGTCTTATGTTTCAAACTTTTCAATTATCTTTTTTAATATACATTCTACAGAACCTTTTAGGGGAAATAGAAAAGGAAGGAAGGTATTTTGGTGTAGAGATGAAAATTACTGTTGGGATCTGAAAGAGAAAAGGATGTATTAGTACCTTATAGACAGCACCAAAACCCCCTTCGCCTAGTTTATTTGCATGTGAGAAATCTTCTGTAGCTTTCTGAAGTGTAGAGAATTCAAAAAGCAAAGATTTTCCACCATTCACATTTTCAAGAAAGTATTTCTCATCTGGAAATAAAAAATTTTAATTAAATCAGAAGGAACAATTATTAATTTCATCGTACATCGTGAAGACTCCGATTTAAAGCTGTGTAGACCAATATCAAATTACCATATCCGTAGTCCTAATCCTCTGGCCAGTTTACAGACAGACAGCTTTAATAAAGTTAATTAAGGTTCAATTAAATGAACAATGAAAATTGTACCCACTGTAATTTTGCTTCCCACAACTGAAAGTGGAGGCTATATTTGAGCCAAATTAAAGGAGTGAAGAGCTCACTAATTCTATTGCTTGATTTCTTTCTTCTTTGTACGGAAATCAACAGGAAAATTGCAAAAGCAGTCGACGAGAGAACCAAAGGAAGTGCAATACCCAGAGCAATTGGTACTGTATTTTTATTTTTCCCTAAAAATAAAAAAATTAAGAATCATTAATAATAATTTTTTTTTTTGAAACAAGTAGGCAATAACGCCTACCACTTCCATTTGATCAGAAGATAAGTATTACAAAAAACAATACAACTCTATCACTCTTACTGCACTGGAATCATTACTAATAATTGACCAATATAATTCTATAATAGACATTAATTTGTTCTCTTTTACCTGAGATATGGACCCGGACATAATAATGTCTGAAAGTCCCTTCGCATGTTCCATGACATCAAACCAAATCTCCTCCCGCACAGGACTGTGCAGCACACCCATTTGCACCGTCCGATCTGATCTTTTTGGTTAAGGGAGCCCCGTGCATAATACCAGATCGTTAGGCCCGAACCGTCCAGATCAGATCGGACGATGCAGATGGGTGCGCTGCACCGTCCCGCGCGGGAGGGGATAGGGATTTCATGACATGCCTTGACAATTTCAACTGAAACTGCAATGTTGACCATAATTAAACTTGTTACGGCTTAAAAATTAATATTAAATTGTTGTGACGCGCTTCTAATCAAATTACATAAGTTGACTCTCTTTCCACCTTAATTCCTTTCTGACTTGCAAATTCAAGTCTTCATCTTTAGTTTAAAACATAATGATGACAGCTCATAAACAGATACCCCCAAAAATTATTTAACTTATTTTTCTAAAGGATATTTTCACAATCGGAATAATAACAATGGTGATGGCGATAGGTCATCACTTGCCTCTACAAATATGGTTTCTTAATGTTAACCAGTACCAACTATTTCGATACTATGAAATTTTTTTTGTTTTATTTTTGGCATAGTTTAATTTAAAATACGCATAAAAATGACAACAAGAATAAGTTGATATGGTAACTGTTTCAAGTTTACCTTTCCTTGGTCTTTCAGGAGCTTTAGGTGCTTCAGGTGCTTCTTGTGGGGGTGACATAACTGGTAGAGGGCTAACAGGTGGAAGTGTTGGCACAACAACTAATGGATCTAAATTAAAAAATTTATCGGTTTCGTACCACAATATACAACTGGCTGTAAGAGAAATTCCCAACACATTTCCATAGCAATGCTCCTCTATTCGCTGCATAGACACATTAAGACACTGAAGACATTGATCTCCAGTAAGATCCCTTGTGCACTGCACCAATCCATAGATTTGGTCTGAAGCTGTTAAATTCACCATGCCAGTTGAAAACATCCGACCCGATTGCACAGCGTTCGTGGAAATTAAATTCATCATCTTTACAACAGCCAGCTCAAATTGATATGGGTCAGACCAATTTTGTGGGTTGTACACATCGTACCCATCCATGGCCAAATCCGAGAAGAATTGTCTGTTAGAGTATCGTAGCATGCACACCTCATACCAAACAATTGCACCTCGGCTGTATGGACAGAGGTTAGGGAGATTCTCCGACGCCATGGTAAGACAACTGGTACAGTCACTTGCTTTAATGTCGCCACGGCAAAGAGATGACCCATAGACCCGGTTTGGTACGCTACCTATAGTGTCGTTGCAGAAACCAGTTTGTGATGTGTTTTGGATTAGTGAAGAGAATAAGATTTTTAGGTTGGTTTCGAAAGGGCTTCCCGTGGCATAGGTTGTGCTGTTTTCACAGATATCGTTGTTTATGAATTGAGCTTTTGTATTGGATGGAAGTTGATTGAGCACTACACAAGCAAGGATAATTTGTAGGGAAAACATGTTTTGGCTTTTTGTATTTGTGTTTTAGTAATTATTTGATGATCTAGCTACCTCTAATAGCTTGATGGAACGAGGAAGACCGCGTTTAAGAAGCTAAGGTTGGAGCTTCTTGTTGGTTAAGCTTCAATTATTTGTGTTTTAGTTATCTAGCCAAAAAGTCAAAGAAATTAATTCAGTCTCAAGTTAAGACCACACACCTGGAAGACTCACCTTTGCTCTTGCATATCAAAATTGTTAAGATGTTCTGCAATTACACTTCTTTTATTTTGTAAGCACATGTGATCCTTTCAAGATTATATATTTAATTTAGGCGTATGACTTGTGGACATTTATGGGACTTTACTTTCAAACAAGTGTCCATGTACTGCTTTCCCTCCAATATTATTAGGCAAATTTAATTTGTTGACGGACTTGTTTTATTTGAAAACTCTGTACCCTGTAGAGAGTTACTAGGTTAGAACAGATTAACATGCTATTATTTGGTTGCTGTTAGACTGGTAGTACAACTGTACAAGACTTCAAGTGCAAGTGCATATTAATATATATTAGTCACATTCAACGAAGGCTTTCCTACAGTTATCAGCTTCTGATTAAATTAAACAAATTAATATGACATCATATAGGCGGATTATGTTGAAGGCAGTGACGTCTTGTAATAATTTATTTTTCGGGATATTTTAAGGTGAACTAAAATTTTAAGCGGGTATAAACGCTTATCAATAGCACTTCGTCATTTTGAAAAAAGTCTATATTTCGACACATTAAAAAAATAGTCCATTATATTTATTTTCCTTTATTTATTAATTTTTTTGAACCAAAATATCATTTTTTTTTGTGACTCGTACTTTTTTACTAGCTGATGCATTGTGGTTACGCCGAGCACTTTGTTTCTGTAAGAAAAACAAGTCAGAGTTCATACAATACAGCGGAAGACTTTGATCGTTTTTCTTTCACAATTTCGCACCACAGCGTCTTGCTTGCCTTCTCCTTGCTCCTACCACTGGTGGATCGCTATAAGAAACCACACTATTCACAGTCCAAGTGCCTACTAGACTGCTCAAACCGAAATCACTCAAATCGGTGTAGGAATCACTCTCTAATGGTGATTTGTGCCTTTTTGGAGAAAAACACAAATGAAGTGGAGTTTCTCTCTCTTAATTCTATCTTACACACACTGAAATGACCATATCAGTGTATATATTAAAAACAATTCGCACCCTTTAGCAAAGAGATGCAATTGACTGGGTCTTATCCAATTGGATCCTTTCGGCCCATTATTGTTTATGGACCACAGGCCCACAAACATCTCCACAATTCCTACAATCTCCCTCTTGGAGATGTTTCTCTTGCAGTCAAGTATTCATATAGCAAATGGACCGTGCGACCAGTGATACCTACAAACCTGTATCCTAGAGGAAGCCGGTTAAGACTATCTAGGACATTTAACAAATTGTTAAGTAAATCAGTATCTCATTCCCTAGGTTAATTTGACTCACACCTGACTAAGCACTTCACACTCCCTGTTGGACAATGCTTAATCACTAATTATTTACATGTATTCCCAATTTATGTCCCAAATGACATAATTTGGCTGCGCAGTGAATCACAAGTAAATCAAATGGTGTAATCACAATTACCTTCCTTTTGCACTCATGTCACTAAATTAGAAACTGACAGCTTTCCGAGAAATGCCCCGACAGACGGTATCAATGCTTCGCCATTGGTAGCATAACGTAGTAGCATTCATCAGCTCCCTCTCTTATGACATAGTCAAGAGTAATAAGGGTATGATAATGTTATGGGACTCACACAATGAGAAGGCAGGGATTGACTAATAAAAGTCACTTAACTCATTTTCCATACGTCGCTAAGCGCGTGCAGTATGAAATGCATGCTACAGTGTTTTTCTGCCTTAAGCAGACGCATGTCTCCTTAATATAAACACTGTACAAGTCTAAGTTCAGTTACAAACTATGCATCTATGGTCTAGATTGCATCCATTGTAACTAACTCTGAGTGACTTCGCAACCACACTTCTAAAGTGTCCAGCAAGTCCACTCACCTTGGCTAAATAGGCTACATGAATTGCGGGGAACAAATCATGTTGACCACATAATTGTAGTCTCATCTCAGTCCTTGACTAAGGCGACATTGACTTACGCTCATTCCCAGAATGCAAATAGGTCAATATAGTCTAATCTCTGCACATCCTGGATGTCAGAGTCGATTGCTCATGTGAAAGAGCCAATCTCAGCCTATGACATGCTACCATCTGTGCTAACATTTAATTGAACAATATAATTAACTTGTAAGCAACAAAGCATCAAATTTATTAACTATATCAATCATGTTCAAATATATACATACAACAATCAAGTCAAATATAGTAGCAAATATAATCACATTCTACGAAGACCTAGCGCCTTCACATGCGCTATAAACTGATCCCTTGGGATGGATTTTGTAAGCGGATCAGCAATCATCTTTTTAGTAGAAATATATTCTAAAGCTACTTTTCTATGTGTTAATCTGTCTCTAACAAAATGATATCTCATTTGAATGTGTTTGGTTTTTTCATGATACTTGGGATCTTTAGAGTATGCAATTGATGCCATACTATCACAATAAAGAGTCACTGGTTTCTCACAAACCGCGACAATCCCTAAGTGTTTCAGGAAACGTCTCAACCAAATAGCATTTTTTACAGCTTCCGCACATGCTATATACTCCGCTTCCATAGTGGATAAAGCAATGCACTCTTGCTTTGTGCTTCTCCAAGAGATAGCACCGTTACCAAGTATGAACACATAACCCGAAGTTGACTTGCGTTCATCAGAGTCCCCGCCCCAATCGGCATCACTATAACCGATTAGTTTCACATCTTTTCCTTGATAACATAGCATGTAATCTGCGGTGCCTTTGAGATATCTAAATATCCTCTTCACAGCTTTCCAGTGCTCAGGATCTGGATTGACTTGGAAGCGACTTACCAAGCCCACTGCATGGCAGATGTCGTGTCTTGTACACATCATAGCGTACATTAGACTTCCCACGGCACTAGAATAAGACATTCCTTTCATAATGTCTTTCATATTCTGCTTTTCCTCTTCAGTCTTGGGACACATACTCACACTAAGGCCAATATTTCTTTCAACGGGAGTGTCAAAAGGTTTACACATGTCCATCTTGAACTTCTCAAATACCTTCTTAATGTAAGTCTCTTGAGACAAACCAAGAAACTTCTTAGAACGGTCCCTTGAAATTTTGACACCCAGCACATAGCTGGCTTCACCCATATCCTTCATGTCAAATGTAGATGAGAGCATTTCTTGAGTTGAAGTAATCAACTCCATATCATTTCCAGCCAACAATATGTCATCTACATATAGAGTTAGAACTATGAAACTACCTTTGAACCGTTTAATATACACGCAATGGTCTTCCTCAATCATCTCAAATCCATTTGACAAAATGGCTTGGTGAAATTTGAGGTACCACTGACGTGAAGCCTGCTTGAGACCGTATATGGAACGGCGGAGTTTGCACACCTTGTGCTCCTCCCCTTTAGCTTCAAACCCAGTGGGCTGATCCATATATATCTCCTCATCAAGTTCTCCATTGAGAAAAGCAGTCTTTACGTCCATTTGGTAAAGTTTTAAATTCATAGATGCAACCAATGCTAGAATGATACGGATAGAGGCAAACCTTACTACCGGTGAGAAAGTTTCCTCATAATCCACTCCCTCTACTTGGGTGTATCCCTTCGCAACTAAGCGAGCCTTATATCTGTCGATTGACCCATCTGCCTTGCGCTTAACCTTGAGAACCCACTTGTTCCCAACTGTCTTGCGCCCCGGTGGTAATACGACCAAGTCCCAAACCTGATTCTTTTTCATTGAATCCATCTCCTCTTTTAATGCAGCAAGCCACTCTTTGGCTTCCGGACTAGACAGTGCATCTGCAACTGTTCTAGGTTCAATAATATCCTCG
Organism: Rhynchospora pubera; assembly: GCA_028095005.1. Lineage (NCBI taxonomy): Eukaryota > Viridiplantae > Streptophyta > Magnoliopsida > Poales > Cyperaceae > Rhynchospora > Rhynchospora pubera. The sequence continues at coordinate 79,964,600 of CM051462.1, forward strand.
ACTGCAACAAGGAAACATTCACCTTCCTCGATTTCAAATCGACGGCGAGGTACTTTTCCTCGTGCACTTTTGCGAGGTTCCGGATGTCTCTGCTGACTTTCCTGCGGATCACAGTCACTGGCCACGGATCCCAGTTGCGGGTCGCGGCCTATTGCCATAGACCGTGAATCATCAACCCGAGAGACATTCTGCTCTAACTCTTCACGAGAAACTATATCTTTAGTAGCAGGAACTAATTCAAACAATTCTAATGTACTAACCTCCCTCTGTCTCGGGAATTCCTCCTCGAGGAATGTGGCATCTCTTGCTTCAAATTCTGTGACCGTACCGCTAAGATCCTCTCCAATAAATACATAACCCTTGGATTGTTCAAAGTATCTAATAAAAATACACTTCTTTCCACGAGGGCCAAGTTTTCCGTATTTATGAGATGTATCTAGAACATACGCCATTGACCCCCAAGGACGCAGATCAACCAAACTTGGTTTTCTGCTAGTCCATAGTTCATAAGGCGTTGTTGACACAGATTTTGTTGGTACAAGGTTTAGTACATATGCCGCAGTTAACAACGCATCTCCCCAAAAGGAAATCGGAAGTTTAGCCTGCGCCATCATGGAACGGACCATTTCCAATAATGTCCTATTCCTTCTCTCTGCTACTCCATTTTGTTGTGGAGTTCCAGGAATTGTAAGCTGCCTTACTATTCCTTTTTCATCACACAGCTTCTTGAATTCATCTGATAGGTACTCACGACCTCGATCAGTTCTAAGAGCCTTTATAGTTGTACCTAATTGATTCTCAACTAAAGTCATATAGCTCTTAAAACAACTCAAGGCATCAGACTTGTGAGAAATCAAATAGACTTGACTATACCTCGTGTAGTCATCTATAAAGGTGATGAAATAAACTCCACCATGTCTAGCTCTCACATTCATTGGACCACAAATGTCCGAATGAATCAATTGTAGAGGAGAAGTGGCTCGAATAGCCTTGCCAAAAGGCTTTCGAATTGCTTTACCTGCTAGACAGTGCTCACATGTTGGAAGATTGAACTTGGCTGCCGATCCTAAAAGACCATCCTTAGCCAATCTATTCATTCTATCCACACCAATGTGACACAGTCTTGCGTGCCACTTTTTAACATCACAATCATTATCAGATATCACATAAGAAGAAGAATCATAAGCAGTAGAATAATTAATTGTATCTAGAATTATAAAATTATCTTTTAAGTAGCCATTACCAATAAGACAATCATTCAGATACAATTCAACACATGTTCCAACAAAAACAACACGAAATCCAAGTTTAACAAGCAAACACACTGATACAAGACTCTGCCTAATTTCTGGAGCATACAACACATCATGCAATAACAATTTGTGTCCACTATTAAACACAAGTTCACAGGTTCCAATCCCTTAGGACTTCAACCTTGCTGTTGTTACCCATGTATATGTGTCGACTACCCGCTGGAATGCGACGGAAGTCCACAAATGCATATTTGTCCCTAGTTATGTGGTCTGTTGCTGCTGAGTCTACAGTCCAAACAGGAAATGTCTCAGCCAATAAAGCACAACTAGATACATAAACATTAGATTTACAACAAGAGGATTGGGCGCTTACCTTCTTCGGCTTTGTGCATTCACGAGCGAAGTGCCCCAACTGCTCACAGTTGTAACAAATCATCTTTGATTTGTCTTTCCTCTTTTCTTGCTTGTTTTTCTTCTTCTTTCCACCACCGAAACCACTTGGTTTGGAAGAAGAAGCACCAGCCAAAGAAGAAGCCCCATCAGACTTTCCTCTCTTGCGCTTGTCATGTTTCTTTTGGGCCTCCGATGAAACCACAAAGGCTTCTTCGGTTCCCTTCTCAGAAATCAACCGCTCCTCCTCGAGCTCAACATGACAAGCCACATCCTCAAACTTGCGGATGTTATCATTGTGAGTCAGGTTAAACCTCATATGATCCCAAGACTTGGGCAATGAGCGAATAACTGCCTGCACTTCTTGCTCATCAGTCATGTTGTTACCCGCTGCATTCAACTCACTTATCATGTTTGACATGGTCATAAGATGCTCCCGCATGGTGTGCTCGAGACGCTTCTTATACCCTTCAAACCTAAGTGTTAGTTGGCGCAGACGGGTGGTTGATGTACCACCAAACTCGAGCTTCACAGCATCCCAGAGCTGTTTAGCGTGTTTGAACTTCTCAAAGCGCAAAATTAGAGGATTAGACATGCTGCTCAACAACAGGACACGAGCAACCTTGTCTTTCATCTTCCAGGCATCATATTCCGTGCGTACCTCACCCGACTTAGGTTCAGTCATGTGCTTCTCAAGGCCTTCGAGCACCCCCTCATTGTCTAAGAGATACTGAACCTTCCTGTGCCACATATCCCAGTTGTGGAGGCTCAGTTTCTCCCCTTGGTTGAGGTCATTGATAATGCTCTTGCTAACCGACATCTCCAAAATACATATCAGAGACAATACATAGTGTATGCATGTTAGCACAAACACAATAGATTCTACCACACAATTTCTAATCAACTTAGAAATAATATTATCTTGGTCGATCAATCGAAAGTGCCTAGGGCAACAAACATCTCTCACGACCGAGGAGTATTATCCTACTTGATTTAATTTGTGCAAAATCACAGAATATGGATGAGACCCATCATCTACCAATCCATATTCACCCATCAAAATGCACTACTTTGCAACTTGTATGACAAATACCTTATGTACCATCATATAATCAAGGTTGTTGGACATAATAGTACTCACTTGTACCATTCAAACAAACAATTGGTTAAAGGTAACCATTAAACACAGAATTATCACCAAGATAATCTTTGAGTTGTTGGTCAGGCATATACATACCATCTCTGGTTCAATTGTGTTCAAATTTCGTGAAAAATGCAAGTCTCAGACCAAAACTATACTCCACGAGTCGCAACATGCATCTTGTCTAGAAATTTGATTCGCACCCTTTCGGTAAATCGGCAATAACTTTCTGTAAACTGATCTGATTTTCGAGTTCTTGGCCATTCTGGAAAGTAGACTCGACGCACTTTCCAATAGAATAAACCGCACTCGAATCGGAGTTACAGATCTTAAGTTATGTCCAAAACAATCCGACTGTACGAGTTTACAAAATCTGATTCGCACCCTTTCGGTAAATCGGCAATAACTTTTTGTACACTGATCTGATTTTCGAGTTCTTGGACATTCTGGAAAGTAGACTCGAAGCATTTTCCAATACGACAAACCTCACTCGAATCGGACTTACAGATCTTAAGTTATGCCCAAAACAATACGACTGTACGAGTTTACAAATTCTGGACTGTACTTATTCGAGTTTTTCACAAAATTTTCATATAAAACCACGAAATTTAAGTCTTATGAACACAAAATTACAACTAGAATTTAAAGTAAGACTCTAATGGTGCATTAGAATCGAAAAGAAGAGTATGGCTCTGATACCAATGTAAGAAAAATAAGTCAGAGTTCATACAATACAGCGGAAGACTTGGATCGTTCTTCTTTCACAATTTCGCACCACAGCGCCTTGCTTGCCTTCTCCTTGCTCCTACCACTAGTGGATCGCTATAAGAAACCACACTATTCACAATCCAAGTGCCTACTAGACTGCTCAAACCGAAATCACTCAAATCGGTGTAGGAATCACTCTCTAATGGTGATTTGTGCCTTTTTGGAGAAAAACACAAATGAAGTGGAGTTTCCCTCTCTCTTAATTCGGTCTTACACACACTGAAATGACCATATCAGTGTATATATTAAAAACAATTCGCACCCTTTAGCAAAGAGATGCAATTGACTGGGTCTTATCCAATTGGATCCTTTCAGCCCATTATTGTTTATGGTCCACAGGCCCACAAACATCTCCACAATTCCTACAGTTTCATAAAAAAATGAAAAATATATATATATATACATATGTATATAAAACAGATTGAGATATATTTTTTCAGCCGGCGTCCGGTTCCTTTTTTTCTTACTGAAACAAAAGTTTGATTATGTGGTAATAGCTTATTAGTAAGAGTCATGGAGCTTGGTGCTAAGGTATTTGTGTGGTTAAACAAAAAGTCAGGAGTCAATGTAGAAAATAACAATCAACTTTTGTCATTAACAAAAGTTGGCTGTCTTTTTCCACGTTGATTTGTTTCTTTTTTTTGCTCTACCACACATTTATATCTTTTCTGGTTTTCTCTTTCAATAGCACTGTCAGTAATAATTGTATAAAAATATAGCTCATTTTCCTACTTATTGGGTATATTGATTATTATCTGAACTAGTGTTTACCACAAACCCAACGGGTCAGATCCGACCCGGGATAAACCCGTCTCGTTTCCCGACCCGACCCGGACCGTGCCAAACACCGTGATGGACCGAGAGGGTGGTCCGGGTCGGGTTTATCACGGATTTATCACGTGCCAAAAACCCGTGGCCCGTGATAATCCGTGAACCGTAGGGGTTTGGACCGGACCGAACCGGACCGTTTGATAAACCCTATTCTGAACCCGAATAATAACAAAGATGATCAATTTTTTTTTTAAAAGTCTGTTTCTGTGCTTTCCAGGAATTCTTTGTCCATCCGCCGAATTAACGAAAACACTGAAAAAAAATTCTTTAAATGACTAAAATACCCTCCGTTTTCTTTGCACTAGCACTCTCCGAAAACAATTTGTTGCCTCCATTTTCATTCTATGAATGGAAACGGAAAAGTGGAAGAAGAGAAAAGCTTCAATCCTGTTCCATGGATAGTCAATCACATCATTCTGATTTCTGTCATGTCGCTTTATGTTCCTCTAATTTTGATCGTTTTGAAAAAATAGGTGGAAATATGTGGAGAAATATAGAGATTGAACAGGCCCGGAGGGTATTTTGGTCATCTAAGAAAGACAGAAGTGTTTCGCTAATTCTGTAAGTGCCCAAACAGTTCCCTTCTCTCCTTTTTTTTTTTTCTGTTGAGTATTCCCTTCCGTCCCAAACAACAAAAAATAGTTCTGTTTCAGTTATTATTTTCATACTTAATTGTTTTTGTGTGTGGTTCGGATTAAAATCTGATTCCTTATGTAATTGGGGGCTGTTTCAGCTTGTGCCTACGAGGTGTTTGATTAATTTCCTCAAAGAGCATCTTGTATCATATTTCTTTAAATAGCATTTTTTGGTATTTAGAATTTGGCAGGGCAATTTTGCAGGAGATATTGCTTCAAGAAGCAGTGCATTATTATATATCTCTATTAATTGTTATGTAGTACTTAACTGGCAACTTAATCCTGAATTACCATAGTTCATTTATTATTGGCTTACTGCAGAGTATCAGTCTCTGTTGCAGGTTAAGTAGCAGTTAAGTTATTTTATGAAACCATATTCTTTGCCAGATCTGCCTGTTTGGTAATTCATACCAAACTGGTGGTATATTCAAATTTAAATCGGATTATGTTAAGGGTGGCAGCCAAGCTATGGTGGATCACCATTTAAGAACAGGTTTGTTGGTTATTTTTATAATTTGTATTAGGCAAATTGATAGTTAAAAGGCACACGTAGCAATCGGCAATTTCATTTTCTGCCAGCCGGAATCGGCATTGGAATTGAAATATAACGTGGGTTTGAGATATGCTGTAATTCGGAAAACTTCATTGGTTTCTAATTAACATGTGCTTTTCGATTTTATTTTTTTTGAAATTAAATTGGAGGTCTAACCGGAATTAGTACTCAAAGAAGTTTTGGCATGTGTACAATCTTAGAGAAAACATGCCTAGCCGCTTTCTTTTTTTCTTTTTTCTTTTGTATAGGTTCTAGTGTTTAGTTCTTTTTTTTATTCTTTTTTTTTCTTCCTTTCTTTTTCCTTTTTCTGTAATTAATTTTATTATTAATAAAATTTGTCGGTGTGGTACTTTGCCACCCGTTCCTCAAAAAAAAAAAAAATTGGAGGTCTAAACTATCCAACTTATTTTTAAATTAAATTAAATGTCTATAAAAGACCCCCCAGCCGAGTTTCGAACCTGCGACCTTTCCACTCAAAAAGTTACGGTGCATTGCTTTTTGCCACCAGACCAATAGCTGCGATTTTATAATACCCTATCAATAAAGATCTGGTACGAAATCTTTAATTAAGAAATCTTTAATTTATATTTTAATAAGATCTGCCTAAGACCATGTGCTTTGGAATTAAATATTGCTTCTTTTTACTTCCCAGAAGTAAAATGAAAAGTTAGATATAAAATATAAAGTTATTCAAAATGTGGACAAGTCAAGTGGAAATATTAATTAGATGAACTGTATTGGAGAACATATATTCAAAATATCAATCGATTTATTTAATTTCACTATCCAATAGCTACACGCCTTCATAAGGCTGTTTAGTTTGCAAACATAATATGGTTAATAATTGGCAGCCTGTACAAAGTTCTTACACTTGCCATAAAACAAAATATATCCTTTTAAATATTTCGGTAGTAGACACCGGTATCACTGCGTACCACTCCGTTTGGATGGTGCTAGAAATAAGGGAATAGTCTTTTTCTAGGCATAAATTTATTCTTAATCATCTAAATTCTTTATAAAGTTACACACTTCCCAATATTATTCCTCTTATTGCTCTTATTCCTAAGCAATCCAAACGGAATACAACAGATAAATAATTTCACCTTAAATCATATACAAATATACAAATATAAAATAATAGAATCCATTTTAACAACCATTTAAAGACAAGTGGCATTTTCTAAAATCGCATGGGATTTAGGCATACAAACGAGCTTCACAATCACAGGCCAGAATATTATAGGTCCCCGGAATCCCGATCCAGTGGTGGAACCCAAGTTGGATCAGAATAAAAAAATTTAAATCTGGCATACTTCACAAGACAACTCAAGCTTCCAGCAGCACCTTCCCTTCGACTACAATCACATAACACACAAAGACGATTAAAGGATTGTCTAAGACACTTATAACATTGATGCTCTGACAAATCCCTCATACATTGTGCCATTCCATATACTCGTGAACCGTCATTTCCTCGCGTATCAACTCCAGTAGCAAACATCCTTACTGTTTTATTGTATGCTGCAATTTTAGAAATGGATTTGATCATGGATAAGACCTTCTTCGTGGACTGGTCCTGGATGAATGGACCTGTTGCCGTACCATTCAAAATGAATTGTAATGGACCTGGTGCCGTGCATTGTCCGAATTGTTGTTCAAGAGTACTCAATTGGAAAAAGAAATTGTCGGCTGAATACCGAATAGCACACTTGTCCAAATACGCAATACCACCGTCGTCATAAGGGCAGGATCCTAGAAGGTGTTGGGAGCCTTTTACGAGGCAACTGGTACAGGATTCATTGCTGATCCCACTTAGACATTGTGCAAGGCCATAAACTTGGTGTGGTGGTTCACCTACAATAGATGCAGCAAATCCAGATATTGGTGTGATTTGGGTTAAGGAAGATATCAGAAGGTTCAGGTTCGGTTCATCACTGCTGTTTCTGATGCTGTAGTTTATTGGTGGGTAATAGTTGTTTGATGTGAAGCTGTGGTTACCAACACTCATGTTTTTGCTGGTACTGTAATTTCTGAGGAAAAAGTTTGTGGTTTCACATCTTAGTGAAATTAATTGAGCAGGAAATGCGAGTGTTGTGAGAGGAACAATTGCAAGAAGAGAGACCAGGATGTGTGGTGAGATGATCATGGTGATAGATAGAAATTGGCTCATAGTATCTTGTGAGTAAATCAGCAATTTATATTGGGCTCTATCGCTGACTTTTTTTAATGAATAAATCAACTTTAATTTGGGCTGTGTCAAAATGTTAATTCCATATTCCTTTTCTAGTTTATGTCTTCATGTTTCAACAAATATGATCTAGCTAGGACTTAATTGTTAACATTAATTATAAATTTGTCAAGTAAGTTTACATGATAATAACAACAAAAATTTTTGCAAACTCCCATATAATTTGTACAAGAATTAAATCTTTATTTTTTTTTAGCAATTAAACTCGTACCTTCACTTCAAAGAATAGATAATTAATATTATAACAAATTACTGTTGATGGATCGGGGATAGCTGTCTGGGTATCTGAAATATATTTTCTTTCATTTTCCATATTGTCTATTTTTATTTAGCGTGTTAACTTGTGGTTTGTCCTTTTATTATAGCCATAGACGGTCTCTTCTGAATTTTATAAATTGCAAATTAACTTAAAGCTCTGATGGAATGGAACCATTCCATTGTGATGTATATTTATATTTATAATAGAAAACTGTATCCAGCTGGTATATAGCCTATTATTATCTGGATTAATTCATCTCCGTCAAGCAATTAGAATCAGAAAGGGAAAAAAAATATAAAAATCGAAAATAAAAATAAGAATTTTTACTTGTTTACCAAGAGATAGTAAGTTACCTAGGCATGGTACCGTTCCAGTATTCCGCAGGTACCAATGGTGCTCTAGATTGTGCATTTGTGTGTTGCCAAACTTGTCTTGCATGATACACATGCTGTATTATTTGATTTTTTTTAATTTATTGTGTTATATATAATGTTACCCACTTCTAGCAAAATGCGTCATTAAATTATATTTAATTTGCTCTACAAAAGTACTATAACGGAGGTTCTTGAAAAGTGAAAACACTACAGTGCTCAACCAATTGAGTACGTCCGTATGAATTTGATACAGCAAAAGGAGTTTCAAAACAATAAGGTAGACTAAAATCAGTCGCGACTTATGGATAAATCGTCAGTTAGGATGAAATTTTAATTTTTGAGATTTTTATAGTCGATCATAATCGTTCAATGTGTTCTCCATATTAAAATCTCATTGGATCGGTACCGCGTGAGAGAGAGGGCGCACAAAGAGGAAAAAGAACAAAAGAAATAATAAACTCAATGGTCGGTTGAATTTTTTTTTTTTTCGATTACAAAGCACAAACAGGATCAAAGCAGGTAGACAGAAAGCAACATCCACAAAGTTGCAGAAATATTATTGAAAATTAAACAGCAAACAATGACCAACAATGGAACATAAACCAAGCACGACAGAGACACCAGACATGCTCAAGTTATTTAATTGCATCCCTTTAGGCACTCAACGAAGGACGATACGAGCATTAGCAAATGCAGGGGAAAGTAGTGTAGGGCGGAGGACATTGCAGCAAACGGCGCGAATGCATGGGCTTGAATACTAATGCTGATTTTTCCTGATATCAATGAATCAAAGTCATATATGTAGAATAATCAAGTTCGAATCATAAGACACAAATAAAGAATAGAAAAAATAATTATTATTTGGGTACTTCCATGGATATCAATATTGTGAAATGTGAATCACACCATTACAATTTATCGACGGGTTTGCTATACCACTGATGACCCCATCCCGCCCACACCCAACTTTTAAAAGCAAATTTGTCACAAATGTGAATCACACCATTACAAATTATTCATTTCTATGACTCAACTAAAAGAAATTCTCCGATTCGAATTGACTTGAACCAAAAATTGAACCAAACGTAGATTCAACATTTTGGAAAGTTAAAATAACCCAAATTTGACCGGGCTTGACAATTAAGCATGATAAAAAAACCTTGTTGATGTGAAGCTTCTCCCTTGGTTGAACAATACTTTTAAATAAACTGACTCAACCCATCCGACTGGTCCCTTTTTGTATGGAACTATATGCAGATTTGATTTTGATTTCCTTTGTTGCAAGAAGTCGAAATATATTTGAACTAAAATATAAATAAATAAATATCTGAAAAGTGGGGTCACACTGCAGTTTAATTAGATTAATCAATTTTCTCAATCCTCTAACGTTCAATTTCTTTTGAAGAAAATAACAAATTAAAACATGCGAAGTTTTTTCGAACTTTTTAAAACATGCGAATTTTTAGAATGTTGTACTATTTACAATTTTTCAAAAATGGCATGTTTTAAAAAATTCGAAAAAAATAGTAATAAAATCTCAAAAATTGTAAAATTTGATTTTCTATGAGATTTCAATATGTAGATTAGATTGGTTAAATTAAATTTTTCAATTTATAAAATACTCCTGAAAAAGTCCGTGGTGCACAGAATGCCCTATGCACTATAGTGCATAGTAAACTTTCTCTACTTATTATATTAATTTATAATATAAAGATAGTCATGAACATATAATAATCTCATATGCAAATCAAATTTGCACTGGATCATAAATTGATAAATTTATAGGGGACTAATATAAAAATTAAAAAGAGAGGGAAAAAAATGAAAGACAGCACTTGTGGAGCCCATCCACAAGACACAAGCAACTGACCTTATCGTTTTCATGCGAATCGGATTGAAACAATAGCATTTATGACTTTGAGTATAATAGCTGGACCAAGTAAGGTCAGTTGATTGGTTAATCTATAAATGATTGGTTAATCTAAATTAAATTTTCTGATTTTGGCATATATTTCGCCGGCTCTCGCCTCCCTTTAGTTCTGTCCCATAGCGCTGCTTGAATCGCTTAAAAATAAGAGAAATAACTTCTTCCTAAATAAAAATTTATTTCTAATTATTTGAACTCTTCAAAAAAAAATTAATGTTTTCTAGAAATAGGCTATTCCTCCGCTATTTTTTTTCACTTTCGACACGGCAATCCTTTTCAGACCTATCGAGCGTCGCTCTCTATCCCGTATCCAACTCATCTCTCTCTGTCGCCTCTTTCTCTTGCTGCCTCTTCCTCGACCTCGACATACCATCTGAATCGCTGCCGCCGCCTCACCTCCATCCTCTCCTCTGCGCCGCCTCCTCCTCCTCCTCCTCCTCTCAATCCCGCCCTACTTCCTTCTGACGTTGAGCATCCTCTTCTTCGTCAAATTCGTGCCAACTCCAAAACCGTTGAAAGGCTACCATTCGGCTTTCAATTTCAAGGGTTTCTCTACCGACGATTCCGAAAATCTCTTGCTAAAGAGCATGCGCACCGCCCTCAAGCTCGCGACATCTTTCACCAAAAAGACCATCATCACCATGTATTTGTTGCCGCCTCCATTGATAGTTATGGAGCTTATTTCGCTGATGGCTCTGAGTACAGGTACATTTCCATCATAATCATCTCCCATGCTTATCAATTTTACTTCAATTTCATCTGTAACTAAGACCCTATTCTATATGCTTTTATCAAAGTTAGAGAAGACAACCAATAACCAATAAGCATTGGTGGTTTACTGCATATAAGGTGTTTGATAAAATACCCAAGTTAGAGAAGACATGAGATTTTAAAGAATGAATTCAATCAATTTTCTGGTACTTTACTTTTTGATAAATAAATATTTAATTAGAAAAATATTATTGACTCTATCTGCTTCCTCCATTATGATTTATTAATTTTTCTATTGGGAAAACATATGAATGAAGCAATTCAAGCTTTTATAAAATTTGCTAGAAAATTTTCTAAATCATTATTGTTTCTATTTTAGCTTCTTATATTTCAAGCAATTCAAGCTTTGATCCAATCGACGAAGTAACCGATTTTTCTAAAAGGAACGGCCCCTTCATCCGAAGCAAATTCAAGTTCATAATTGGACGCTTTTTGGAGGATTTGGAAAAACATAAATGAGCATATATTTGAAGGCAATTTACTATACGAAGAATCATCCATGACTCATTAAGATGGCAAGCTTACTACTGAAGCCAGTGTCTGATTGGATGGATAGAAAGGTTAGGATGGATACCATCTTGATAAGTTGGCTTGGTGTAAATTTGTATCTTCCTTTTTTATTTATTGTCCATCCTTTAGGCGTGACATTTACCAACCTACCTTAAAAGAAATATGAACTGCTTATATTATTGTCATTTTACTATTCAATATGTGATCATTTTAGTGGCTGAAATGGATGGACAGATCATCTCCGGATTAAACAATGGGTTTAGTTGAGGTAGTGACACATCAAAGGCTAAACGGTGCATCGATGCTTTGAGTAGGCTGCATGAGAGAGGTCTGTGTCACCTTTAAAATTGAGTTGCTTTATTTCTCTGTACTATTCTCCATTTCTATGTTAGCCTCTTACATTTGCAACAACAGGTCTTCTTTCCTTCAATTATAAGGTGTTGACTCCTCTTTTTTGCCTAGCAGCAGTTGGTGAGGTAACGTCTGACGATGCACACTCAACTAGGCTCATCTATGATTCACCTACTGGTATGTATCAATTAATACTACATTGAATTTAATATATTTTGATTCTTAGAATATGTTGAATTTGGCAAAATATTGCAATTTTCATTGGGTTGGTTTATCAATTAAAATAGTGTAGAATATTCATTATTGCAGTGTGAATGAACATGTGATAAAAGGTGAATGAAATGAGGATTTGTGAGTGTTGTGAAAAGTGCAAATGTGAGAAGAGAGACAAGGATGCGAGCTGAATTCATGGTGGTAGGGAGAACTTTGAAAGTCAATTGCTTTTTGATGAACTAGTTTGAGGCCAGGTTTGCTACCATGTTGAAATAACGTCCAAGTGTAGGATCCTTTGTTGGTGTTGTACATTGTACTGTAGTTCATAACCTCCATTTCTCGTTTCAGAGTTTAAGTCAATTTTCTTTTTTTTTAAAAAAAAAAAATATTGACAAACTGTGTCAATGGAATATATATATTTTTCATCCATTATTATCTCCGCCAAGCTTCAATCGATATGTATATATTATGCATTTGCATACGATATCCTCTCAAAATTGATCTAACGTGTGTTTGAGATTGTGCAGTAATTCGGAAATTTTGATTGGATTTATAATTAAAAATCGGAGAGAGAGCATGTGCTATTCATTTCAAATTTTTAACCGTCCAAAATATATAAAATCAATAAATAGGTGCCACGAGAGAGAGAGAGAACGCACAAAGAGGAAAAAGAAGAAAAGATTATAATAAACTCAAAGTTTTTTTGAACTATTATTTCCGATTACAAAGCACGAACAGGATCTAAGCAGGTAGAAAGAAAGCAACATCCACAAGTTGCACAAATATAATTGAAAATTAAACATCAAACAACGACCAACAATAGAACATAAACAATGCAAGCACAATAAAAACACCAGACATGCTCAAGTTCTTCTTTGGCATATTTTTTACGTTCACGATTTAAACAATCAGGGGCTATCATTGGGACACCCATCGCATGAACAGAACGGCGGACACTGCAGAAGTCGGCGGCGCCCAATCATGGGCTTGGATACTACTAATGATGATTTTTCCTGATATCAATAAACCAAATTACCAAAGTCACTAATATATATGGGGTGCGTTTGGATGGGTGTGGGAAGAAGGGAAGAAGGGAAGAAGTGGAAAAAAGTATTGGGAAGTGTGTAATTTTGTGAAAAGTTTGGATTATTTATAATTTTTTTTCTTCTTCTTCCTTCTTCTTCTTCGTTCTTCCAACAATCCAAACACACCCATGTAGAATAATCAAATTCAAATTATTCCAGTACCTCCATGGATATAAATTATTTACTATTGTGCTGCAAATGGGCCCATCCTATTGCCACCTTTATGTTTGGAACTATGTGCAGGACCATTTTAATTTCCTCTTAACGCAAAAAGTCAAATTCTATTGAAACTAAAATAACCAAGGAAAAAAAAAACGAAATATCTTAAAATTTAGTGGGATCGCATGCACTGCAATTAATCAGATTAATCGATTTTCTCAATCCTCTAACATTCAATTTCCTTCTTTAGGGTGCGTTTGGATAGGTGTGGAAAGAAGAGAAGAAGGGAAGAAGTGGGAAGAAGTATTGGGAAGTGTGTAACTTTGTGAAGAGTTTGAATTGTTTATAATTTTTTTTCTTCTTCTTCCTTCTTCTTCTTCTTTCTTCCAACGATCCAAACGCACCCTTAGAAAATAATAAATTAAACTGTTAAATCGGATTCCAGTACTTTTAAATACCCTAAACATTTTAATTTGTAGCTTTTCAAGAGCAATGCATTCATGAAGTATCTTTTCCTTTCTCTTTTTTTCTTTCCTTTATTATGGAGTACTACTCTTTTTGAGTTTATTCACTTACCTGCTGATAGTTTGATCGAGCATTTCTCTCTGTAGCGAGAGACAGAACCGAACACTCGGTAGCCGACACAAGCAGTAGCATGACCAGGAGCAAACAGGAGACCTTGTTAATAGCCATATTATGCATAAAGTGGTCAATCATAGTTATCTACTCTTTCTCTAAACTTGAAGCTATTATAAGTGGTGTTGCTTCTGCAATGTTTGTACCCTCTATCTGCTCTGTTAATGTAGAGCCTCAGTGAGTGGGCCCATCTGCAATAGAATACGACTTTGAAAAATTAAAATTTTAGTCGACATGATCCAGAAAGAATGGAAATATAAAATTCATTACGTCCAGCTTGGAGGTATTATTCGCTCTATGAATACTGACATTATTGTAATATTATTAAAGAGGGTTGATAAGGATCATCTCTAGAATTCTTCATCTTATCATCACTAGGGATGAAAACGGATCGGATACGGATCGGATAGTGGTCATACCAAATTCGTATCCATATTTTTTTTCCGGATTCGGATACGAATACGGATATGTTCGGATACGGATACGGATATGTTCGGATACGGATACGGGTCGGATGTTAAACGAATACGAATAAGAATCGGATATTACGGGATACGGATACGGATACAAATATATTTTAGATATTAAAACAAATATATATAAATTAAGAATAAATAAATAAATAATTCTATATTATCATCGTATAATGTTAATTATATTACCAAAATGTTATTTTAAGCCAATCTAACTAGTAAAAATTTAGTTTATTTAATCAAAAGTCTTTTCTATAGGTGCTAGAGGAGTAATTAGGTTTGTTATCTTGTGTAATTGATTTAATTAAGGGTGAAAACTGTTCGGATAAATGCCAAATACGGACCAGATAACGAATTTTTTTTGTCGGATACAAAGATACGGATCGGATAGTAGTCAAACCATATCCGCATCTATATTTTTTTGTCAGATGCGAATGCGGATACGGATATGTTCGGATTCGGATACGGTTCGGATATTAAGCATATTTTTCGAATTCGAATGCGGTTCGGTACAGAGATTATCCGCACCGTTTTCACCCTTAATCATCACGCGCTAATCAGTTTCTAAGTGTTTTGTATATAAGTATATATAACATTGAAATTTTCAATTTAGATTTGCGTTTAAAACTACGTTGCTGACTGTATTGATAGCGTTGTTGTGAATTACTACTATTTCTTGACTTGTGGATGTTGGCATCCTCAAACAATTACTTAATATTTACAAAAGTCATGCAAAATAAAGTAAGAATATATATGGTCTCTGAAATATTTATATACGGACTTTGTAGGTTGGAGAGAGAGATGTAACAAATTAATAGTACGCTGAACTCCCATAACCAGACCTCTCAAAATTTTAAAGTATGGCTTCCCAACTTGTCCACTCGATCTGGATTCAATGCAATAGAAAAAAAAACTTCGAAAAAAAAAAAGATTTTAGTCGACCTGTCCAGAATAAAATAGAAATATAAAATTCATGACGTCCTGTTTGGAGGTATTTCGATATATGAATACCGACAAAGTGACATTATTTTAATGTTGTTGATGGATAATCTCAAAACATATAACGAATTATATATCGTGTGTAGTTGACAATTTGACGTATTAATAAATTTAATTGCCGACACTAGAAGAGAATCAATATAATTGATAGAATTATATTACTTAGCAAAGGAAAATTAATTGCATGTGGTCTAGTAATTCAGGTGGTAAGAGCATTTGGCTCTCTTCTAAGAGGTCCAGGGTTCAAGCCCGCATGCTTGCGATAGACTTGGCGAGCCAGCGTAAAATCAGCCATATATACAAGAATGACCAAGATCGGGATGTCATTTCTAGTCTACCCCAACTTATTTGGGATAAAAAGTTTAGACTTTTTTTTAGCAAAGAAAAATTAATTATTACCATCTGCAATTTTGCCATCGCTAAACATAAAATGTACATATAAAATAGACAAGGTGAATATATATAATAATCAAAGTAAACACATACAAACAAATAAATTCACTAAAAATAAATTGAATATGCATATAAAAATCTAAACAAGAGATGACAACACTTATTTGTTTGTAAGTGTTTACTTTGATCGTCTATATATTTATCTTGTATGTTTTATGTGTTCGCGTTGTATTTAACGATAACAAGAATGACAAAATTATAGATTACAGTTATCATTTCTGCTTAACAAATATTATTTGGGTTAATAATACGGACCTGCATGAGAGTCAAATGGAAGAGAATTAAAAAGAGGGATTTGATTTCGGCTTGGGATCCAAAAGCCCAATTCGGCTAGGAATTAGAGATCCCATTTAAACTTTCATTTAGGGCCGACTACAATGGTCCTACACTAGCCGACGGAACAGATTCACAGAATATACCTTTAATTATTGTTTAGATAGTAGATACGGGTACCAGTTAGTAATCACTCGTATCCAACAGATATAGTTACAGGCTTACAGATTTAATCGTAGTAGACAACTGCTAAAAAAAATAAATATAAAAAAGGACCATTTGAACAACAACCATTTACAAGACAGCAGCATTGCTTAAAACCGCATCGACGTTTGGCATTCAGAAAAGAGCTTTGGGGCCGTTTGGATGGAAGTTGGAATTTGAGAAATTTGGAAAATTTTATATTCTTAGATATAAATTTATTATAAACAATCCAAACTATTCACAAAGTTACACACTTCCCAATAAATTTATGTCTAGGAATATGAAATTCTCCAAATTCCTCAAATTCCTAAGCGATCCAAACGACCTCTTTGCTGGCAGGATAAACCTATTATTCCAAGGAATCGGGATCTGGTGGTGAAACCCAAGTCAGATCGGAATCAAAGTCTTTTAACCCTGGAGATCTTCAGGATACAACTCAAGCTACCAGAATACTTTCCCAACTAGCAACACATACACTAGATAGACGATAAAATGATTGTCTAAGGCACTTGTAACATTGATGCTCTGACAAACTTGTGTATTAACTCCAGTGGCAAACATCCTTACTGTTTTATTGAATGCCGCAATTTGAGAAATGGATTTAACCATGGAGAAGATCTGTTTCTTGAACTGGTTTTCATTTGGTGGGCCTAGTAACATGCAACCTGCAAAGTGTTGTTCAATTGTACTCAATTGGAAGAAGAAATTATCAGCGGAGTACCGAACAGCACACTGGTCGAAGTATGCGATACCGCCATTGTCGTAAAGGCAGGATCGGAGAAGGTATTGAGAGGCTTTCAGTAGGCAACTGGTACAAGATTCATTACTGATGTCACTGCAGCATTGTGCGAGGCCATAAACTTGGTGTGGTGGTTCACCGATAACCGATGCAACAAATCCGGTTCTCAGGGTGTGTTTGGTATTATGTTAGAATAAGTCTTATTCGGAATAAGGCTTATTCGGGATGAAACCAAACGTGTTGGTGCAAAAACAAATAAATAAATTCGGATAGCATAAAATTAATTAAAATAAGTAATTAAAACAGTTTTACCCGAATCGCGCTAGGCGCTGTCCTTAAGCGTATTCCGTCTCAACGTACAAGAGGAACCGCAACCAAGATAAGACGGGTAAGTGTCACTCCTTAGGGCACGACCGGAGAAGTGACTGATGAGAGATCTCCACAATATCCAGCAGAATCAATCGGAAAAATATTCTAATCAAATTGGAAATTACTATGAGGAATATCAATATGGATTATAGGAAGGGTTATCAGCCTTTGAATATTTGTATTAATTTTTCGCACACCCTCTAACAGCCGAATGCACCTCTATATATATAAAGATTTTATTAACGGCTCATGAACCCATTATAAAGTCTCATTTAATGGGCTATAAGAATCTCAATAGTGAAAGAATTAATTTCATTGGTTAAGTGTCATTATACAGAAAATAAATTGAGAGATAATGGCATTGATTTTGTCCAATTACAATGGTAAAATAGTGGAGACCATTGGTGTAACTAGGCCTCTTCATTTTTTCAACGGAAAATTAATTTAATAATATAATTGTCTAAAGAAGTTTAGATCAATAATTTCATACGAAATTTTGAGTTTTCTAAAATATGTTTCAACAATCCCCCACAAAACTCAAAATTTATGATCATATATGTAAAAACTGATTAGGGATTTCATTGAAGCAAAATGACCATTGTCAAAAAATATATATCTTATATAAGTAAATTGGATAAAGTTAGGAATTTGGAACAATCAAAATGGTGAATAACAAATTGCTGGATATTTATATTCGCATCATGAAGTAGTTTTCAAACTTTGAACTTCACTTAGTATAGGTGCATCAAATTTGGAGGAGATCGAGAGAACTTATGTCTTGAACTCGTTCCTTGGACCCAAATTCTACGACACCATACACGTAATACGGAGAACAATCATCGCGGGGTGCGCATTAATGGCCATACGCATGTACCTTGGATTTTTCATGAGAGTCTTAAGGGCTTACCCATGCCCCGCACCGCGGCCGTATACAGACACTCTCATATAGGTGAGTCCCTGCCAAGGATGTGTGTAGATGCACATCCCACGAAAATTACCGCTTTGGTCCTCATTAAGAGCTAATATGCTCAACCTTACATCTACATAGAGCACACTCACCATAGGGATGGGGTTGGAGTCTATGCTCCTAAAAAGTGTGTACTCTTCGACCACTTGTCGGTTTGTTATTACCCATTGAATCTCTTTCCAGGGGTCTGCCTTTCGGAGATTGGGTTGCCCCCGCAAGTGGCCCTTTAGGGCTAATACCCATCCCCCTCGATGAAATATGAACTTCTCATTAAGTTCATATATATAGAACTTCTCATTAAGTTCATCTCATTTTTATTTTTATTTTTATTTCATTTTCTCATGCCGACTAGTCGCTTTGATACTTGAGCTCAATTTGTTTCTTTTTCCTGCAAAGAAACTTACAAAAACAACATCTCCAAAACTTTTATTAGTGATAATCCGTAAAGCTTTTCATAATAGCATCATGCTAATATAAATTTACTCATATATAATAATATTTATCAATAATTAATTAATCACAGATCATATTTTTATTGAAACGTGAGCCCCCCACATATTCTCATTTAGTTTATGAGTATCACAAATTTCTTTACACCCAAATAAGCTATTATTTAATTCACAAAATGTGGAACTCAAAATTTATAAAGTTGATCATAACTAGTTTTCATTTATACCCCCACATTTTTCCATTATTATTAATATATATATATATTTAATGATCTAGAATATTTTCATAAAACCCTCATGAATGATCAATAAGAATAGTCGAAATTTAATTCATTCACATGTAATATACTTCTCTAATTAAGATACAAGAAAATTCATAGAATAATAAATTTAGGAGATCAGCAATCAGACAATGTTTATGAGAAGTATATATTTATCCTTCCAAAGAATACTAGATCAAATTCACAAATTAGAGACGACTAACGGATTCCTAGAAGTAATGGTTATTTAGACCAAATTAAATGGTGTTTAATAAAATCCATGGCGCCGGTTAGGCCAGCCTTTCAATTTCTCAATTAAAACACCATTGATTTGATTTGACGATCGAGGAAGAATATATATTGCCGAAGTAATGAAACATTAATATAGAATTAATGCAATTGATAATTGGTTTAGTGGATCAAAGATTAACCATAAAAGAAGAAAATGAAGAGTGAGTCAACGTTATGACATTTATGTCTCAAACTAAAAGTGAGTCATTAATCACAGACATAGAATTATTTGACTGTTGTCACCAAGAGATCAAAGTCTGTATTAAAATATTTGGTAGAAACTTCAACCACGAATAGTAGAGAAGTATAATTCAAGAGTGTCAAGATCTCAAATGAATATAATAAAGACCAAGTACGGCTAGCAATATATCAAGAATGCAATAGAAAACTTAGAATGCATAGATTCATCGATTTTCTAAAATAATTCAGTCGATCTACGCATGATATTGGCTAAATATTAGACTTAAAAATATCAACACTGTGTGACATAGATCAATATTGAATGAATCAAGGGTCAGGAAAATGTTGGCATCAACACAAGATGTTTATAATCAAATAATAATTTCTCGAATCAGTTTGACTGTTCAAGAAACAGATCAAAAAATGAGTAATGGGTCATTAATAAATGTATTGGAAACAATAGAAGGATGCTCAGACGGTTTATATGCCTCGAATATAAGTCATTCGGAAACCAGGGTTTTAATCAATTTGATTTTGTATACTCTTTTACTTGGATATATCAAGGATTAAATTTTCAATTCAATACTTAAGGCATAGCATCATAAAGTACTAGTTAAAGATAGCACCGGATGAATAAACTTATAGGATCAATATCCAACAATTAAGTTCAGCATATTCGCCAACAATTTAAGATCTCTATTAGAGCAAATTAGACAACAACACTTGAATCAAAGGAAATATAATAATCCTTTTATTTTAATTCTACTAGGTAACAAGTTAGACACCAGGATTTATAATTAACCAATCATTAAATTAACAAATATTATTCAAATGAATACAATAATTTCATACGAACACAAATTATTAAGAATTAAATCACAATTAGTAAAGAGAACACCTTAGCTTATTTTGCTAAATTTAAATTATATATTACTGCTATCCAAATCACGGAATATACGCTTAAGATTGTTGGTGCAAAAACAAATAAATAAATTCGGATAGCATAAAATTAATTAAAATAAGTAATTAAAACAGTTTTACCCGAATCGCGCTAGGCGCTGTCCTTAAGCGTATTCCGTCTCAACGTACAAGAGGAACCGCAACCAAGATAAGACGGGTAAGTGTCACTCCTTAGGGCACGACCGGAGAAGTGACTTATGAGAGATCTCCACAATATCCAGCAGAATCAATCGGAAAAATATTCTAATCAAATTGGAAATTACTATGAGGAATATCAATATGGATTATAGGAAGGGTTATCAGCCTTTGAATATTTGTATTAATTTTTCGCACACCCTCTAACAGCCGAATGCACCTCTATATATATAAAGATTTTATTAACGGCTCATGAACCCATTATAAAGTCTCATTTAATGGGCTATAAGAATCTCAATAGTGAAAGAATTAATTTCATTGGTTAAGTGCCATTATACAGAAAATAAATTGAGAGATAATGGCATTGATTTTGTCCAATTACAACGGTAAAATAGTGGAGACCATTGGTGTAACTAGGCCTCTTCATTTTTTCAACGGAAAATTAATTTAATAATATAATTGTCTAAAGAAGTTTAGATCAATAATTTCATACGAAATTTTGAGTTTTCTAAAATATGTTTCAACAAAACGCGTCCGGAATAAGCCTTATTCCGAATAAGGTCTTATTCTAATTCCATCTATAGTGTATTTATATTTAGAATAAGAGAAGACATAAGGAGGTTGAGATTGGATTCCTCGCTGCTGCCTCTCATGCTGTATTTTGTGGAGTAATAGTTTGGGTTTTCACATTTTACTGAAATTGATTGAGCAGGAAATGCGAGTGTTGTGAGAGGTACAATTGTGAGAAGAGAGATCCGAATGTGTGGTGAGATGATCATGGTGATAGATAGAAATTTAAACATTTTAGGTTGTGCAAATCTATTATATTTCTATATATTCGGCTGAACCATTGACTTTTTTATGAATAAATCAACTTAAATTTGGGCCGTGCCATTTGCCAAAATGCTCTTGCAATATTAACATTTGTAGTCTTTTGTCTGCTGTTTCAAAATTCAATAAATATCTCGGCATTCATTTGGTAATATTGATTATACAGCTGAAGTAAATGAGATTAACAACAAAAATTGAAACGTATTGTTGACAAAAATTAAAACTTATTGTTGACAAATCCACTTCAACAAATAGATGAAACAATTGGGAATCGCTACGGTGCATCATGATGCATATGGGTACTTTTGTGTTATGAACTTATTTGTTAGTTATATTTTAAAAAATAATAATAATAAAATATAATTTAATTAATTTTACCTACATCAAGGTTTTAAAATACGATTTTTGCGGTTTAACGGTACAGAGTTGATATAGCGATTCGGTGTTATATCGGTGAAATAACGGAGAAAAAACGGTGTATATAAAAATATAATTATACTACTAGCCTATCTTATAAGTGTGACACCCCGTCGAATACTGTAACAGGACAATACACGAAGGAGTGCCCGCCGCGGATACCTGCTGCACCCGCAAGGCTTACTAATACTTAATTTACCAATTAATATTGATTCTACCCAAATAATATACCGATAAATTAGAAATTTATAATTTATTTACTGAAATATAAAGTAAATACTATAAAGGTCTGGTATATTTGGATTACTAACCACAATATTCAATGGTCTGCTACTCGTCTTGCAGTCCCGCACTTGATCTGAAACCTGGAACCCACAACCAATCGTGGAAACAATGCAAAAAGCACGGAATGAGATAAATAAAATTTATCTCAGTACGGTATTCAGTTCCAGCCACTTGAGTTTTGATTATCATGTGTTGAAACTAAATACAAGACTGAGTCAAATCAATTCCAAATCAAATTTCCATATTTATTTCAAATAACATTAAATCTAACTTTCGATTAAGCAATGCAATTAGAAAATAAATTCAGTACTCTTCAAATCATTTAAAATTCGAAGTTTGCCAATTGTCATTTCAATTTATTAGAAAAGTAATTAATCATATGCAACAACTATCGTGAAAAAAAAACATTCACATCTTGCTCCAATCAGAAATAACAATGTCAAATTAATTAAATCAATGCAGTATGCAATGTGAGCTCGGCAATCAATTTCCATAACAATTCAAATATCAATGTATAGCAAAAGCCGACTCATTTGGTTGGGCAATTACCTAATATGCAAGTCTGGTTTATCACAAGTCAATCATTTCAGTCATTCCCTTCAGATACCGCGAACCACCCTATAGATGGATGCCAACGGCCAATTCAATTCATACATAATTCAATCAATTAAATCATCAAAATGTACAAGCAAGCTGGGAACACTCACACTCCGGTCCATTCCAGACTAGACCTACTGAGTCCCGGTACATAAGCGCTTATTACACGGTGCTTGGTAGGATGGGTCATGACTCCACCTCCAAACATTACGAGTGTCTATCTCAACCACACAAGCTGTACTTACCTCAATCAAATCACATTTCAATCGGATACCATTCAATATGTCACTTTCCAACATTTCAATCGGATACCATTCAATATGCCCCTTTTCAATCATGCATCAATATACAATTTCACAAAATGATCTCATGAACAAAATTTCAATTATGAATTCAGAATGCATAATGATAATAATACTAGTAATAACAACAACAATCAGAATATATATATATCACATATAATTAAAACTCAAGTGAAATCCGTACCTGATAGCAAGGAAAAATCCAAAGCAAAAGCAAGCAAGCAAAATAATTCTATAGTGGCTCTGTCAAGTCAGCTGCTCCTAATTCCGACACATAACCACCCAACTCTAAAACAAATATAAATCTCCTTTTAATTTTTATAACACCTAATGTATGCTACTTATAATTTTTATAAATTAGAAACTATACTACCATGCATATATGTCATGATTATACCATGCATTTACTAGACTCAATAATCGTAAGTCATGCAACTCATTTATAGATTATGTAACTCATATAATATCCTTACCTCGCATTTATCAAATGATCAAGTATCCTAATCCTAATTCAATTAATTTATGTAAGTCTAGTATGCCATGCAACTCAATTGGTACGATTCGAGTACCAATTATACATCTCATCTCACATGCAATACTCATGTAAATGCTAATACACTATTTGTTAGAATCTATTATGCTTACCTTTCCAATCAATTCAAATAAATATCATTAGTTATTTTAGAAATCATTTTTCTTTCCTTAATGTATACATGCATGCACGATATGCGTGTCGATTAAGGTTTAAGGCCAAACCCTAATCCAAATCCAATATAATCCCTTTTTCATAATCAACCCTTAAAATCCATAAAAATCAATATTACAACACGATTAATAATCATCCAACCCAAATGCATGACATGCAAAACCTTATATTTACCCTTTATATACATGCATCTATTTATACTAAAATAAATGCAATACTTAAATTAAAATAATGTCATATGCTTAGCTATGCTTAACAATTTCTATTATGCATAAAATCCTCACATATTAATCATCACACACAAGTATTCAATCCATCTCAATTTGGCATTACTCAGATTGCACATATCAATCAAATTTCATAAATTTCCCGATAAACCCTAAAAATTTCATACACATTCCTTCTCAATTAAAACTTGCAATTAAATCAAGAAAATAGCAAGGAATAACAATATAGAACTAATCCAAAGAGATTACTCACTCAATTTCGATCAAAGACCGATGGCGCGAGAAAAAGAGCCGAATTCGCCATTTCTCGATTTTCACCACTTATCCCCGACAAAACCTTGCAAGTCCACTTGGAAATCGATGGAGAGGACCCCAGAGTGCTCCAGGTCGAACGGCGGCCAAAACCGACGAGTTCGCTCCATTTTCCGAAAAACTTCCGTCGAGAAATACGACGAGGAGAGGCCACCAATCGGCAATCCGAAGGTAGATGGTGCAAGAGAACGGTGAGGCGAACGCGTGGATACTTCGATCCGTTGAAACGGCGGAGAAATTGAGGTGATTGAGTTTGAGGGGGGGGGTGCTTCGGTTTGGGAGGGAAGAGAGGCGTAAGCCTCTCTGTTTGTTCGAATAAGAGAGAGAGAGAGAGAGAGAGAAGGGTCTGCCCGACTTTTATTTCTGAATTTTTTTTTTTTATTTTTTTACAAAAATCAGAAATTATCCCATAAATCAACAATTAATATTCTATGCATAAAAACAATTATGCAACAAAAGAAAAATAGCTAATCTTTTTTTTTATAATGCCAACTAAAAATTTAGAAATTTTCATATTCTTATTTTAAGAATACCAGTAAGTATAAAAATTTAATTTCCAGAACAGAAATTATTCAAAATAAAACCAACCAACTGCACCCAATTTTATATTAAAAAAATAATTTCAGAAACAGTAAAAATTACGGGTGTCACATTCTTCCCTCCTTAAAAAAAATTTCGACCTCGAAATTTATCTAAATACATAGCAATCATACAATCAATAATACAATCAAATAGTACAAACATATTATGCAACAATTATCGATTTATGTAATGCAACTCAGCCCGACATTTTATTCAATTCAAAATTAAAATGCTAACGATAATACAAGAATGTCGGCCCAATCTCGGTACTTAAATGCAAGCATGACAATCCTAAGTCACAATCAGAGATCAATCAATTCAGAGTCAGATATCGTGAGTCTCTTTCTCAGAGAGAAACCAGCGATTACAAATATTCGGATACCGTGAATCACCTCTAAAGAGGGTTGCCAACGGTCAATCTATTCCATTTACAATTTAGACAATTCCTTATCATAACATCATAACAATTCAAATAACAGAGTACTACAAGCAGAAAATACTACCACTTCTTACGTTATCATTTAAAAATAAATCTTTCAATTCTTGTAACTAGTAACATTTTGAAATATCCAGTTCTTTTCTTATCTTTTAGGAAGCACGGTAATATCAAAATTACTCTTGGCTGCCTTGGTGATCAGTCAAGGAAGTAAGAATAATTCTGGTATTATTGAGATTCAATTAACAAGTCGGATGATCAGTCAGCTTGTTTGATCCTTGTGCCAACAAAAGATAAGAAAATCTTTACTCAAATAAGTTCCAAAAGTTTGTGCATACTATAGTAAATTCAGAAATCCTTAATATTCCAATTAGCATTAATATAACATAGAACATGCTTACTATAATAACCAAAATCCTTTAACTTGCCATACCAACTCTTTTTTTTTTTGTGCACTTATCAAAATCACTTTACATTTCAAACATTAGAAAATAAGCTCTATTAATCTCATCCACAAAAATTGTTACAACCTATAAAACATAACTTTTAAAATTACAACACATATATAAAATAATCAAGCAACTATAAACAATTAATATATTAGATATATACAAATACAAAGCATCTGTATCCTATAATACTTATAACTAAGCTAGACAAATATTATTTTGCTAGCACAAATAGCAAGAAATCAACTTATCTACAAAACAACCCTTTAGACGTACCCATTCTCACGCAATTTATTGGTCTGGTTTGGTTGTTAAACCATTCTCTGATACCATCTGTGACACCCCGTCGAATACTGTAACAGGACAATACACGAAGGAGTGCCCGCCGCGGATACCTGCTGCACCCGCAAGGCTTACTAATACTTAATTTACCAATTAATATTGATTCTACCCAAATAATATACCGATAAATTAGAAATTTATAATTTATTTACTGAAATATAAAGTAAATACTATAAAGGTCTGGTATATTTGGATTACTAACCACAATATTCAATGGTCTGCTACTCGTCTTGCAGTCCCGCACTTGATCTGAAACCTGGAACCCACAACCAATCGTGGAAACAATGCAAAAAGCACGGAATGAGATAAATAAAATTTATCTCAGTACGGTATTCAGTTCCAGCCACTTGAGTTTTGATTATCATGTGTTGAAACTAAATACAAGACTGAGTCAAATCAATTCCAAATCAAATTTCCATATTTATTTCAAATAACATTAAATCTAACTTTCGATTAAGCAATGCAATTAGAAAATAAATTCAGTACTCTTCAAATCATTTAAAATTCGAAGTTTGCCAATTGTCATTTCAATTTATTAGAAAAGTAATTAATCATATGCAACAACTATCGTGAAAAAAAAACATTCACATCTTGCTCCAATCAGAAATAACAATGTCAAATTAATTAAATCAATGCAGTATGCAATGTGAGCTCGGCAATCAATTTCCATAACAATTCAAATATCAATGTATAGCAAAAGCCGACTCATTTGGTTGGGCAATTACCTAATATGCAAGTCTGGTTTATCACAAGTCAATCATTTCAGTCATTCCCTTCAGATACCGCGAACCACCCTATAGATGGATGCCAACGGCCAATTCAATTCATACATAATTCAATCAATTAAATCATCAAAATGTACAAGCAAGCTGGGAACACTCACACTCCGGTCCATTCCAGACTAGACCTACTGAGTCCCGGTACATAAGCGCTTATTACACGGTGCTTGGTAGGATGGGTCATGACTCCACCTCCAAACATTACGAGTGTCTATCTCAACCACACAAGCTGTACTTACCTCAATCAAATCACATTTCAATCGGATACCATTCAATATGTCACTTTCCAACATTTCAATCGGATACCATTCAATATGCCCCTTTTCAATCATGCATCAATATACAATTTCACAAAATGATCTCATGAACAAAATTTCAATTATGAATTCAGAATGCATAATGATAATAATACTAGTAATAACAACAACAATCAGAATATATATATATCACATATAATTAAAACTCAAGTGAAATCCGTACCTGATAGCAAGGAAAAATCCAAAGCAAAAGCAAGCAAGCAAAATAATTCTATAGTGGCTCTGTCAAGTCAGCTGCTCCTAATTCCGACACATAACCACCCAACTCTAAAACAAATATAAATCTCCTTTTAATTTTTATAACACCTAATGTATGCTACTTATAATTTTTATAAATTAGAAACTATACTACCATGCATATATGTCATGATTATACCATGCATTTACTAGACTCAATAATCGTAAGTCATGCAACTCATTTATAGATTATGTAACTCATATAATATCCTTACCTCGCATTTATCAAATGATCAAGTATCCTAATCCTAATTCAATTAATTTATGTAAGTCTAGTATGCCATGCAACTCAATTGGTACGATTCGAGTACCAATTATACATCTCATCTCACATGCAATACTCATGTAAATGCTAATACACTATTTGTTAGAATCTATTATGCTTACCTTTCCAATCAATTCAAATAAATATCATTAGTTATTTTAGAAATCATTTTTCTTTCCTTAATGTATACATGCATGCACGATATGCGTGTCGATTAAGGTTTAAGGCCAAACCCTAATCCAAATCCAATATAATCCCTTTTTCATAATCAACCCTTAAAATCCATAAAAATCAATATTACAACACGATTAATAATCATCCAACCCAAATGCATGACATGCAAAACCTTATATTTACCCTTTATATACATGCATCTATTTATACTAAAATAAATGCAATACTTAAATTAAAATAATGTCATATGCTTAGCTATGCTTAACAATTTCTATTATGCATAAAATCCTCACATATTAATCATCACACACAAGTATTCAATCCATCTCAATTTGGCATTACTCAGATTGCACATATCAATCAAATTTCATAAATTTCCCGATAAACCCTAAAAATTTCATACACATTCCTTCTCAATTAAAACTTGCAATTAAATCAAGAAAATAGCAAGGAATAACAATATAGAACTAATCCAAAGAGATTACTCACTCAATTTCGATCAAAGACCGATGGCGCGAGAAAAAGAGCCGAATTCGCCATTTCTCGATTTTCACCACTTATCCCCGACAAAACCTTGCAAGTCCACTTGGAAATCGATGGAGAGGACCCCAGAGTGCTCCAGGTCGAACGGCGGCCAAAACCGACGAGTTCGCTCCATTTTCCGAAAAACTTCCGTCGAGAAATACGACGAGGAGAGGCCACCAATCGGCAATCCGAAGGTAGATGGTGCAAGAGAACGGTGAGGCGAACGCGTGGATACTTCGATCCGTTGAAACGGCGGAGAAATTGAGGTGATTGAGTTTGAGGGGGGGGGGTGCTTCGGTTTGGGAGGGAAGAGAGGCGTAAGCCTCTCTGTTTGTTCGAATAAGAGAGAGAGAGAGAGAGAGAGAAGGGTCTGCCCGACTTTTATTTCTGAATTTTTTTTTTTTATTTTTTTACAAAAATCAGAAATTATCCCATAAATCAACAATTAATATTCTATGCATAAAAACAATTATGCAACAAAAGAAAAATAGCTAATCTTTTTTTTTATAATGCCAACTAAAAATTTAGAAATTTTCATATTCTTATTTTAAGAATACCAGTAAGTATAAAAATTTAATTTCCAGAACAGAAATTATTCAAAATAAAACCAACCAACTGCACCCAATTTTATATTAAAAAAATAATTTCAGAAACAGTAAAAATTACGGGTGTCACAATAAGTTACTTGAAAAATTAAAATATAAAAAAATTAACAAGTCGGAAAGCAAAATTGACAAAATCAATGTTTTAAACGGCAAACAAATTAGGACTTGGTATGGATTGTATCTTCCCAAATAGAATCCAAACGGAGCCATTACTAATAACTCTCCGTGAAGCCGAAGTTTCTTTCTTCTGTTTTTGTACTGTATATATATGTATAATTATTTTTAGCGTGTTAACTTATGGTTTGCCCCGTCTTTTGTCATTGACGGGCTCCGCTGAATTTTGTTAACTGCAAATTTCTTTGAATGGTGATGGGCGATTGAAAAACTGTATCCAGCTGGTACATATTATCTGATTTATCTCCGTCAAACCGGGACCCATTTTGGATCGATTTGGTGGTCTTTCATTTGATTTTTTTCTCCTTTTTTGTACAAATATATATTAGGAGAATGGTCTCCGAAAGTGGCCGTTGTGTGTATAGATAGAAGTGTTAGAGAAATTAAACACCACTATGAATGTACTCCGGTTATAACAAATTTAATTAGTTATCCGTTATCATAGATTACTACCGAACTAGTGGGGGCGTCGCGCGTTGCGCGACCTATTTTTACCACATATAACTATTGTGAACATGTCACTTACAATAAAAAAAAATTTTATTATATAAGATAAATGTGTCTGAAAAAAAAAACAATATGACAAAAAAATGTTTAAAAATAAAATGCAAAAAATAAAGAGATCATAAACATATCACTATAGCTACCTCATTCCTGCATGTTTCAGTTATTACCAAATTACCTCTTTACCCAATGTAAATTCAATGAGAACCAATAAATGAGAGGTGGTGTACGCAAAATTATTACATCTATGTTTGAACTCTTGGGAGGTTTAATCAAACAATAATAGAAACTGACCCTTATTCGTATCTTCTAATTGCCTCCTATTCCACACTCTTCCTTAGTTCCATATTCACCACGAAAAGCACATTGCTTACAGCACTCTGTGATCAAAATCAGAGATGGAAAAAAAATTATTCATATCCATTAGAAAGCAAGTTAGGTTTTTTTGGAAATTTCAAATGAAGCAATTAAGGGACATTGTCATTTTTATCCTTTTCAAAAGAAGCTACTCGCAAAGCATGCATGTTCAATTATAATCTAAGATGATGTATTTCGAAAACCCTTTGTCACCAGAATCAGAATGAACTGTCAAAGCAATGACAGTGCCTTCTTTGACCATTTGCAACTGCTGACATAGGCTCCGTGATAACTGCAGCAAGATACTTTTGTAGGCCCCTATTGAAAACAACACATACTAAATCAACAAAAATATTTGACTACTTAACCAATAATACCAAAAAAAAATATTTACACACTTATGTACAATGAAGTGAAAGAATGTACATTCTATAGTGAGGCTTGCTGATTGCAGATGAAATCCAATTTCATTTCTATGCAAAAGAGAAGCTGAAGGTTAAAAATTAAGAAAATAACAACCAATGAATAAAATTTAATCAAATATAACATAATTACATGTCGAAGAGGCTGATTCTAATAACAGCTGGCCAACAGATCTCACTCAATTAATTAGACATATTAAGCGGATTGTAACAAAAATTGAAATGAATGAAAAGACATTCTGATGTCAAATAAATGACATAATGTCATAAAACGGGTTATATGCTCATTCCCATCTTGTCTAACTTTGCAAACTTCCTCTCATTCACCTTTATTTTTTCATTCTCGAAACACGTCTTCTTATTCTATCTTTTCTCAAATCTTTTCATTCATCTAATGTGAAGAATGAATTTAGACTGCAAATTTAACCCAAATCTCTAAATATTTCTCCAGTCATTTTGATTGTAACCGAGGATGTAACATTAGAACATTTTTTTAACATGTACATCATGATCGACTTAATGAAATGTGTCAGACATGCCACGATAAATAATCTTGCAAGCACATCAGTTTTCAGCTATTAATAGTTGCACACTTATTTGGCCACTGCAACAAAGAATATTCGATGTGAAAAAATGGCTTTTAAAAATCTCAAACTGTCATATATTGAATTATTGATACTATTTTTTTAATATAACCCAATGAAACAAATCCAAGCAGTATAAGGTAAAATTTACCGTAACATAAACTAAAATATTAAAATGTAAGTGCGAAACCAACATGGAAGTTCTATTATCAAAATATTTAACAAATAAGAACAAACAAAAACATTGCTTGAAGAACAAAATGGATTAGACAAAGTACACATAACCTAAAAGCATGCCAGAACACTCCTCTAAAGCTCGGATGACCGAATCTACAAATAAAAAGAAAAAGTAAATTGAAAGAACATTAAAAGAGGGAGGGAGGGAGAAAGAGAGAAGGTGATCAGGTCACCGTGAGAGAGACCTTGAAGATGAGATACAGAAAAGTGAGGTGGCACTCAGCACAGACCACTCAACATTGACCACTAAATGCTTTGAGCCCATACTTCCCTGAAAAAAAAAAGAAAAGGAAAAGTTATATTTCTATTTTTAGGTCCAATAGATGCTACATTTGTAATGCATTCACACAGGTATTTCTATGCATTTGTAGGGGAGTATAGCCGTTAAAAAAATGGTACACAGTAAGAAATGAGGATATGTATGCAAAAGATAGCATTTATGTTACTTATGCATAAAGACCAATCGTCAAATATATTCATATGTGCTGCAGTATAGATGACAACTAAAAAAGCTTTTCATTCTTCTTAAATGGTAGCATGAAATATATTCACATGTGTTGCAGTATGCATGACTTTGACCATGTCCTCTGATATTAGGGATAAGGAAGAAAATTTGTTATTTGTGAGGATTTATGAGAAACTAATAATTCATCTAGTGAAAGATGAAGCTATGTACAACATCAAAAAAATATAGTCACGATGACTTGAAAGAAAAGGATATGCATACATAAGGATGTAAGAGCTAAATAGCACCGAGAGCAGCAGGGTAATGACTTTAAAGGCTGTTCAATTAAAGGAATAGAAAATAGCATAAATAAGAAGGTAAAACATCGAAGTATAAATTAGAAGCTAAAAAACAATAGAAGGAAAGCTAAGAAAATGTTGCAGGTAAGATAAATAAACTATGGAAAGAATTGTTTTCTATATAACAAACTCTGATACATAACAGTACAGCTATAATGAATTTTTCTTATCAGCACAGACAAAGAAAGAGATGATAATATTAAAAAAAGATAAAAAGGAAGAAATATAGAAATTCCAATTACTGACAAATCACTTGCAGGCAGCATGACTGAGCGGCAGCTTTGCTATCATATAGAACTCGCTAATCGAAGAAAGCCTTGTATTTCCCAAGTCCATAAGCTTGATTGAAGCAAAACTGCAAAACTAAAGGCCAATGCACAATTATTAGCATGTGAAGTAATTTTTTATGTTATGATGCACAATAAAGAATATATATAGGTTACATAATCTAAATAAACACATGCAAAAATAAGCAAGGGCATCATTTTATTACCCCTCTTATATAACAGAAAAAATCAAACACTCCATAAAACTTGCATTAGCACCTACTAAATATCTAGCTGGTACCGGCCAACATGGTTGGACAACTACCTAAAAAAGTGAGAGCAACTTTTAGAACAACCAAATCCCCAAATTGTTAAGCTGTTTAATTTAACAAATCACTAAAATCATTTTTGAGCGTCATTTTTCCAGTGAGTTGCATGTATGCTATCCCCTTGATCTGGTCCCTGTTGTTAAAAATAAAAACAAAAGGACCTGCAACCGTACACGAAAATAAAGAAGAAGAAATGGTGCGAATCAATTATCAGAAATTAACGACTGTAAGAAGAAATTTAGGAAAAACGCCACCTTTAATTAAAGATTGTAACATTCAATTTTAATATAACGCTTAAGTTTCTATGCGCTAAACCCAAACTAAACCTGCATTGAGTCTATTACATACCTGAACATTGATAATCTGGGAAGAGATCTGCCCCTGCACTTCAGAAATCAAAGTAAATCGATCTGGATTGTACCTGGACACTTAACCTTGACCTCTTTTCCATCGCCACCTGAGCTGCTCAGACAGAGGAAGAAAAAACGGTACTCAAATGAAAGAGGAGGGACCGATCTATTCATCCATGGAACCGAAACTAAATGAAAGGAAGAAACTAAAAAGAGAGCGACAAAGAAAGGAAGAAAAACGGTACTCAAATGAAAGAGGAGGGACCGATCTATTCATCCATGGAACCTGTGTTGCGAGCTAATATCGGAGGCCGCCGTGATCGGAGAAGGTAGAGCAGCAACAACTATTTCTCTTTGTCTTGGGAATCTCCGTACAGAAGCCCAAGGTCTGCGAGAAAGAGGAGAAGAGAGAGAGAGGACCGAAGTCTCTGGAGAAAAAAGGGATCGAACGGATAAAATGCATTGGATCGGACGATCAGGATGGTGCATGCTGATTGAACGGCCAGGATCCGATACTGTTCCAACAACTGTTTACCCACAGTTGTTTCGGATCCGGATCTAATTGCAGGGATTAATATATTAATATTAAATGATTCTATTACAAATTACTACTGTTGTGTTTCGTGTGGTGTCTTGTATACCTCCATACTATTATTATTAATAAAAGAACAAAACACTTTTTTAATAATTTATTTTTTGTTATCTAAAACTCATAGCTTTCAATCAAATGTGTCTTATAATCTACGCGTTTTACCATTTCGATCAGAGCGCAAGTATTGATATGTTCTTTATCTAATAAAATTCGAATGTAAAAAAATATATATTTTTCAAGCTTTTAAAAAATGTCGTTTAAACACCGTTTTTTTTTCCGAAATATTGGTATTTTGTTGCCAACCGCACGAACATCACAGAAAAAAAAAGATAAAATTACGTAACGCGTCATTTATATTTTTTCGCCGAAAAAACGTAAAAAAAATTGTGTTTTTTCACCGAAAACGTGCACAATATCAAAAGACATATCGTGTATTGAGAACATAGTGTATTCGGTACATATCGTGAATAAAATGTTTAGAGATGTTTAATATTGTGTACAATATCGTGTATCACTGCCTCTCTAAGTACAATATTGTATACCAATCATCCATACAAATGTAATACTATACACAAAAATATATATGAGTTTGACACAGATGTTCGCATATATATACCGTTTTTCGCCCTTTTTTCACCGAAAAATGCCGGACCATTAAATCAACTTTGGACCGTCATACCGAAAAAAACGCATTTTAAAAGCTTGATATTTTTTAAAATGACCAAAAATCTAAAAATTTGTCAAATCATTGTCACATATCATGGATAAATGGAAGTATTTATGCCGTACTGTATAAATGTCGAAAGTTAGCTCTCTTCGGTTTAAAATCCTACATTTCAAAGTTCAGAATTTTTATTTTTAACGGTTCAAAGTTATGCGAGAGTTTCAGACTTCGAGATCCCTATTTTTAACGGTTCAAAGTTATGCGAGAGTTATTTTTAAAAGCCATAAGATTTATTTTTTGAAAAGACCACGATCCCTATCTCCCGCTGGTAGTATAAACTATACCGACAAAAGAGATGAGGAATTGTTTTTTCCCGTCTTTTTCAATCCGATCAGCTGTGGCGTATAAAATAATGACCGGTTGAAATGGGTTATACTATGGTTTAAGATAGGAATCGCTACACTAAAGACTACATATTTTCATTTGCGGAAGCTGTTTTTATCAAGGAAAAAAGGGAAAAGGGGTCGTTGTCTCGTTGATCGAGGGGGGAGAGAGTTTTCGATGTTTGGAATTTTAACAAAAGAAATAAATTTCACGATGCACGCCCTACGATAAAGAATAAAATAGAGTTCCATTGTTTTAGAATTCGTATAGTACTTTACGCACACTAAATATGTATTATCTTTAAATGGGGAAAAAATATTATACGTTAGACCTGAAATTCATATCCTCTGCAGAAGTTGTGAGGTCTTTAGAGGGCAGACTTTTGATATGGACCATTCGATCAATAATAGACGTTCCTGATTAATATTAGGTCCTTCAAAATTTACGTGATCCGTCTGGATTAGATTAGAGGATGCTGGTCGTGAAAATGAAAATGAAAATAATATAAAAATTACTAGTTTTAAAATTTGTCGCGTGGTTATCTGAAACCACAGTAGTCAGTAGGGAACCGAATCCTCTACGGAACTACTTTCTTCCGCATCGTGGAGAACTTTAGATTTGCACCCTCCGATCAAATCTAAAGGTCATAATTTATAGGCGCAATAAAAAAAAATCCACGCTAATAACTAGTGTGTCTCTCCGTCATTTTCCGTCATTTCTTCTTACTTTATTTACTAGGTGGGACCCAGCGGCTTCGTCGCTATCTGTCTTTTTACTTTCTGAACACAATATGTTTGTTTCATTGTTTGTATGCTTTATTATTAGTTTATAAATACCTTTCATTTTCGTCCATAGGCAATGCAAAAAATCAAAATATCACATCTAATCTTTATATATCCATGTATCCATGATATCATAGCCAATGCAAAAAAACATATATCCATGTATATCTTATTTATTTTGAATGAATAGCCCGTAGGCTGAGTTTTGGGGGAAAAAATTCAGAAGTTCTACATGTTTCATACATAGATGGTACTTATGAAAGCACAACAGTAAGGCTAATAACTATTCATTGGATAAAAGAAAATAATTTCTTGGCAAATCATCAATTCCACTATTTCTTTTGAAAATGGGATGCGTAATATATCCCTGAGAGCATTGATAAGCCCTCCTCGGCACCTTGCATGGTTTGATCACAGATGTGTCCTCTCTTGGTGCATGTGTTACATTTATCTTTTCTTTATCTATTCTTGATGCTAGATTGAGACAACCCGTTAAAAAAATAGTGATAATTATTCTTAATGAACTGGAACTACTACCTGGACAATATGACAAAATGTTATTGCCTCAGCATGGAAAGCATTGTGTGTCTGTACCGGCATAAACAATACATATGGCGGCTTTCCTTCAAGTGTGTATAAAATGACAACAATTCTAGCTTTTTCTCATATTATCTCAGGAGGCATATATCAGTGATCCCCACAAATATATTTGCTTTTATTGATTTCATGGGTCTATCCACCAGAGCCATACTTTTAATTGGCATCCCCCTACAGTCAGTCATATTTTTCACCTTATGCATTACAAATTCAGGTGAAATATTTTGTCCCTCATTTACTTATTTGTCTTTAACCTTCCATATGCACCACAACGTATCGCATACAGATTGAATGTCATTTCCTTAAAAATAACACAAATGATAAATCACTACCACTAGTATGTAAGCTCAGTGTAGCTTGATACTTGATAGGAGATAGATGTGCAGCACTTCATGTAAGATTGCTCACGCCGGTGTACCCCAGTATGGCCGATCCCTTGGATCCAATTCTGTGGCTCTCTTCGCACCAGAAGTCTAACTTCCCTCTACTTTATTATATAACAATACATTTCAAAATAAATACAGAAACAATTTGATAGCTAGTATGAACAAATATGAGAGGAAAAAAAAGGATAAAATGTATTATCTGTGGAAAATAGAAGCTCACATAAGCTGGTTATTGGTAAAAAAAAACCTATGTTACTGGTGGGAAAAAAATTGTTATCTGAACGATATTTGAAAAAGAAAAGAAAATAAATCTGAATGCTAGGATACCAATACCTGACAGCCCTTTTTTCCCTCCGTGCAAAATACGCCTTGATCTATATTTCGAGAATTAAAAAGCAATTGTTCTAACTATAGGCAGTGATCCTTATAGATTGATCATGTGCAAAGAAAAATAAAAAATAGATAAAATCCAGGAGAATATTTGAGACGTTTTAGACCTTTGAAAATTGGGTTTGTATCTTCAGCTCTTAGGTAGCGCCTCCAGAGCAGCACAGAGAGGAAATAGCCTTTAGGCTCAATAATTGATCCTTTTATTTTTCTTTCCACAAATCTGTTTCCATTTGCAATGAAGAAAGGAAACATGAAAGCAAAAAAATTGCTACAATTGTTCTATACACTTATAGCTGACAGATTGCTACAATGCCGTCGCCGCGCTTGGCGAGAGCTAGCGACGCGGGGGACCCAACAAAGCCCCGCGGCGCCGATAACCAAGACGACGTGGTCATCGGGCCGGGTGGGCTCGGCGGAGGCCCGGACGCGATTGTCGAATGTGAGAGTGGCGAAGGAGGAGGAGAGGTAGCGGGAGGAGGTGTCGAGGAAGCTGCGGAGGCTGAGGTAGGAGGCGAGGGAGGCGAAGGAGAGAAGAGAGGCGTAAGTTGGATCTGACGGGGGTTTTTATGTCCCTTGACGGAGAGACGGAGAAAGACTTCTTTTATTTATTTTTGTTTTTTTAATAGCGTCTGTAAATCCTGACTTTTAGATTCGATCGAACGGTGCACATAAAAAGTTCTCCATCCTGCGGAACAAAGAAGTTCCGTAGAGGATTCGGTTCCTTAGTCAGTAGATCATTATAATTTCATCAACTGTTGTAGGTTTCTAAGTTTCTTTACCCTTTCAGCCTTTCTCTTGTTTTGTACACATTTATGGATTCTATATTTCTATTGGGCTTTTGTTTTTATTTTCACAGCCAGTCAGCCCTGCTTTTAATTTCCAAATGGAAAAAAAATGCCAGCCTATGGACCTTGCTCAAAAAGAAAAACAAACGAACAGCGCTGCATTTTATTTCATATATTATTGAAAATGAAATTCAAGCAAATGTGCTTTTAAAACCTCTGTTGCTGACATAAGTAATGGTAATTCTGTAAATTATTTCTTTTTCACAACTTGATAAATTAGCATCGTCAAACAGCTAATAAAATTTATTAAATTGATGCATAACAAATGTCTTGAATGATAAAAAGAAAACTACATATTACACAGT
Source organism: Rhynchospora pubera (assembly GCA_028095005.1). Lineage (NCBI taxonomy): Eukaryota > Viridiplantae > Streptophyta > Magnoliopsida > Poales > Cyperaceae > Rhynchospora > Rhynchospora pubera. Next base: position 80,002,816 of record CM051462.1, read on the forward strand.
TATTTAATAAATGGAGAAAGACTTTTTTTTTCCCATTTGGAAAAGCTAGACACAGATTGTCAAGCAACAAATGGAGAAAGTTGTCTTTGCGATGTTTCATGTGCCGACTTGCAGGTCAGATACATGACATGAGACAAACAATCCCAAGAATTGCTTAGGTCACGCCTCAATTGCTCATTCACTCTATTTTTTTGTAAATAATGACCGAAATACTCTTTTCTCTCTCATTTTATTTTTCTCAGACTATTCCTATCTTATTTTGGTAAATTTTGGAATGAATAAGTAACTTGGAGTGTCCTGAGCAATTTCCAACAATCCCATGGACCCATTCCCAATATTTAGAGTTTTTTTTTTTAACCCCTTCCCAATATTCGGCAAATTTGAGAGCTCAAATTCAATGTTTCGCCTCCTACTTGGACACTTGATCTGAATGCAATGCATGTTGTGTACTTCATTTTGTATAATTTAACCGCTTATCACCAACCATATCCACATCATACAAAAGAAACTTTCACGTAATTCCACTGATTTCCACATAATTTCTCGTAGTTTACTAATACAATTTGATGCTCATTTCCGGCTTATTCCAACATACTTTCCACTGATTTGACTTCAATTGAATAAGCAAAAATTTCAAATTATACTTTGAACACGTTAAAATTTACCCCTTATTACTTTAAAGTTCAAACTTACTTTGAATATACTAATTATATAACTTTCATTTTTTTGACGACCCGAAATACCACTAGAAACTCATTAAACTAGTTTACGATTAATAGAACGAATTTAAAATTCAATTTTTTAGTTTAGTAATAAAATTATGGTCGTTTAATAAATATGAGGAAACACTGCGATAGTCATGAAAGTCTCCTAAGCTCTAGACAAAGTCCGCAAAAATAACCATTATAAAAAGTTGAAGATTTTGATAGTAATATATGTATAAATAATTAGTTTGGAAATCATGAAGGGGAATTAATCGCATTTACCTTTTGACTCTCCATTAGAATTTAGAAACACCAACGGTGTCTGGTGTGTGTCAAATCACTGCGAATAAGACGAATCATTATCGCACGTCAACTTCATATTTCATGGAGGATTACTATTAGACGTTTCAGTTCAAAATTGGATCCGCTATGGATTGATTTTAGTTAGAATTATTGTTGAGGTCATTTGACGGTCCGGATCAGTTTGGCCCCGATCAAATTCTATTTTTTTTTAACATGGATTTCATTTCATTTCATTTTGTTGTAAGATTCGCGGTCAAAATGAACAAATTTGATGTCATTTCGTTGGAATTTCTATGTAACTAAATCTAACGAAATTCTATGAAATCAATTGAATTGAAATGAAATCTTGTATAAAAAAATATTTTGATCAGGGTCTGAGTTTGGATTATTAATTTATCGTTGGATAATATATGGAGTCAAATGGTGTCAATTGGAGGAAATATATTTCGGTTTATTTGTTTGAAGAAAAACTTTTCAGCGACTGTCAGGTGTATTTCATTTTTTCTTTGTCAACTGTCAAATTATCAAACATTAATTTATTTTTGGATGTAAGATCTTTCTGAGTAAGGACAGTCCGGTCAGATACTTAGATCAGATTTTGAATTATCTGACATAAGATTATTTTCAAGTTTTAAGTCATTCAAATTACATCGGATTATTTTTAGTTGGTTAACATCTCAATTATTTCATATTTTTGTGGGAGGTAAGTTAATATTGACTCAAAGTCTCAAAAAGTACTGAACCTATTGGATATTTTAAATATGGGTAGTTAAATTTATGTCATTTCGAGAATTAGCTCTTAGTTTAGTGGCAAAGAACAATACATCTTGATTCTGTGAGTAAAAGTTGCAGGTTCGAGACACGACTGTGGGTTTTTCATAGATATTTAATTTTAAAATAGTTGGATGGCTTAGACCTCCAATTTATCTTTAAAAAAATTTTATTTCATTTCAAATTTCAGGTAAATTACATTCGAGGTTAGATTAATAGATCGAATTTTTTTTTTGAACAATTTTGAGTTATACGCTACTCGATCGTACTTGATTAAATTAGTTATTGGCTTTTCCAATGCTTGATTATTTCGGATATTCTTTGATCAGGCCAATTTAAAAAAAAATAAATTAAGCTTAGATTTGGATAAGATGTGATCGCACAGATTTATTGAATCGGATTTTGCCACATCAGACAAATCCACTTTTATGTTTGTAGCTACATGGATTGAGTTACAGTTGAATGCCACACAAGATCCTAGTTTCCCAATGGTTTACTTTTTTCTTTTTATTTTTTTTATTATTTCTGATTCTATTTCTACCCTGTAGGAACCCATGTGTTCATTGACCACTTGACCAAATTGATTGTTTGTACACGCCTTGCACTATATTTTATTAAATCACTTGTTCAGAGCCCCATATACTGATATACATTAGTATATTACTGAGAAAGTGAGAATAAGAAAGAGAACCCACTCCAACTCCATCATCTCGTCTCCATCAGGCTCTAAACTCAACAATGCATATCTCTCTATTGCTTCTTTCCCTAGTCCTGTACCTCTCTGTACCAGCCAACTCTGAATACTTCTACTATGATTGCTACAGTACAGGCAACTACACTACCAACAGCACGTACCTGTCCAACCTCAACCTTCTCTTCTCATCTTTGCGCTCCAATTCTACTGCTAATGGTTTTGCAGATGGTACCGTTGGTGCTGCACCAGATATGGTCACAGGTATTTCCCTCTGCCGCGGCGACCTCAATACCACCTCCTGTTTGTCTTGCCTCTCCCGAATTTCGGTAAATTTCTTTGTTTTATTGTGTTTCTTTTGAGGATGTTTTTTTTGTATTTTTCATTGCTAATTTCTAGATGATGATGAAGTAATTGCAATCGCCTTTTGAAATATAGTCTGTTCGCATAAATTGTTTATTACAATTTCTTGTAGTCGATATTGTTCGTGTTGCTTTGAATAAGCACAAAAAATTGCTTTAGACAAGTTGAATGAAAATGGTAAAATTACCCTTAATTTTGATATCAGCTAAATCATCCAAATATGGAGCATTATCTGTAAAGTAATTAACCTGTTGTCAATAACGAGAAGAAGTGAAGGTTTGACCAGCGTTTAATTCAGTTTGTAGTCTATTTCAAGTATTCAACTGATAAATGAAGCCATGCATTAAAAAAATTCAAATCAGCATACTAAATTTAATGAGATTTCATAAACAATTTCAGGACATATTGAATCTATGCCCCTACTATAAATCAGCATTGATGTGGTACAATAGTTGCTACATGTATTTCTCGAGCAAGTACTTTCTCTCCTCATTAGCCAACTCACCAGTACAGCCCCTGATCAATGCCGACAATGTCACTGTTGATCCAGACAGGTTCGATCGAACTGTCGCCCAGTTCATGTTAGATATGAAATCTTGGGCCCTCAACAACTCAACCAAGTTTTTTGCCACTGGAATTATAACAAATTTCTCGACAGAGTTCTCCACATTTTATGGTCTTGTGCAGTGCACACCAGACCTGACTAAATCCCAATGTCAGGTAAGATCATTTTATGTTAGGTAATGTACCAATTTTTCTAATTGATGTCTCCATACAGTAGTAATGATCGGTACCGTACCATGTTCTTACATATTAGTGTTGCAATTCGTCTCTGAGGTACATATGCTGTCCAAGTAAGCTGCTGTATGTTATTCTATATTAAGCACTAGAGGAGTATTATCCAATATCTAACTTAAGTGGGGCATATTTTGTTGATTGACAAAGAGCACTAGGGAAAAAAAAGGTGTAATTCTAAGACGGACATAAATTTTAAACCAGGTTTGAGTCCAAATCATTCATTTCTGTTCATAATTTTAAATAAACGATCTAAATTTAAGCCCAGTTATAAAATTTAGTCCACAACAGAATTTTTTAAAAATTGGGATACAAAGTAACATCAGGTATGAGTCTTATCTTGTTGTACTTTTCTACAGAGTTGTCTTCAAAACCTACTCGATGAATTTCCCAAATATGCTAGTAGAGCGATCGGGGCAAGGATAATTGGGATACATTGTAACATCAGGTATGAGTCAGCTCCTTTCTATGAAGGTCCCGCTATGGTACAGATTGACGGTACAGCACCCTCTCAAAGCCCAGTGGCGCCTCCTGGAGTAAATAATGGTATGTGGTAGTCTGTGTTTGCAATAATGCCTAAACTAAATAGCCTCTTCTGTTTACATGGTTCACATCAAATGTTTGACCATCATTTAGATTAGATGAGATTGTCATTGAAGCACTGGGTCAATTATTCATGTTAGTTACGCAATAAAATTAATAAAAAAGTATTTTTGTCACCACCATATGACATCATTTAAGTTGCATCAGTTAAGAGTACAGCTTAGATAGATAATGAAGTAGTTGCACGGAAATAATTCATCAACTTGACTAGGAATAATCCACAGAAAAGTACAACAAGGTAAGGCACATATAGAGATGATTTGGAAAACCAAGTAATAAAAGAAACAAGAACTTTTTGACTTGTAGTAGGAATATATGGTGTTTATAGACTATATCAATTTCAACTTATGATGAAATGTGAATAATTATATAATCAGGTTAAATGACTCTTCATTTTTCCTGATTTGGAATTTATAAATAGTATTATTTTGGATATAAATGGGACTGAACCCAGTAAAAAAAAATTGTTCATTATCTGAGATTAATTCAACCTGACAGAAATCAAACATGTTGTCGACCCAATAAGACGAAAATGTTGGGTTCATTTGTATTTAGATAATAAGTTAATAATTAGTGAGTATCATGAATAAGGGCCTTAAGTTGTGACCATTATACCAGAAGATCCTTGTTTAAACTTCTCACAAGGAAGGGAATTTCTGTTTCACATGTTTAATTTCTTGAGTAATTACTTAATAATATGCAGGGACTAAGAAGAAAAGCAATGTTGCAGCATTTGCCATCAGTATCCCTGTTGTAGCTGCAGTAGCGTCTTTAGCAATATTTTGCTTTTGTTTCTATAAGAAGAGATCTCATGGAAGGAAAAAATCAGAATCCGGTAAGTTATAAAAATGTAGTTAACAGAAATATTATTGCAAAATTATACAAAACATGGTTGGTACGCTATAACATAAATTTGTCAAATTTCCTTTTTTTTTTCTTTTTCTTGTCAAACTACTATTTATTGAAAACTTTTTTTTGGGTGATATCAGAAACTTTTTTGCAATCAGACAAGAAAGTTTAACAAATTTGCTCCCTAATCTTTGAATGTGACCAGTTTGACACTACCATTAGAAGCTTGCAGTTGTTTACATATTTTTTTTGCAAAAAACATAACAAATGTATCCTAATGCTTGTGCTGTTTCATTTACCTTTTTCTCAGAAGAGGTCAACTTCGAGAAGAATATTGAAAATGTGGATTCATTATTTATTGACCTTTCAATATTAAAATCTGCTACGAACAACTTTCATGTTACCAACAGGCTTGGTGAAGGTGGATTTGGTGCTGTCTATAAGGTATACTTCCTTTAATCCCTTCTACACGTTTTAAATTCAAGAACGATCATATGGGACAAAATGTTGGTATCAATTTTTTTTTGGGAATTACATGCATCTTAATTAGGAGCTTTTTGTGGATAAAATCAAGAAATTGGTTATAATTTCAGACCCAGTCTATAATTTATTTATTTTTCTACGGCTTTGTTAAACCAATAGCATCCCAAATAGGGATCCCAGCTTGTCTTGTTTTGCCATACTTTCCCTGATATTTTCTAAAAGTCAGTTATTTGTGCTTATATAACCCTTGTTCTGTATCTAATTGCAATAGGGAGTCCTTCCAAATGGACAAGAGGTAGCAGTAAAGAGGCTTTCTCAGAGCTCTGGCCAAGGAATTGAAGAATTAAAAAATGAACTAGTTCTAGTTGCAAAGCTTCAGCACAAAAATCTGGTACGAGTTGTAGGAGTTTGCTTGGGAGGACAAGAGAAGCTTCTAGTTTACGAATTTGTTCTCAATGGAAGTCTTGATACATTTCTATTTGGTAATATATAAATCCCATTCTCCATCCATAGATTGTACATTTGTTACTCATTTCAAAATTCCAGGTGCAACAACCACAGTAAACTGACCATATATGCCAGCTTGTAGCCTTTCTTTGGCTTTGTAATGTATCAGTCACTGTTTTAGCAAGTTGGTTGATCTAAATTTAAAAGCTAATAAACTTTTTTGTGATGTTCTCGTATAGACAATGAAAGACGGCCAGAACTGGACTGGAGAAAAAGGTGGAGAATTATAAATGGAGTGGCCCGTGGACTCCAATACTTGCATGAAGATTCTCAACTGACAATAGTACATCGAGATCTCAAAGCCAGCAACATTTTGCTAGATTCGGACATGAATCCTAAAATTTCAGACTTTGGCCTTGCCCGGTTGTTTCATGTGGATCAGACCGCATATGCTACAAAACGGGTCGTCGGAACATAGTAACTACATTGACTTCTTGTTATTACATCTTATAGTTAATTATTGTGGGTTTTTAACAGAAAATTGCTGTTGCTATTCTAACATGCCAAGACCAAATACATAATACTAATACTTCATATTTGTTACTAACTATATTTAAGTAATAACCAATTTGTTAATGCAATTTGTGAAACAATATTAGAAGCAAGATTGCATAACATAATGAGTTAAAGTACCTATAGAGAAGCAAGATCACATAATAAAATGTAAATTTTTGTAGTGGCTATATGGCACCAGAGTATGCAATGCACGGGCTCTACTCAATCAAGTCGGATGTGTTTAGTTTTGGTGTTTTGCTTCTAGAGATCATAACTGGGACTGCAAATAGTGGTTCATTTGATGGCGAGCATGGTGAAGACCTATTAAGCTCTGTAAGAATTCCTAATTTATCTTTCTTAAATTTAATAATTAGTTAGTTACTACAGTTACAAGACCCCATAAAATAGCGAAACAAATTTTATAATACCTCAATATGCCAAGTTGCCAACATATTATAAATCAACCTGTGTAAACCATACAAAATATATCATTGTTTCCTCTACAAGACATGAGAAATTACTTTTCATACTGTCCCATTGCATACTTGTAAAGTGGCCAGAATACTCCTCCCAATTGTTGTGTCTCAAATTCTAAACAAAAGAAAAGTTACTTGATTAGGACATTTAGAAAAAAAAAAAAGAGAGCCAAATTAGTATTTGTACATAGCATATCTTTTGACATAAATGAAATATTCGTAACAACAAAGTAGAATTTGTAACTCCCAGACCACTAAGTTCAATGACAAGTTATAATTTTTGCTGCAGATATGCTGTCATACATGCACTGTGAACTATTATATATCATCGGAAAAAAATTAAATTAGATAAATTGACATTTGATGGCAATTTCAGGTATGGGAGCATTGGATAACAGGAACAATAGCTGACATAGTGGACCCTATACTGGATTGTCCAACAAACGAGATAATCCGACATGTACATATCGGGCTTCTTTGCGTACAGGAAGACCCAGTAGACAGGCCGCGCATGTCAGAGCTTGTGATCATGCTCAGTACTGACACCATCTCTCTTGAAGCACCTTCGAAACCAGCATTTTACCTCAAAAGAGGAGATGAGTCAAATACACAGAGCGTAACAGATGCCAGGTCGTTGCAACTGTCACAGAATGAGGTTACAGTCTCACAACTTGGGCCAAGATAAAGGGTGTGTTTGGTATCATGTTAGAATGAGCCTTATTCCGAATAAGGCTTATTCGGGATGAAACCAAACGCGTCCGGAATAAGCCTTATTCCGAATAAGGGCTTATTCAAGGCCTTATTCTAATTCCACCTATATGATGGAATTAGAATAAGGCCTTGAATAAGTCCTTATTCGGAATAAGGCTTATTCCGGACGCGTTTGGTTTCATCCCGAATAAGCCTTATTCGGAATAAGGCTTATTCTAACATGATACCAAACACACCCAAAATGAAAGAGTTTTGGCACCTATTATTTGAAGAGAATAGTTTTTTCTCTCTTTTTTTTGTCAATTAATTTGCATTTGTTCTTTGGTTTGTCAACTGTTAATATATAATTTGTAAATGTCGTTTGGAAATTTTAATATGATTGTGTGGCACGTGCAACTTTACTCCTAGATTTTTTAATTTAATAAGACAAAATCATAAATTTAATTTAAAATATATAAGAAAATATAGTCGAACTATGGAAGTCAGAAAGGACGGAATGCATTATTTTTTTAAATAAATTAAAATTGTACCTCAACCATGGCAATATAAAAGCAAAATGCAGGCACATTATTTTTTTTTTAAATAAAGTTTCAGGTAATGCATAATTCTACAAAGCTGTTCTTTTGTTCAATGGATAACTTTTTCCTGCTTTGTTTTGCCTTGACCGTTTGATAGCCTTACTTTCTTTTTTTCTTTTCTTTCGGCTAAGCTAAATTAGAGGCTTGTTCTAACCATTGATGTTTAATAGCCTTACTTTCTTTTTTTTCTTTTCATTCGGCTAAGCTAAATTAGAGGCATGTTCTGACCATTGGGTGATACTATTCTCTAACACCTTACTACTTTTTTTCCTCTTTTCTGCATTAATGAATGCAGGAACCCCAGCAAAAGGGTTGCTTTTTTTTTTAAAAAAAAAAGTCGGGTGTCAGATAAAGAAAATTAAGGGAAATGATTTCTAGTTTCACCTTTTATATATTTTAAACTTCTGTTGTTATTTTTCTAGATATTTAAATCTGGAGTTTTATTTAGTAAAAAGTTTTGGTGATCCAGTTACGTCCACAAATAAAATGGTAGATATAAATTTTGTAAAAAAAAATATTGAATGAAATGCGTCGCAAACTTAGTACATTGTTTTTGAATAAAAAAATTGTAGATTATTTCCATTTTTATTTCAAACAGGACAATCATATTAGATGATATTTTATATTTACTACCATAAAATGAATAATTAAAATTGAAACCATTTGAACAATCCCCTAACTACAAGATTTAAGAAATCGAAAGTAACATAATTGAGTTTATCATGTATTAGTTCCTAGGTTCATGCTCATGCACCACAGAATTGGCAAATACATTAAAATATTGAAGAAAAGTTGACTTGACCAACCCCAAGAATAATTTTAGCAAGTTGCATTGAGTATCCCAATTTTATTTCCAACCGAGTAGTTTACGAAGAGTTTCTTATCTTGTCAAAAATTCCTGTTCGATTGTTTAACACATGACTTCATTCTGAAATTTCAACAAACGGAATTAAAAATAACTAGAGAAAAAAAATCAAAGTTGGTTCCTTGATTTTTTCTTCTAGAAAAAAATATCGATCTTTTGAAATTTTGCACAACTGAGGTTATAGAAAATAATATAAAAAAATTTTAGATGTCCAAAAAAAATATTTATTAGCGCAAGTAAAATTTTGTAAGAATATTCATAATATTTAATCTAAAAATGATTATGAGAAAATTAGCAAACAACCAAACGAAATAAAAAAAAATACAAAAAGAATTTTTTGCCAATCCAGAATTAAAAAATTCTATGACATTATTTTTTATAGTTGATGCCGTTTAATAAAAGAATTTGGATGGAAATATAGAAAAATTTAGGGGCCAAACATGAAAATCCAATACTTCTGTAACGTGCAATGGCTGGAATTTTTTTGATTGATTTTTTGTATGTTCATCGTACATTTTTGTGTTGCATATAAAAAAGATAATTGCATAAGACTGACTACACATAAAAATATAAAAAGTAGCCACACATAATACTAAAAAGGTGCACATGGGATGTCGTTTGAGTCTTTTTTATTCTTTGAAGATGATTTTATATAATTTTTGTGTTGCGAAACTGAAATCTATGTAGTACGAAAATTAAAAACAGACCCGTCACACTTAAGTCCTTCGAATTAGACGCAACAAATCCCGCAGAAGGCTGTGGGGACATCCATGTGTTTTAATTGAAATAAAAGGAGGGATCCGGATCTCTTGCGACGGAATAAAACAACGGAGAGACTAGACTAATAGAAGACGGCCACAGAGCAGAGAGGGCAGAGAGAACGCACATAATAAGCCACAAACGAAGCCAAACAGAAAAATCGAAGCAGATCAAAGAGCACAAAGACAGTGGAGACGTACGAAGGAGATTATATCAATCCAACGAAAGAGAAGATCGGACGGCTGGGATAGGCCATAAATGAACAGCGTTTTCTCAGCTTGGAATTGAATGTTTTATAATGCGATACTAATGTTTCTTATGGTTACTGTAGGGCTGTTCACGAGCCGAGTTACGAGCGAGTTAGTTCAATCTCGAACTCGTCTCGATAAAATAACGAGCGAGCTAGCTCGTCTCGACAGTGGGTCACGAGCTAAATATAATAGCTTGACTTCGTCTCGTTACTGGACAAGCTGGCTCGAGCCAGTTCAAGCCAGCTCGTACTGAGGTAACAAAGCCCACAACTTCTGCCTTCAGAGCAGATTTCTAGATCGAGAGACGAGAAGCAGTGGGAGAGTTGTGAGAGATGAGAAGAGTTGTGGACATTGAAATCATTTGTCTGAATCTTTTCACCTTCGAGCTCTCTCTCATGTCGGTTGTCATTCTCTCTCACATCTATCTAGTATGTCCGATCAATTTCAAGTTTGGGACGAGGTAAGAGGATGGGCGAAAGTGACACATGCGGCACTGTTGCAGTGAGCGCCGACCGATTTCAGGTTTGGGGAGAGAAGGAGACCCACAACTATAAAGTTTGGGGTGGGATTTGTAATTTTGGAAGGGAGTGGCGCATCTAGAGATTCTTTGGGTGAGTTTATTTTACTAAAGAGAGAAGGGACTTATGAGTTTTAATCATACAGACCATATAGCTCGTCAAGGTACCGAGCTGTGAACAAACGAGTTGGGCCAAGTTCGAACTCGTTAATTTAACTCGCGAGCTAACCAGCTCGTCTCGTTAATAGCTCGAGCTATAAACGAACGAGCTGCTAGCGAGTTTTTTCCGAGTCGAACACGAGCGAGCTACGAGTTACGGGCTTTTCTTGCACCCCTAGTTACACCACTTTAATTATTTTTTTTGGTCTAAATTATAGCTTTTTATTTCTAGAATAATTACAGATAACAAAATAATTTTTCCAATTAGAGAACTGGATATGAATTGAGTAAATATGACCAAATTGCCCTGTTTTTAGGTGAAGTCAATTAGTTGCAGATTGTAGATTGTAGATTGTAGATTTTCATTTCTCTAAGTTCTGGAAAGTAGAAATAGGTTTTATTTATGGGAGTTGCTAGTGTCAAACATATAGGACACGTACACTTGTCCAACGCGATGAAATTTTAATTTTTAAAATTGGAATGGCCGATCCAAACCGCTCAAATTGTTCTGTGTTATAAAATCTTCATGGAGACCAAATTTTATATTTTTCCAAATTTTTTTACTATTTTTTTGGAATTTTTCAATATGCTCAATCTAAAAAGTTCTGAACCCTTCAATTTTGAAAATTTGAAAAAAATAGTTAGAAAATATGAAAAAATATAAAATTTGATTATCAAAGATATTTTAATATAGAGATCATATTGAGCGGTTTGGATCGACCGTTTGAAATTTTAATGTGCTAGGTTTAGATCGTGTTTGACGTCCTATATGTTTGATTCTAGCATTACTCTTTATTTATTATACATATATAAACAGTACTTCCAAATCATCAAATCATCAACAAAGGTGTAGACTCCACATCGGCCCCAGCCACCCGCCTGATGACGTGGACCCGGCGCCGGAGCAGAACAGCAAGGCTCCCTCCACTCTCTCCAACTGGCTCAACAAACCAAATCATCAAGACATCAACAAAGGTGGTATGAGAAATTAACATTTCATAAGTTTAATTCAACAATAATGTTTTCCAATTAAATTTAAGGACATATTGAGCACATGCCCAGTTGCCCACTCTACAAGATAGCCATTGTGACATTGTGTGGTAGACAATTGCTCCGTGCATTTCTCAAACCAGGATTTCTTTTCCGGTGCTACCGTGCTAGCTGGGCTGTTGCAGTGATGCCTCCTTCTCCGTGTTACTTTTTTTCCTCTACCCCTATTTGGGTTTTTCTCTTGCTGAGTTTGGCGGTGCTTGGGGACATAGGGAGAAGATATTAAGGGCATTTAATGTTTTTTTTTATGAGTGGGTGGGATGTGATTGTACCGAACAGAGGATATCGGCATATCGCTCTCTTTTCCCTCTTTTGATTGTACCGAACAACTTACCTTTTTTATGAAATTGAAAGGCTCATGATCCCAATTTGCTTGGGACAAAAAACTTAGTAGTAGTAGTTGTTGTTGTTGTTGTTGTTGTTGTTGTTGTTGTTGTTGTTGTTGTTGTTGTTGTTGAAAGGCTCATGGTCATTGCCCTTTAAATAAAAAAAAAAGAAAATCAATAAGAAAAATCATTCTTACTGTTGATATTAAGGGTATTGTTTCTGTCACAAAAGATCCGGATTTAAAAAAAATTTTGATTCTCCGGGCGCCGCTCTGCTTTCTGCACTCTCTAATTCGCGAAGCACGCCCAAATTTCTGACAGGAATTAGATATTCCTTTTAACAGATTTCAGTTAGTAGAAGCTAGTTAGATCATGATTTCTCTTGTACAAAGAGCGAGCCTATATATAGATAGCTATATATACCAATGTAAATGAAGTTAGATAGCCTATATATAGATTAATAGATAGCTATGAGTCTATACAAATTGACAATGACATTATGTAAATGGATTGATGGAAAATTCAAAATTTCAATACAAAATAAATCTTCTCTTTCTCTATCTACTTTCTCTATATAAGACTATAAACCCTCACACAGTCACACTTCAGTGACAGACCCTGAAGGTCTGAACCCCTCTCTCTCTCTCTCTCTCTCTCTCTCTCTCTCACTCCACCTCGATTCCTTCTTTATCTTTTTAACTACAGTCCTCTTCTCTCACACTAAATTTCTCTCTCGAATTTGGTTACTCTTGGTGGCTGCTGGTGCTAGCGGGTGACAGTCAACCGATTAAAGCCCTCAACCTCCTTCGTTCCTCTTTGCTTTGTTGTCTAGGTTTGTTTCCCTCCTCGCTTGTCTCTCTGTAAGCTTCTGTGTTGAAAATATTGTTTGCCTTAGCATGCACAAATCTAAACTGCAGCATTTTCAAGTTCGATTAGTTAATGAAATGCTTGATTTTGACGTGCATGCTTTCTGTTGATAATTAAATAGCTTGAAATCGCTCTCCGTTGTTCAAAATCATTTGATCGGTTGAGTTGATTGATGAGATAAATAGGAGTTTAAGTCTTAGGAGGCTGGTATGAGCTTGGTACCAGCTAGGTACAGCTCTGCCATGCTTTTACTGGTACGACTTTAGGCTGCGCCAGGACTTTTTATGTGGAAAGTAACTTGGCTTCAAGGATTGTTTCGTTAGGTAAAAATGTGGCATCTGAGACCCATTTGCAGACCTCTTTGAACTGGTTTTGAACTGATCTGTTATTAGGATCTCTGTGAAAATGTTAGCAAATTAAGTTAACTTAAGTTAAATATAATTTGTCGGCTTATTTACTGGACAGAGTTTTTAAATTGGATAGCGCTCCAGGCTAGAATGAAATTGAAACAACTATTTTTCTGGTACTAGCCATTTCACTTTCTCAAAAAATTATTGCAAATTACAGGCTATTTAGAGATAACATGGCGTCGATGAGTCCTGGACTGAGACACTTCTAACGAATATCTCGAGGCATAAGACGAATTGGAAAGGTTAGACAATTTCTAAAAATTTTGTTAATTTCTAACAGATTTTAATGTGATAAGATGATAAAATATAAATAATACATTACTCAAGACCATGTCATTGAAATAAATTAAGGAGAGGATTTTTCTAAATGCTTGTTTATGAATTTGTACCCAATAGAAGGCTTAACACATTTCTATTCAGTATATGAACATTTCTATTCCAGTAATGTGAACTTTTTGCTTGTATATTGGCTTGCTGACAAGTAATATTTTTTTCTATTTATTGCAAATTTGAGCATAAATTTGTTATGGGTTGTTCGTAAATTTTGTTTAGTTGTATTCTTCGTTGTACAATTTGGAGATTCATAAACAATTAAGTAGGCATATATAGTTTGTTCATTGCTACCTGCAGTACATTGTATATATGCCAGCAAGAATATATCAACATCTAATCATTGCATCATTGGGTAATTATTAGCAGATCCTGAAAAGAAAGCAGAGTTGAATTGGAGAAGAAAGATAAAAATTATTAATGGAGTGGCACGAGGCCTCTAATGCCTGCCTGAAGAATCTCGATTAAAAGTAGTACACAGAGATCTAAAAGCAGCAATATTTTGCTGGATGCTGCTATGACTACAAAAATATCAGACTTTGGTTCGGCACAACTCTTTAATTTGGATCAAACAGTTGATGTCACAAAGAGAGTGGTCGCCACATTGTAATTATTTATTAGGTTCTTATTTCCAATACTTCGATTTCAACTCTTTATCTTTTTTCTTTTCTTGCTTTTCTTTTATGTAATTGTTTTCTATTGTCAGAATTAGGGTCTTTTTAGTGGTGAACTTGATATCTTTTAAAAGATATATGATATATCTATTTTGTAGGCCCATACATAAATTCTGGACGGTGCATTTTAAACTACCATAAAAAAGTCAAAAATTTTGAAACCAGCTAAATAATGGCCTTTAGTAATCTCTCATGATGTTGGATAGGTTCAGTGAATTTTTTTTTTTTTTTTTTTTTTTGTGCAGAGTTTATATGGCACCAGAATATGCTATGCATGGACTTTATTCGATAAAATGAAAATCAGATGTTTTTACCTTCGGCATACTACCTATTTAGAGTATTACAGGAAAGAGAAATAGTGGTCCGTGGGAATCAAATGAGGCTCAAGGCCTTCTGAGCTCTGTAAGTTCTTTCCTCATGCTCCATTCTTGGATCTTAGTATTATATTCATAAGTATATTACCAAGTCAGCGTCCCACATTTGTACATTTATATTTCCCTTTATGAAAAAAAGAACTAACTTTAATTAGACCAAATAAAATGTTGCAACTCTAAAACTCTCAAATAGTTTATACAGTTATAGTTAAATCCTCATATTTCAAATTTGATTTCAATATTTTTTCTATTAAGTCTCTCAAAAGTTGAGAAAGGATACAAGCCAAATTTTAAAAGCACAAAAGCATTATGTCAAACTTTGTGGATGAGGATCAGGGGGTGCTGACCATGGAGATGACCACATATATTCTAAATCGTGAATTTCAACTTAAAGATTCTTACATGATTGGATAAAATTACATGAAGGCTCCCATTATAGTGTTGATCAAGCCTAGGAAAATCAGTTTAGACATTTGTAGATCACTAGATTGTTTCCATAGCATGTAATATTTGCCACAATTTTATTATCCTTGTTCATTTTGGGGACTGTGGTGATCCAGGCTTGGGAGCATTGGATAGCTGGTACAGTTCCCCAATTGACTGACCCCACATTGCGGCATTTATTCCTCAAATGAAATTGTGAGATGCGTGCACATAGCATTGCATTGTTTGGAAGACAATTCGACAGATAGACCCAGATGTCAGAGGTGGTGATCATGCTCAGTAGCAACACTATGTCTCTACAAGCGCCTTTTAGACCCCCATTTTGCATAGCAAATACAGGTTTGCAGGTAAACCATAATCAGGGAATTGGAAGTGGCCAACACTCTGACATGTCCAGTCATCAGGTTTCAATTATAGAACTTAATGCTAGATAGAGCAAAAGGAAAAATATGATAGTTTGAAGGTTAATTTGTAAATTCATATATTTGATAAAATTATATGGGGATGATATGACAAAGCATGATGAGAAATAATGCTGTTCTTGTTTTTTATTTGCATAAGAGAGCAGTTTTTAATTTCTTCTGTTGATACCAAAACTTATTGAAACTATTCAACTTAAAAAGAAAAAAAAATAATAATGTAGTTACAATAGATAGGAAAGAAAATAAGAGTGGATTTGATTTTAGTGAAAAAGAAATGATTTAATTTAAGAATGACGTTCGTTGACGGGATGATCAATGACAAGAGTTGACGGGAATTTATGAGTGACCCAAAAAAGGTTGGAATTACTACTTTCTTCCTTTCGGCTAGGATTTTCAAATCTCGATTTGAGTACAGTGAATTTTCATCAATTCAACTCCCATGGTTTTTTTTTTTTAAGATATACTAGATGGCGAACTCCCATGGTTTTGATCTTGGATTAGAAAAGAATTTTAATTCTAATTCTAGTTCCATACTTAAGTTATCACTTTTCTATGAGGGCCTAATAATCTACAAGCAAAAGTCTCTTATATATGCCCCTTCCCATGCAATATGATATGTATTATAAACTAAACAACCAAACAAGGAAAATTATATAACAGAGAAATAAAAAAAAACAAAAACCGGAAAATGAGATTAATTATCAATGCAATGCTTGAAATGAGATTAATTATCAGTGACCCTCATATAATTAATCTGTCTACATTATTTAAGTCACAACTATATTCAAAGAATTAAAAAGCCGTCAAACCTGCAATAGTTAAAGCTGAAACCATTTGAACAATTCCCTAACTACAATATTTAAAATATCGAAAGTAATATCATGTATTATTTCCTAGGTTCATGCACCACACAATTGGCAAAAACAATAAAATAATGAAGAAAAACTGACTTGACCACCCACAAAAATGATTTTAACAAAGTTGCAGTGATTATCCCAATTTTATTTCCAACCGAGTATTTTACGACCGAAAATATTATAATAGAGAATTTGTGCACCAAAAATTGAAATAGAAACCAAGAATTTCTTTTTTATAATGATCAAGTAATTACCCGTTCTATAAACGCGTCATTCTCTCTCTTTCTCCTAATTATCCGTTTTATGAATGGGTAGAACCTTTCTAATGTGTTTTATAAACGGACAAAAAGTGAATAAATTCCCACCTGCATGAACACCTTTGGAGGCTTAGTCAGCCATTTTTACCTGTTTATAAAACGTACAAAAAAAAAATTATCCATTTTATAAACGTGTTAGAAAGTTTTTTTTTTCAAAACCGAATTATTACCGTTTAGTTAGGATTTACGACCTATTGCCCTCTACAATAGCTCGCACTTGATTGCCCATAATGTAATAATTCGACGTACACATATTGGGCTTTTGTGCGTCCAAGTGGATGCATCAAAGTGGATCCAGTATACAAGTCTCCCATGTCAAAACTTGTGATCATGCAGTACCGACACCATCTCTTTTGAAGGACTCTTAAAACCAATATTTTATCTTGGAAGGGAGATAGATTGGCTCAAGATAAATGAATGAATTTTGGCATCTATTATTTAAGAATAATGTGCATCAAGTACTACATCTTTGTAACTATCACAGAATGAGAGAACTAGCTCTTGGTCTAATGATAAAAAACAATACATCTTGAGTGAAAGATCGCAAATT
Source organism: Rhynchospora pubera (assembly GCA_028095005.1). Lineage (NCBI taxonomy): Eukaryota > Viridiplantae > Streptophyta > Magnoliopsida > Poales > Cyperaceae > Rhynchospora > Rhynchospora pubera. The sequence goes on from CM051462.1 coordinate 80,020,317, forward strand.
CGAAATCCTATTGGAGCTCTTTTATATAGGGGTGCATAACGTGGAAAACGACCATGAAAGTGGTCATTTTCGTTAACCGTTGCATTGATGCACGAAATTTTTATAGTTATTGCGTTGATTGTTACAACCGTTTAACACATGTTGCGTTGATTGTTCCGTTGATGGAAACGATCAAAACAGTTATAACCGTCTTTGACTACCTAACTGTTTTGCATTTTATTAAGATGTAAGAAAATAAACTATTCTGCATTTTGTATGAAACAAAGATAGAGAAATGACAGGTTAGGTCACGCGGGAAAGGGGGAGGAGGCACTATAATCGCCTCTTGCTCTCGACGGCGATTGTACTCAGTGGTGCATAGGTCCTCTGCAATCTAATAATAAAACCATAAAAAAAATTTTAGACGAAATGCGCGAAATAAACGACCACGAAACTGTAACAACCTAGAATTTTCAAACGCAATACAATTGAATTAATTAGGTAAATTTTAAAAGTATTACTAAGGTAAATAAAATTTTATAATTGATAATCCTAAAATGATTAAATGAATAACCACTGAGAAATTTATTCGAAATCGAAATCTTTTAATTTGTGTAGTATTCACAATTAATGTACATGATTCTAGCAAAATCAAAGCTTGAGTATACAAAAATTTACAATCAAAACAATTCAAATTCTAATAGAAATAATAATAAATATTAATTTATATGAGTTGCAGCATCTTTAGTTACACAGTTTCTGCCACAGAAAATCCCAGAGACCAATTTTTAATAAAATGTCCAATTTTGCTGAGGTTGGTAGAGGGCCAACGTTTGATCCGAGCCATTAGATCTAATCTCGACGGTTAAAATTTTTCGGGCCTATCAATCTAGGTTACATGCACGGAGCTCCCTTAACCATTGAGATTAGATCTAACGGTTTAGATCAAACGTTGGCCCTCTCCTTTCTCTCTTCTTCTCCGATGGAAAACCACACTCGAAAATTGAGAGGGATTGACTGCGGCTAGCCAATCCCACTGTGCCACCTTATACCTCACCTCTAATTGGCTGATCCCTCTTGTTCTTATCCACTCGAGATGGCCAAGCGTTGAATCTCTGACTTGGCTGCAAGATTCGAGCTTAAAGGAGATCTTTGCCGTTGGCTTCTCTCTTCCCTCTCCTCTCTGCACTGACTATAAATACTTCCTCCTCTCTCCTATTTTGTCGGCTGGCTGGGCTATTAGGGTTTCCATTAGAAAGGAAGGAGGGAAACGAAGGAGGAGAGGGTTTGAGCTCAAACCTTCTGTTAATTGATTTGGTTGAGTTAATTTCTATTAAATTCTTGACTGTTAACAGTTAGGGTTTGAGCTTGATTTCAAAATTAACTTTGGCATCGTGTGTGGTGCTGAAGCAGACCTTGGATAGGCTGATTGTTAAACTAAAAACCTAATCTGTGATGTTGATGATGGTGAAAACCAAACTGTCAGGACCAGTGAGTCGGAACTAGGTTGGACAGTCGAAATTCTGTGATTCTGGAGTTGTTTTCTTATATTGGGCATAAAAGAGTCCTGTGTGAGGCTTTGCGACTGGGTTTGAGGCTTGGTACCAGCCTCTGGTACACTCGATGTACCGCTGTGACGTAACTCAGGGACTAAGTTGTGAAGAAAAAGGGCTGATTTGTAATTTCTGGGGGCCTCTTTGTGAAGAAAAGGATTAGGTTGTGAATAAAATAAGTTTAGGGGCCTCTGGATAAAAATTTCAGTCCTTGCGGGTCGGATCCAGACCCTTCATATCGGATCCAGGTCGGACCCGTTAAGCGTGGCTCAGGTCAACTGGGTCAGGTTGACCTGACTTAGCCATGTGTGTTTGTGGGCCTTATGGGCTGACTTTTGGGCTTAGGCCGAAATAAAAGGAAAATTATGCTGGCCCAGTACAGAAATTTGATTTTCGGCCATTAATCTCGGCCCAGTGTAGAAAATTGGACTTAAATTTAATCTTAAACTTAATCAAAGATTAAGTTAATTAACTAGTATGCTTAGTAATTAATTATAGGAAAGGCCGTTAGCAATAACTGGGTATTCCTTTAATTAAGTGGGATTCGATTTTATTTTTCGGGAGATGATGAGAATAGTTTGAGTGAGTCAAGAACGGATACAATGACAATCAAATCACCGACTTTCTGATCCCAAACAAACCAATCAAATAATTTCGATTTTAATTTTCTATTTCCAATTGTTTTCTTGATTTTGGATTTTAATTTTCTGATTTAAATTCTCGATATAACAAATAGCTAAATAATTTAATAAATATTAAGCAATGCAAATTAATTAATTAAGTATTAATGAAATAAATCAAATACTGCACAACTAAATGAATGTTGGAGAAATACTATATAATAAATAAGTGAATATTTTCATTCTAAAATATAATTCATAACTTATATAATAAAAATAAATATAAACTTTTAATGACTGGAAAGTCAAAACCAATTATTAATAATAAGATAAAATACGTAATAATATATTTTAAAACAGAATCCTCTAAATAAATAATCTGAATTTAACTATCCAAATATCAACCAGTCTGGTTAACTTAGGCGTCAGTATGGTAACCCAAGAACCGCCAATAATCAAGTTATTTAGGTTACTTTAAGTATTTAACGATTAGTAAGAAAGTCACTTGTTTTATTAGGAAACCGAACTAGAATCACTTGACACGTGACTATCAAACCTAGCATACTGTCAAGGAAGACAACCCAGAGATGATAGTTGTCAAGCGTCCGAACCATCATGAGATATCGAGGAACTACATTTAGGCTTTCTACTATCCAGGTGCGGAATTACGTTGGATTTTTGTTAAAGTTTAAGTGACTATTAAGCTATGTTTGAATATCTATTATTTTATGTGACTATGTTCTTTGCTGAAGTAAATATATTTTTATTCATGTGCATATCGAAAATTCGTTTGTCTGCATGACCATATTCAGGCATTTTAAATGATAGTGCCCAAATATTGATAAAACTGCATTTTGAAATGCATGTTCTCCGTTTTGAGAAATTTGAAAAGTAACAGTCAGATATTTGAAAATGCAGTTGCTATTGATAAATCCGACTTATGAATGATCTGACTGAAAGGAATGAAATGATGTGAATGAATAACTGGATATGATATGATGTGCTTGATATGTGTGATTTATTATATTGTATCACTCTCCGGAGTCGGTTGGCCCTCGGCTTCGGCCAGTTCAATAGCGCTATGTGGATTTGGAATTCCCTCTGCCTGCCCAGGGTTAGGGATTCGTCCCTCTGCCTGCCCTGGGTTAGGGAAATGTCTCCTCTGCTTGCCCAACCGGTTGGGTTAGGAGGCCTGAGTGATTATGATTATGGAATTATGTTAATGATATGTGAATTTGTAATTCCCTCTGCTTGCCCAGGGTTAGGAATTCGTCCCTCTGCCTGCCCAGGGTTAGGAAATGAATTGAATGATTTGTGATTTGCCCAGACTTATGTTATGCTCAATTCTGCCATGCTCGGATCCCCTGACACGCTCAGTTTCCTATCATATATAGACATGTGTTGTCTGCGACGGGATTCGTGCCACGTGTTCAGTCCGACATGTATATGACTTCTGTCATAGTCAGATTTTGTTATTTTCGTCCAATTGTGATTTCAGACTGGTTAACATATTTTAACAGAAGATTGATATTGGTTTTATATAGGATGACACATGCATGCTGATCGGGTGCAAACCTAGTAAAAAATAACCTTGTTTTACCTGATTTAATCTATCGTAGTAAAGCTAAGGGTCGAACCACAGAGACGGTGTTGGAATATCGGTCTTTTACTTTAATTAATTAGCTAGACGAGTTCAACTATTTTTGGTGTTCAAAGAATCGAAGGTGGGTTCAAATCCTAAGTCTAAAATCAAGGTCAAACTAGAACTAAACGGAAGATAATCAGCAAATCTGAATTCTAGGGTTTCTGGTTTCAACTTAATCTGCTCAGTTCAATTCCCAAACGGTCCGTTTGATATCTCAGACGGTCCGTTTGAGCCGTGAAAACTGTTTACCGCTTAGCTATTCCTAATATGTGTGTGGAATCGTATTTTAATCCTAGGTTACCAGATACTAACCATCGTTATAGTTCTGATTTCGTAGGTTAATCTACTACTTTCCTTAAAAAACCTAAGATTTGGTCATCACCATTGGCTTAAGTTTAATAAGTCTATCTTTCAATTCGAAGGATATCTCACAACCATCGTTGCGAGAAAGGTTCACCTATCGGCTACTAAATCCTGGTTTCACTCATCAGCTACTACCATCCTCAAGTTGGTCAATCAATTCATACAAAGGTATAGATTATTATTACCATACTAGACAAGGCCTTAATCTACTTGGTATAATCAATTCTACCCTAGCAATCAATGATATCACATAATAATCAATTAAATCATGAAAGATAAAAACACATAATGAAATAACTAAGCAAATAAACAACTAAACAAATGAGTTTACAACCATAGCCCTAGAATAACAAATCAACAACTCAAAGGCATCGAACAAACAAGAGAAAATGAGAAATAGAAGAAGTTACAACCAATTGCCCTTGCTTTCCCTTGAATTTGTCGAAATCTCCTTCTAAACGACTCGTTGCTGTCGCACACGACCCGTCTAACGCTGCCACAATCTGGACTTGAGACTAATCTCTCAGATTTTTCTATGTCTAACCCTAAAAATTGATCTTGGATCTAAAACACCACCTTGTATGCTCTTGTATGGCTTTGTATGGGCTTCTCTAGCCTTGTATGGGCTTGTATATCCTTAATCTCCTCAAAGTCCTCTTAAATAGGCATTGGAATTGTTTAGAGACGCAGGAGGTTTGTTCTGGACGTGTTGGGAGTCGAAAATAACCATCCCACCAAGAATAACCACCAAATCGGGCATTTTCTGCTATTTCTGGAAGGTTCCAGACGGACCGTTTGAGCCTCCAGACGGACCAACTGAAATCTGGCTGAAAATAGCAGTTTTTCCTGCGAAAGTCAAACGGTCCGTCTGAATTTTCAGACGGTCCGTTTGGAAATTTCAGCACTGCGCACTGTTACTATTTTGCCTATATCTCCTTCATCCGGACTCCGTTTGAGGCGATTCAAAAACCAGCGGAAAGCTTACGAGGAGCTCTACATCATCATTGAATCATCCAAGCCATGTTTTTGTCCAAAATCTGCATTAAAGTAGGAATTATGGTAGTAACTCATTCTTAACATAAAAACCTAATTAAAATGATCCTAATTAATCTAACTCAAGTCAAATGGTTTAGTTTGGAGTCAAAATCCTCCCAAAATATGTATATAAAATCATCTCATCAAATTCCCCCAAGCTTAAACATTGCTTGTCCCCAAGCAAATATTTATCTTAAAAGAATGGTTTGGCTCTAAACTAAAACAATGTCTTGAGACTTACAAGTTATGAAAATTCCTAACATGCATCAATATCATGATTTGATTGAATCATTTAGACAATTTTAAAATCTTTTTCAAACTGAATCGAGTTGTCCCAAATGACCCACGCTTACCCCACATGTGAAACACTTAGGATGTTTGTAACTATTATCCATAACCTATCTTGTTCAAATTCTAAACTTGTTGATTTTTCAAAGTTTGACAATTGACTTGGCAAATAGTATCGGGATCACACCCTACCAACACAAAATAACATGTCATACCAATTTATTTCACAACAAAGTCTTCGAATACTTTAACCGCTTTATTGATTTTCGAAAACGCATTGGAAGTTGAACTAAAGTGAGGCGGAAAAAAGGGTACAACTCCTCACCCATTCTATTCCAAAGTTTTTGGGTTGACACTTTTAAGATTTGTCCCGGGGCTTAGGACGTTTTTCCCGCGGCGGAGAGGTCAGCCAGATTAAGGTGGATTTAATTGCAAGGTTTTCCTTGTTTTTTTTTATATCATGAGTCTTTCTGTTTCTTACCCATGATTTATGGATGTTCTTCTATCCACAATAACCTATAGCTTCCCGCAATGTCCATGGCAAAGCACCGCTTTTTAGTTCCCCTTTTTGTACGTGTTTTTATTTATTTACATGTGTGTGTATTTACATCTTCGACTTTTAATATTTGAAAACAGCGGTTGTTTGACTCTAGACTTAGTGTTAATTTCCTTAATTGACATGCATTTGGGTCGGTAGAATCGATCTTGACAAAGTTTGGAAATTAATTCAATTGGTGGTTGCCTTGGTTTACCGATTTCTAATTGGTCAAGTCATTTATACTACTTATCAAATCATCAAATTTAAGTCTCAATCAAGATAGATTATGATACAATATCTACTCATTTCCTAAGGTCACAGGGGCTAGTCGATCAATTAGATGACCCACAATTCAAATCGAAAATTTTTTCTAAAACTCCCTAAATATTTCATTCAATTCACGATATTCGAACTTGTTAAGCATCTTCCTAACTTACCTAAATGCAAACTATATGAAGTTATAATGCAAGTCCTAGATACAAATTCCTATTCTCCCCCCAAGTTTAAAACTTTACATTGTCCTCAATGTAATGAAAAAAAAAACTTAAAAGAGAGAAAGGAAAAGAGAAACTCATCAAATTAATGTCGAGGTTGTGAAGGGTTGAGCCGCGCAACATGAGCCTTGCTTGCTTTGATATGTCAATGTGCTTCAAGGTGTCTCTAGGTTCATCCTATTGGCGAAGAAATATCATGTAAGTAGTGGAGATGGGTGGTTTGGGTTTGAGGGTACAAATCACATAGGGGTTGGTGTGATTTTACCCTTGGGTTTGGGTTTAGGTGAAGGTTTGGTTAATGACTAAATTGAGCAAAAAAATTTTGGTTCGTCGACTAACCAATGAGAACTCGAAATCTAGCCATTGGATTGGATTAGGTTAGGTCTCGGCTGAATGGTTTGGTTTTGATTTTCTGCGGAAAATTCGTGCTCTCAGATCAGACGGTTCGTCTGTGGTGCTCAGACGGACCGTTTGGTTACGGATTTTCGCAGAACAGTTAGGGTTTTGGTTTTGGTGAATGGTTTCGGTTTGGGTATGGATGGTTTCTCCACTGTTGAGACTTGTTGGGTTGAGAACGATTCATATGCTCCTTCGTGGTGTATTCCCCCAAGCTTGAGCTCTTGCATATGGTACGACTTTTCATCAATCCACATTCTTCTTCCATGTGTTGAGATGTTGCGTTGAAGTTCATTTGACCTTTTTGACACTTGCACGACTCGAACATTGTGCTTCCAAAAGTTTGTATTCTCATCTAAAATCTGAAAACAACAACAAAGATCAATGAGTTATAACTAATGAAATCTAAACTAAACTAAACTAATTGACAAAACTGAAATTTTGGCCTTGGGTTGCCTCCCAAGAAGCGCTTGTTTTAGGTCACTAGCTTGACCACCTTGTATTTGCTCATCTTATCTTCACTTTTCTCCCTCTCAACGCATCATAGTTCTCCCAAAAGTGGTTGAGCGGACGCCTTGAAACATGCTTGGAGTGTTCCTCTTTGGATGTCATCTTTGTTGGCTCGATTATGATGTAATACTTGATATGCAATTTGTTGTCTTCCATCACATCGATTTTTTTCAAGCACCTTCTTGATGGGTCGCTCAATTCTTTGGTGAACTCTTCGTTTATTTTGTCGGATGCGACGATCTTCTTTGCATCACCTTGTTCGACTCCCTGAAAAGAACAAAACATGGTGATAGAGAATATTTTTGGATTTTTAAAGATAAAGATAAAATAAGTAAGATACAAGGATACAAGGATGTCAAGACTAATTTATTAAAACAAAATACCAATATTCTAGCAAACCGTCCCCGGCAACGGCGCCAATTTTTGATCGGGTGCAAACCTAGTCAAAAATAACCTTGTTTTACCTGATTTAATCTATCGTAGTAAAGCTAAGGGTCGAACCACAGAGACGGTGTTGGAATATCGGTCTTTTACTTTAATTAATTAGCTAGACGAGTTCAACTATTTTTGGTGTTCAAAGAATCGAAGGTGGGTTCAAATCCTAAGTCTAAAATCAAGGTCAAACTAGAACTAAACCGGAGATAATCAGCAAATCTGAATTCTAGGGTTTCTGGTTTCAACTTAATCTGCTCAGTTCAATTCCCAAACGGTCCGTTTGATATCTCAGACGGTCCGTTTGAGCCGTGAAAACTGTTTACCGCTTAGCTATTCCTAATATGTGTGTGGAATCGTATTTTAATCCTAGGTTACCAGATACTAACCATCGTTACAGTTCTGATTTCGTAGGTTAATCTACTACTTTCCTTAAAAAACCTAAGATTTGGTCATCACCATTGGCTTAAGTTTAATAAGTCTATCTTTCAATTCGAAGGATATCTCACAACCATCGTTGCGAGAAAGGTTCACCTATCGGCTACTAAATCCTGGTTTCACTCATCAGCTACTACCATCCTCAAGTTGGTCAATCAATTCATACAAAGGTATAGATTATTATTACCATACTAGACAAGGCCTTAATCTACTTGGTATAATCAATTCTACCCTAGCAATCAATGATATCACATAATAATCAATTAAATCATGAAAGATAAAAACACATAATGAAATAACTAAGCAAATAAACAACTAAACAAATGAGTTTACAACCATAGCCCTAGAATAACAAATCAACAACTCAAAGGCATCGAACAAACAAGAGAAAATGAGAAATAGAAGAAGTTACAACCAATTGCCCTTGCTTTCCCTTGAATTTGTCGAAATCTCCTTCTAAACGACTCGTTGCTGTCGCACACGACCCGTCTAACGCTGCCACAATCTGGACTTGAGACTAATCTCTCAGATTTTTCTATGTCTAACCCTAAAAATTGACCTTGGATCTAAAACACCACCTTGTATGCTCTTGTATGGCTTTGTATGGGCTTCTCTAGCCTTGTATGGGCTTGTATATCCTTAATCTCCTCAAAGTCCTCTTAAATAGGCATTGGAATTGTTTAGAGACGCAGGAGGTTTGTTCTGGACGTGTTGGGAGTCGAAAATAACCATCCCACCAAGAATAACCACCAAATCGGGCATTTTCTGCTATTTCTAGAAGGTTCCAGACGGACCGTTTGAGCCTCCAGACGGACCAACTGAAATCTGGCTGAAAATAGCAGTTTTTCCTGCGAAAGTCAAACGGTCCGTCTGAATTTTCAGACGGTCCGTTTGGAAATTTCAGCACTGCGCACTGTTACTATTTTGCCCATATCTCCTTCATCCGGACTCCGTTTGAGGCGATTCAAAAACCAGCGGAAAGCTTACGAGGAGCTCTACATCATCATTGAATCATCCAAGCCATGTTTTTGTCCAAAATCTGCATTAAAGTAGGAATTATGGTAGTAACTCATTCTTAACATAAAAACCTAATTAAAATGATCCTAATTAATCTAACTCAAGTCAAATGGTTTAGTTTGGAGTCAAAATCCTCCCAAAATATGTATATAAAATCATCTCATCACATGCCTCGTTTTATATTAAATACAGATAATATTTTTACTTGTCTTGCTTAACAATAAATGATTTATTTACGGGTATTATTTCTAGAACTTGGATTTTAGCTTAAATCCGCGTACTGGAACTAAAACCCGCACTGAGAATTAAATTTTCACTCCGTACTATTTGTATGTTTTCCACAATGGATGTGGGTTCCAGGTTGCAGAGACGGGCTCGATCAAGTCAAGCGAAGTTAAGCAAAATTGTCTTGCCATGGGGACTCAATGAATCATAGGAGACAACATGGTAGTTCATGGTAAGCTGAAACCTAAACCTTAAAGAAAAAAAAAGAAGAAAAAAATGTCTTGCGAGTACACAGAAGTTGTGTGTTCGCGGCGAGAAACTGCCCCACCCCATTGCGGGCTGTGACAGAAACGTACCAGTTTCACTAATCGTTCCGTTCTGAGACGAAACAATATTTCTATTTGCGTTGGTTGTTCCGTTCCTTAAACGAAAATGAAATCCTTATACGTTATCGTTCAATTTCGGACGAAACGAAACGAAAAAACGGTTGAAACGGCTACCGTTTTCAGCCCTACTTTTATAGACATTTAACACATTTAATTTAAAAATAAATTAGGTGGCTTGAAATTTATCTAAAAAAAAAAAAAAAGAACGTAGTCGAATTATGGAAGGTAGAAAGGACGGAATGATGATTCTTGACTGAACCGGGATTTGAAATTGTACCTCAATTATTAATGGCAATACAAAAGCAAAACGCAGCCACACTAATTATTATTTTTTAAAAATAAAAAGTTCAGGAAGCATAATTCTGGGAGTTTTCGTCTTATCGGGTCGTTTGGATCGCTTAGAAATTTAGAAAATTTGGAAAAGTTGCAATTCATAGAAATAAATTTATTAAAAAATACGTAACTTTGTGAAGAATTTGAATTGTTTATAATAAATTTATAATAGGAAGATGAAATTTTCCGAATTCCTACCATAATCCAAACAGCCCCGATCAATCGGAAATTTGGTAGTTCTGTTTCATAGCTTGGGTAGTAGGTACGTATTTTTCATATTTTATTCGTGTCGGGCTATGCTACCAGGATACGGCAATTTTAGAGCGTATCCCGTATCCGATACGTGTCGGGCACGGATTCGCGTGCGATTCGTGTGAGATACGCACTGGATACGCCACCTTGCGCGTCTGAATATTTTAATCAATTTTACTGTTGGATACGGTCAACACAATACGTATTGGACACGCGAATCGTTACCTGAGAGGGCCGTATTTGATCGGATCTAGAATTATTTTATTTTATAATATTTATTTAATTTGAGTAGAGGTGGTCCTGCATATAAAAACCTGCACGGCTGCACGTGGCATTTCATTCAAGCGCACCCATGTGCAAAGCTGCCAAAATTCTATCTTTATACGATAACTCATTGAATATATAGCCTCTATATATAACATCCGAATGGCTTGTGGGACTAACATATTAACTTCAAAAACCGGATAAAATAACATGATTATTATTTATTGGGCCGACCTGACCTGGGCTCTATATATAGAATGCCATTCACGTATAAATGTATAATCGTATATAGTCGTGTATATAGCCATAGGTGTGTAAAGGTGTTTCTGATGGGCTAGCAATTTATTAAAATTTAAATTAATCGTATACTTTGCACCTAGAATAGAACATAGGTACGGCACCCATGACCCATGCATGGAATAATTAAATTAAACTACTTGAAGGTGCATCCTTTTCATTGATTTTTTATTAGTTTTTTACAATTTAAAATATATAAATTACAAAAATAGATTATTTTTTATTATTTTTATTATTTTATATATACAGCCGTATCCTAGGTTTTTGAAAAATGGCGTATCCCCGCACCCGCATCGTATCCGATACGATACCCGCACCCGCACCCGCACCCGAGTAACATAGGTGTCGGGTGTCAAAAAAAGAAAATTAAGGGAAATGATTTCTAGTTCCATCTTTTTATATTTTAAAGCGGAGCTGATAAGGATCATTTTCATCATTTTTCCGGCTATTAAATTAATTGTATTCCGAAAAAAGAAAGAGGGTGAAAATGAAGGAATAATTAATGTGTTTTCCTTTCTTGGGGTGCGTTTGGATTGTTGGAAGAAAGAAGAAGAAGAAGGAAGAAGAAGAAAAAAAAATTATAAACAATCCAAACACTTCACAAAGTTACACACTTCCCAATACTTCTTCTCACTTCTTCCCTTCTTCCCTTCTTCCCACACCTATTCAAACGCACCCTTGGATGAGGAGGGGAGGAAGGGATGAGCAAAATAGAGGTCAGAGATGCGCAACACAGATGAGAAAGAGGGAGGGAGCGGCACAGAAGAGAGAGAGCGACATAGAGAAAAGGGGGGATGATCTAAATGTTCTAAGTTAATCTATCCAACTGTTCTATTTAATTGTTCTAATTAATATAGCAACTGTTCTGGTTGATGTATACAATTTTTCTAGTTAATATATATAACTGTTTTAGTTATATATATAGAGATTGGCTAAAGTATACTCCAGCATACAGATAGTCCGTATGTTGGAATCGTTTCTCAAAATCTAAAATGCGTACAGTCGATCCGAACCTTTCAAATTATTCTCCATATTGAAATCTCCTAGGAAGCTAAAATTTATATTTTTTCGAATTTTTTTGCTATATATTATACTATTTAAAAAAATACTATAAAAGAATTGTAAAAGAGTATTTCTGACCCTTCAATTTGAAAATAGCATAATATATAGCAAAAAAATTTGAAAAAATGTAAAATTTGGACTTGAATGATGTTTTTATATGGAGAACAACTTGAATGGTTTGGATCGACTATTTGAATTTTATATTTTGAGAAACGACTCTAGCATGCGGGTTTGATCCGTATGCTGGAACGTACTTTAACCAATCTCATATATATAACTGTTATAGTTAATATATATAACTGTTATAGTTAAATATATAATTGTTCTAATTATATATATAATTGTTCTAGTTAATTATATAACTGTTCTATTTAATATAGTAATTGTTTTGGTTAATACATATAACTGTTCTTGTTAAATATATAATTATTCTAGTTAATATATTAACTGTTCTAATTAATAAATTATTCCTGCGACTCAATCCCTCTCTGTTTTGCTCCCTCCCCTCCCCTTCTCTCCCTTTGATTCTTTGAGCTTCCTCCCAGCGTTCATCCTCTCGTTCCTAGCCTTTCGAAAATGGAAGTTAGTAACGCATTTAAGAGGGGTGAGGGGATGATGCTGGATAAGTACTTTTCTGAAAATGAAAAAAAAAAAATTAAAACACGTTTTAGATAGGATGAGGGGATGAGGGGATGAGGTTGAGGAGGGGATAACACTAAGTGATTCCGATTTTAAACTTATGTTGTTATTTTATTAGATATTTAATAAGGAGTTTTATTTAGTAAAAAGTTTTGGTGATATGGTTCAGTCCACAAATAAAATGCTAGATACAAATTTTATAAAATTTTGAATGAAATATGACGCAACCGTAGTACATTGTTTCCATTTTTTATTTCAAACATGATAATCATATGATATCATATTTTATATTTACTATATGAAATGAATAATTACAATTGAAATCATTTAATCAATCCCTAACTACAAGATTTAAAATAGGGAAAATCAGCCGTATACCTCTCAAATCTTGTCTAATTAAAAATATACCCTCTAATCTTTAATATTGGAACATGAGTAGTGTTGGTATTTACTCTTGTAACTCTGAAAAATCATTTTTCAAAATTTCGGACAGCAATGCCCTTGCCCCTTTTGACGTTCAGAAAAGAAACTGAGGATTCATCTCTCCGCCTAAAGAATAGAATAATACAAATATGGGAAAAAAATGCAAATACGATATCAGCTATTTCTTTTCAAGTCTATGTATGTTTGCATTGAATTTGTATCTTTATTCTATGGTAAGCATTCTTGCAAAAACTCTTTTTATTCCTCCAGAGTCGTATGCTTGTATTGAATAAATAGATGAAAAAGAGTAAATATATATTTTTTTTGAAGGACGGGTGGCAAAGTACCACACCGACAATTTTATTAATAAAAAATATATACAATTACAAATCAAAAAAAGAAAAAAATAAAAAAATAAAAAAAATAAAAAAATAAAAAGAAGACTAGCAAGCTAAACTAAGACCTATACAAGTAGTAAAACTAATCAAACAAGTACAAAAAAAAAGAGTAAATATATTGATTTTGTAAGAAAAGAGTCAGGGATTTCTAATAGTTTAGTGATTCGCTAAAAATAATTTCCAATTCATTCTTTTAATGTAAGGACTCATTCTTTCAACTGGTACGAACTGGTCTCAAACATTAAAATCCTTATGTTATTGATGGCATATTAGGCTTTATTGCTTTAATAATGTAACACTCTAACTGTCTAACATGAATTGGGTTAGCAAAGGGATTAAATTATGTAGCTTCAGGTCAATGTAATTAGTATTAAAATTGAATTTCTTCAAGGCACATTTGTACCGTTTCAGATGCTCTCCATGCATGAAGGAATATCCAGAAAATGCAATTATTAATCCCTGTGATCAAATGGTTACAATTTGAAATAACACTGTAGAAAATCGCTGGATAGGTCAAAAGGAATGCTGTGTCATGGTTCTACTTGTACAATTATTATGTCGGCTCCGTTTGGATGGGTGCAAGAATAAGAAAATAGTTTTTTTCTACTCTCAAATTTATTATAAACAATCCAAACTCTTCACAAAGTTACACACTTTTCAATACTTCTTTCCTTATTTCTCTTATTCCTACACCATCCAAACGGAACCAAAAGGAATTGAGTGTGCCAAAGTACAATATACTCAATTGCTTCTCCAGCTCCGTTTGGATAGGTGTGGGAAGAAGGGAAGAAGGGAAGAAGTAGGAAGAAGTATTGGGAAGTGTGTAACTTTGTGAAGAGTTTGAATTGTTTATAATTTATTTCTTTCCTTCTTCCTTCTGCCTATCTTCTTCTCAACGCATCCAAACGGTGCCCATATATATATACTACAGATCCTTGATACAGCGGTTTAATCAATTTTTTTTTATTTGCAAATCGCTGGATGTTTTACTCTCTTGACGATCATTTCATATCTTTACTTAAGAAGACAAAGTTGAGAGAAAGGGACAGGGACATTTTAGTCCAATAAATTTGAAAACTAACTTTCCGTAATTTAAATATCATTTTATATTGACAAAAGGGTAAATACCAAAACAAACTATGATTATAGGGATAAATTTCCAATATTAAAGATTGAAGAGGTATATTTTCAATTAGACAAGATTGGAGGGGTATATGGCTGATTTTCTCTTTAAAATATATCGAAAGTAGCGTAATTGAGTTTATCATGTATTAGTTCCTAGGTTCATGCATCAGACAATTGGCAAAAACATTAAAATATGGGATCCCTTAAAATATTTAAAGAAAAGTTGACTTGAGCACCCCAAGAATGATTTTAGCAAGTTGTAGTGAGTATTCCAATTTTATATCCAACCGAGTTGTTTACGAAGAGTTTCTTTATCGTGTCAAAAATTTATGTCCAATTGTTTACACATGACTTCATTCTGAAATTTCAGCAAACGGAATTAAAGATAATAAAGTGATACCATGTATATTGGAATGAAATTCTACAGAATGTAATTGCAGAGAAATTGTTGTACTTGGTACCCACCACCCCGGCTGCTGCCTTCTTGTACCAGTTTGATATATTTTTTTTGTCAATTTGTACCAGTTTGATGCAGTCCAAAGTTCTGTGTCAACTTACTGAGATCTGGGACCCACTAATGCTTACCCACTTTCTGTTCTTCCAGGATGAATCTGTCTTGTACGTATTGTTACGGAAAGTAAAATACATATTGGAGCCTCAGTGGATCTAATTCAAACCCTTTCTTTTGTTTGAAAGAGTAATGCATCCACCCCCCTACTAATTGACCTCTATTCAATTAATTTTTTTTTTAAATGGACCTCTATTCTTGTCGCATTGTTCACAGTTTTTTTTAACACGACTGTTTAACTTATCAATTTCCAAAAAAAGGAACAAAATAATATATGAACAAATGAAAAATAATAAATAATATACGAACAAGACTGTTCAACTTATCAATTTCCAGAGAAAAAGGAACAAAATATTAAACTCTTATCAAGTTGAAAGGATCTCGTTTCTTTTCACATTACTGTTCAACTTATCAATCATAATATGTCCCGAAAGAATAAAAAAAATAGGGAAAATCGGATATAAACCCTTGTAAACTTCTCTATTCAGATATAAACCCCTCCAATCTTTAAAATTAGATATAAACCCCTCTAATTCTATTTAGTTCAGATACAAACCCTTTTTATTATTTTAAATTATATATTAAGTATCAAAAATCACAATTTCAAAGTTATGACTGAAATACCCCTACCTACTTATCTCCTCTCCTTTCCCTCTATTTTCTAGTGCCCTCTTGCCTTCTATGCATCAAATCCCGTCCTTTTGCATTATCTCTCTACACCAGCCAAAACTCAAAATCATATATGCATTATGCTTCATATCCATACATGCAACATCAGTGTTCTATCTTGTCATGCGTCCATTTTAAAAAATGCACACACCAATCTCTAATTGGAAAATATTCTTTTGTTCAATTGTGTTATCTTGGCTGATACGGCTCCATGGCCTAACCAAACGGCATCAGTTTTCAACTGGAGTTTATATTGGAAAAGTTATCATTAAGCATTAAGAAATACAATGCTAACTTTAGCGAAGAATATATTATTGTAATGAAAATTGATAATCAATATCAAGATATTAATTTAAGTTGCTTGAAATAATTAGGCTAAAAATTTTCTAGTTTGACTCGTCACAAATAACAGAAGTTAATTAGGATATTCTAATTAATTTCTTGGAAGCTATAAGGATAAAAGAGATAAGAGAAAATCTAACAATTTCGAAAGAATATGGCTGAGGGAAATTTCCTTAAGAGATTTGGGAAAAGAAAGGTAAAATCGTTAATTTGGAAAAAGTATATTTGGAGTACAGACAGATAACAGGAGATAATGAAGCGCCATGTTTAGGATGAAGTTACGCCGCAGGGTACTTTAGTCATAAGTTTTAATATCTGATTTTTTATATTAAAAAGTATTTAAAATTAATACAAGAGGGTTTCTATCCAAACAATATAAAATTAGAGGGGTTTATATCCGATATTGAAGATTAGAGGGATTTATATCTGAATAGAGAAGATTGGATGGTTCATATCCGATTTTGTCAAAAAAAAAAAAATATATACTCGTACCACCTTGGCTTGAGAAGACGCACACTGACAGCATCAGCTAAAGTTTAAACCACTCCCTTGCACTAAATTAAATTATAAAAGAAGAAAAAGCAGAGAGATAATATTAATTAATTAAGCACTAATAAGTTTAGCATCTCCTCCGGCGTTCCGAAGCAGAGAGAGAGAGCGTTGAGATTCGTGCTGAACAATGCATCTCTCTATCTTCCTTCCTCTTCTCTCTTTGCTCCTTGTCTTGCTACCAGCCACCTCAGATTCCTTCAACTCCTACATATGCGACAGTACCAACACCCCAACTGGAAATTACACAGCCAACAGTACGTACCTGTCCAACCTCAACACTCTCTGAGATGGGCTAAAATCAGCCACGACTGACGGATGCAATCGTCAGCTACGATCAAATCTCAATTTTCGAGATTCTAACAGTCGATCCGAACCGTTCAATGTGTTCTCCATATTGAAATCTCATTGGAGACGAAATTTTACATTTTTCTGATTTTATTTACTATTTTTTTGAGATTTTTAAAAATCATAGTTATTGAAGGGTCCAGAATTGTTTAGATTAAGAATTTTGTAAAATATCAAACAAATACTAAAAAATTTCAGAAAAATGTAAAATTTGGTCTCCCATGAGATTTCAATATGGAGAACACATTGAACGGTTCGGATCGACTGTTAGAGTCTCGAAAATTGAGATTTGATCGTAGCTGACGGTTGCATTTGTCAGTCGTGGCTGATTTTAGCCCATCTCACACTCTCTTGTCTAATCTCAAGGCCAATTCTACTAGTACCGGTTTTGCAGCTGGTACGTTAGGCACTACACCAGACAAAGTGATAGGTCTCATCCTTTGTCGTGGTGACCTCAACGCTTCTACCTGTTCTTCTTGCTTCTCCCAAATATTCACTGTATAGTACTTTCTTCTCTCTTTGTATTTTTTTTTAGATTATTTCTTTTATTTATTTATTTTTTTTGCTATTACCCTTTTGTTTTTTCACCATTAGGCTGTTTTTTTTTTAAAAAATGGTTACAACTTTATTTTTTTTCTAAATTACAGAGAACAAAATAATTTTGCCAATTAGATTTGGATATGAATTGAGTAAATATGACCAAATTGCCCTTTCTATAGGTGAAGTCGATTAGTTGTTAATTGTAGATTTTCATTTCCCTGAGTTCTGGAAAGTAGAATAGGTTTTATTTATACATATAAATAGTACTTCCTCTGTACTTTATATATTTATATTATTTAAAGAGAACAAATCATCAACAGTGATGGTATGAGAAATTAAGAGTTCAAATAAGTTTAATTCAACAATATTGCATTCCAATTAAATTTCAGGACATATTGAGCACATGCTCACTCTACAAGACGGCCATTATGTGGTATGACAATTGCTACGTGCAATTCTCAAATCAGGATTTCCTCTCCTTATTGGATAATTTACCGCTAGTGCCTTTCGTCAATACGAAAAATCTCACTGTTGACCAGACCCGATTCTTTCAGGATGTGTCCCAGCTCATGTCACAAATGGTGTCAGTAGCTATTAACAATTCAACCAAGTACTTTGCCACAGGAGAAGTCAAGAATTTCTCCACTGAGTTATCTTCAATCTATGCACTTCTGCAGTGCACAACAAACATGGCCAAATCCCAGTGCCAGGTAACATTTTGTTCAGGCAGTGTAATGGACTAAGGTTTGCAACTTCAATTAGTACACGATGATATCATCTGGAATAAGTAGATACACTCAATATTGGCATTAGATATGCTATTGATATTTCCAGAACCGTGGGCGGATTCAGACCTGGCAATCACACAGCAAGTCAGTATGGTAGTTCATTAGTCAGTATGGTAGTGTTCATACAGTGCATTAAAACATAATTTAAACTCGATGTTGGAATATAATTTCTCCAGTCTTGTCTCCAAAGCCTGATCAATGATCTTCCTGGCGACTCTGAAGGAAAGGATGGTGCATGGTTGGTTGGTATATATTGCAATATACGGTATGATACGACACCTTTCTATAATGGTGCTGCAATGCTACAGATTGATAATGCATCACTTTCCCCAAGCCTGTCCCCCATATCGCCTCCCGGAGTAAATGATGGTGATCAGTATTATAGAATGTTTTATTCTATATTACATCTGTTTATTTTGGTTTTCACTGAATGTTATTGTACTTTCAAGGTGTCTTAATATAAAGCTGCACAATCAATTAGATTATAGGGTAAACTTTTTTGGAGTCACTGAACTTGGTCTAGCTGGATTGGCACATGACAAGTACAACATAATGAACATACAATACAATAAAGTACAATGATGTTTTAGTAATTGTGGAGTTTTGTCTAATAAGGAAGCCAATTTTATTTAATTTTGGAATTGAAACAAAAACCAATCAAGGAGATAAATAGGGCTCTACCCTACCTGATTTACATTTTGGAATTGAAACAAAAACCAATTAATGATGACTGAATCTTTCTCCCGAAAATTGTTTTCCTGTGCAATAAAGTAAGCAGAATTGATGTTCAATATACCTTGAAATACTGTCCTTTTCATTAATTAACCTTGTACTCGATACAAGATTAATTTTTACATGGAATTTGTTTGCATTTATGCTTTTACTTACCTTTGTAAACCAGGTCCTTCACTCAAAAGTGTCTCTGGCCAAGGGTATTTTTGTTGCAATTGTGTTTTTATCACCGTATTTCTCAATCAATAAATGCTTTGCAGGGAAGAAGAAGAAGAACAACACTGCTGCAATACTTGCAATCACCATTTCCTTAGTGGTTGCTATACTATCATCAACAACGTTTTGCATTTGTTTACATAAGAAGAAACAACGTAAAAGAGAAAAATTGATATCTGGTGAGTCATAATTTTGTGAAACTTGCATTTGACTGATACATACAGGAAATTGATATCTGTTTATCAAGTTAAATTGCCGTGTATACTGGAATTCTTACTGTTTTCAAAGAAAGACCAGATATCCTAAAAAGCATATGTTTTTTTGTTCCATTGTTTTCAGAAATGATCAACCCTGGACATAATAAGGAAAACATCGACTCATTTCATATTGGTCTGACTACACTAAGAGCTGCCACACTAAACTTCAATGAATCTAATAAACTTGGTGAAGGTGGATTTGGGGCTGTTTATAAGGTACATATTTAAACAAACAATCCTTAGAGAACGTTGTACATTGTATAGTTGTCCATCCAGAAGCATTATTTTTCTATTCAACTCCACAAAGGCTGAAACATTTCATTTTAGTAGGTATGAATTTTAGTTCTTACTATTCGATCCATATAAACATCTTTAATCAAAAGTTAGACATAAAATCAAGATGCACACACACTCCTTTCTTCAGTGATTGTTTTGTTGTTTGTGTCATTCAAGACTTATAATAGGGAGCAAATGATAAAAATGAAATTATAATTGAAGTTAAATGGTAAGTTTGAAATGTGAGGAGAAAACAAGAAATGAGTCATACACAACAAATCATGTGTTTAACATATATATTACTATATCTCTTTTCATTTATACTTTTTATTTTTTAATATAATTTACCTTGTCTTTTAAATTATCACCACGTGTAATTCTTTGTGCAACTGCATCAGGGCATACTACCTAGTGGGGAAGAAGTAGCAGTAAAGAGACTTTCTCAATGCTCTTCGCAAGGATTAGGAGAATTGAGAAATGAGCTAGTTTTAGTTGCAAAGCTTAAACACAAGAATCTGGTGCGAGTTGTAGGAGTTTGCTTGGAGGACCAAGAGAAGCTTCTTGTTTATGAGTTTCTTTCAAATAGAAGCCTTGACACCTTTCTTTTTGGTAATAGAATTATGATCTGTTTAAACCAGTTCTTTGCCTCATGTCATTGAAAAATGGCAAGTAAATTGAGGTGAAACTAGGCAAAGTAAAAATATGAGGGGAGAACTGGGGTTCTGGAATTCTGAGTTCTAATTGTGAAATTTTAGAGATGAAAACAAATCGAAGTTATAATTTTTTTTGCATCTGCATATGTCAATATAACTGTCCCATATCAATTAAAATTTTATTTCAATATTTTTTTATATGTAAGCTTCCTTTTTTAGAGGGGCAAGGCCAAGAGTCCAAAGACACTAGATTTCTCTTTTTGGCACCTACGTGGGCTTTAACCCATTCCCTATAGAAATGGCATAATTACTAATTGTCTGTGATGGACTAATATTCATGCTGTTTTGTTTTGCAGATAAAGAGAAAAGGCAAGAATTGGACTGGACGAGGAGACGTTTAATCATAAATGGTGTGGCTCGAGGCCTCCAGTATTTGCATGAAGATTCACAATTGAAGATAATACATAGAGATCTGAAAGCCAGCAACATTCTGCTGGATGCTGATATGAACCCTAAAATTTCAGACTTTGGTCTTGCTAGATTGTTTCCTGTTGACCAGACCATAAATGTCACAAGACGGATTGTGGGTACCTAGTAAGTGTGCTTTGATCTATATCGTATTTTTGTGCAACTCGTCCAATTTACAGTTGACTAATCATTTTATAATTAACAGTAATTTACTAGTCATGATTCTCATTTAACGGCTCAAGAAGAATTCTAAATGTAACATTGGCAATGCTTATTATAATAGGTTGCATAATTCTAGTTCAATAAATGTTTGCAGATATTGCATATAATGAATGCAAAAAATAGCCAAGAAGTATAGATCAGGGCATTGCAACACTAAGGCATATTTTTAATTTGTCCTGTTTTGGGAATTATACAGTGGGTATATGGCACCTGAATATGCAATGCATGGACGCTACTCAATCAAGTCAGATGTGTTTAGTTTTGGTGTTTTGCTATTAGAGGTCATTGCTGGAAAACGGAATGGTGGCTCATATGATAATGATATGGGTGAAGACCTACTGAGCTCTGTAAGGATTCTTAATCAGTCTCCCTTAATTTTCTGTAATAATAATGATATGAGTAAGCTCCCTTAAGGTCTTCAAGGGTTAATTTTATTCATGTACACCTTTTTGTCAATTATCATAAGAGATACCTTTTCAGTGAATATCACATTTATTTGAAAGGCGACTTGATAATTTCTCATTGTTGTTTCATTAAAAACAGAAGTGGGTAATTTGGGCATTAAACAATGTCTTTGTTTCAGGGGAACTAAAAGAATGTACTTATTTTGCCATGATATGTATGATTGATGCATTGTTGGCACGTAATTTAATTCTGTTCCGGGCACAGATCAGGGTATGCACATGTAAAATTTACATTGTCGTATCTTAATTATTTTATGCTCAAATTTCAGACTTGGGATCACTGGACAAGCGGTACTATAACAGACATAATTGACTCGATGATAGATGGCCCGTTAAATGAGATAATCCAATACATACATATAGGGCTTCTCTGTGTGCAAGAGGACCTGAAGGATAGACCCCGCATGTCAGATGTAGCTATCATGCTCGATGGCAACACTATCTCTCTCCAAGCACCTTCAAAGCCTGCATTTTACCTTAGGAGAGGGGGTGGTGTTTCTGGTTATGGTTCACTCAATAACATGGTACCAGCGTCTCGGAATGAGCTTACTGTTTCAGAATTTAAGCCAAGATAGATGAGTGGGAGAAAGAGTTGGTTTTATTCTATTTGTACAGAACAAGGAGGTATATTTTAGATATTTTAACACAATTTTTTGAATCAAATAGAAATTATTTTATACCGACAAATGAGTTTGTATGTGTTGCTGTGAATAAAGAACGGTAAATCTCATAATTTCATTGTAGTTTTATATATTGCTTCAAGATTGCTTATTTCAAACAGATATAAGGATCAGTTAGTGAATGGTAAGGCATGCGGCAACGTTCTTAATTATATATATATGATATTTGTATCATATTAGTCCATATCTAAATTGAAAGATTTCAAATCAAAATTTATTAATATTGATAAAGTTAATTAGTTGCCATTAATCAAGATGTCCTTCATTTCCTACTTGATTTTTGTCTATTTAAATGTTTAGAATGATCAACAGATTCTTGCTTTCACATGAGAGCATGCCTTAAACATAGTACCTCAATTAGTTGATTGATTAATGGCTCAAAATTTAGAAGGCTAATCATTCTATTAGTAGGAATATAGAATAAAATGTAGAACTAATAAATATTTTCTCTACACATGAAACAGTGTGAAAATAACAAATTAGTTGGAAACTATTAAGTTATTATATGTGAGAATCCAACACATAATATTCAGACTAGTGCCAAATCAGCAATAAATATGTGCTATTATCATTTTCTGTGTGTTTTTTTTGGAAAAAAAATACGCTATTTTTTTATCACATTTTTAATAGGGCCTTTATTTTATTTTTTTTGTAATTGTTCTTTACTTTATTCCGAAAAGATGGTAAGGGCGTTAGGAAAAGCACGTTCCTGATCTGAGAAAATATCAGAAACAATTCTCTGCGCACAACTTTTTTAAATTTAATAAATGATAAAATTGCCCCTGCTGTTTAGATTTTGTTTGATCAAAGTTATTTATTTTTTTCAGCAAATAAAATTCATGGTCCAATTATTTTGTATATGCTGTTAATCTATTAAAAATGCGTCAATTTTAAAAGATTAAATTTATAAACAGTACATAAGCAAATATCACATAGGAAGTTTGCAATAAACTATATATATTCGAGAAAAATTGAAGTTCACAAGCAGTGTCACAAAAATAGAATTGAGTGAACTACAGATAACAGAAATCTAATTAAAATCATTTGATTAATCAAGTAATAAAACTAATTTTGTGTTCTAGTATTTTGGAGATCTTTTGAGAAAAAATGAAAGTTGCCCAAAGTAGAACCTTTTATTCGTACCAATTACAGTTTCTGTTGTTAGAACCGGCCGGGGGGAAAAAAATTATATAGTTTGTCAAACTACCTTCGCAGCTATTATTACACTTTAAACAAACACAAACAAAAGAGACTCAAAATAATCTTATTAAAAGTATTTACAAATCAATTAATATTATTATATCTAGTGAAAATTTTATAAGAAAAATATGCCTTGATTTAAAATTTAAAGGGGCGCCTTCAAATTTTTGGGAGGTACTTACAAATCAAACCTTTGCTATTATTTACTTAAAATAAAAACAATATTTAAGTAGGTATATATTTTCATTTGATTGGTGGAAACAAGTGGATTTATATTTCATTTTTTTTACATGAGGCTACTTGTGAAGATTTTTAGCAACTCGCAAGATATTAAGGAACCAAACTGCTCTTCCAGAATATTCTGCAACAGATGAAAGGAGGTGGGATAAATAAAAAAGTACAATATTTGAAAATAACTCAATGATATCTTTATTTAAAAACGCAACGTATTTTTTAAACGTTCTCACTGACTTATAAAAAAAAGTAATAATAAAAGTTCGTCCAAGTGGCCAATTACAAAGCTCATAATTAGAAAAAATGATCCACTCCCCCCGCCCCCCTTTCTGATGGGCGATTTATCAAAACTCAACTTGAAGTGGACTAAAATCAGCCACGATTGAACTCGTCATCCGCGATTATATTTCAATTTTTGAAGTTCAAATGGCTAATTCGAACCGTTCAATGTGTTCTCCATATTGAAATTTCATTGGAAACCAAATTTTATATTTTTTGAATTATTTTATTATTTTTTGAGATTTATAAAAATCATTATTATTAAATGGTCAATTGTTTAGATTAAGAATTTTATAAAATATCTAAAAAATACGAAAAAATTTCAAAAAAATATAAAATTTGGTCTCCAACAAAATTTCAATATGAAAAATACATTGAACGGTTCAGATTGACTACTAGAATCTCAAAAATTGAAATTTAATCGTAGTCTACGATATCATTCGTCAGTTACGAATGATTTTAGTATACCTCAACTTTATCAAAAACTAAAATGGGAGTAAATAAATTGTACAAACCGGACTTGAGTACTTACTATATTCTAGAATTTTAGAAATAGCCAACATGAAGAATGTAAACTATCCATCCACATCCACAACAAACAGTTCAGAACTCGGATCTGTATATAACATTGTAGAGTTCAGACTGAGCTTTTTAATCATTTTTTTCTCACGCCAGCATAGAAAGAAAACGCGAATGCTGGTCGGCCTCTTTAGGATAAAAAATAATATTTAAATTAACGAGTCAAAATTATCAACGAAATACTACTCACGCCGTTTCTCCTATCGCGTGTGTAACTTGTCAACTGCAGAAATTTAGTCAGCCACCCTTTGACCAATTCCTCTTACTCTTCTCCTCCTACTCTCCCTTTTGATGTTTCCATTTCCATGATTCCATCACCTCACTTCTTGTACTTTCTCTCTCTCATCATTTTCAGAAGATGTATTTTTCTCTCCTTATCATCCTTTGTCTTCTCTTGTACCTCCCCTTTCCATCCCTCTCAGACTCAAACCCATTACTGACTCAAGTTTGTGGTGGCGCCAGTAACTACTCAGACAACAGCACATACTCATCCAACATCAACCAACTCTTCTCTTCTCTGGCAACTAATTCCACCTCCATCGGCTTCGCAAGTGGTACAGTTGGCTCGGTACCAAACTTGGTTTCTGGCCTTGTGCTATGTCGTGGTGATACCAATTCTTCTTTTTGCTCTTCTTGCCTCTCAACAGCTTTTCAGGTTGGCACTTCAATTTTATTTACTACAGTTTTCTTCACACTAATTAAATTTCTTCAGAATGAGATTTGTGTTCATACTTGGGGATTTTCTGGCTGTGGCCCTTCCTCATGTTGACACTAGTGTGTGTACATCTGAACATCTCTCTGCTGAGAAATTTTTATTAAATCACCATCTATTGGTTTAAATTGTACAAAGTGTTTATGGAAATTTCCTTCCTTGTTCTTTCTTTGTAGAATGCAGTACAGCTATGTCCGTACGATAGAGCTGCCACAATATTTTATGACTATTGCCTGCTTAAGTTCTCCAACGAACAATTTCTTTCCTCCACTGACAATTCTTTACAAATCAGAGGACCCAGCCCAGCAAATGTAACATCCGACCCTGCTAGATTTGACCAAATTGTGACTGATCTCCTTTCTAATGCATCAGCCTGGGCATCATACAATTCTACACGTCGATTTGCCATAGGAGAAGCAACTAATTTCTCCCAACAGTATCCTGTCATATATGGCCTTGTACAGTGTACACCTGACCTGACAAGTTCAGAGTGCCAGGCAAGTGTGATTTAACAAGTTTTTGTATCAATTACTCGCTGATGATCATACTATATAACATTGTACCAATAATTCTTGAGTGGTTGTTAATTTGGGGTACTTTATTTTGTGCAGAGTTGCCTACAAGGGCTGTTTGTTAGGAAGCAACAATATTTTAAAGGGATAGAAGGAGGGAGGATATTAGGTGTACGTTGTAATTTCCGGTATGAGGTTTATTCTTTCTATAGTGGTCAACCAACTGTGAAGCTCGATGCAACGGCTGTTACACTACCTCCTGCCCCAATGTTGGAACCTACAGGGAGTTCTGGTGAGTTTGCATTAGAATTTTTGTTTCATTATCTAATTTAATTTTGTATTGTCAATAGTGAACTTTTTATTATTGTACCAGTTTTTCTACCATCACCAATTGGAGTTATTCTATGTAGTATTGCATCTTATAAAAGTAAAAGGCTCTATAAATAAATTTTGCATCTTATTGTCAATTAGTTTGTTGGCTTATCGAGGGGAAAATTAAAGATTTTATGTCAGGGTATCACGAATATGATTTTATAATGTTACAATAATACAGTAAGTTAGACCTATTTCTCACTTATGAATAACCAATTTAAGTTGATGGCTTGTTTGACTTAGCCATCTGTTTGAACTCTGAATATTGATGGATCAGACAATTTGGTGCCTTCTAGCACTTTTCCTCAAACTACCTACCATACAAAAAAGTGTTTCCCATAGTAAATTTTCTTCCAATAATAAATGCTACAACAGGTCTTGTCTTTAGACTGAGCAATGCTAATTGATTATGCTGAGGAGGCCCATTTGGAATTAGGACTATATTTAAGTGGGTAACAGACCGAAATATCTTTTTAGTTTATCTTGTTTCTTGCTCTCACCCATCATCAGTGATGTGAAATAACTGGCTATATTTGGAATATACAAAGTGATAGTATAATGTGTGTTGATATGAAAAAGTTACTAAAAAGAATATTATCAATAAATAACATTTCATTGGGTTGAAGTTAAGCTGTGCCTAATGCTGGAACATTTTTTTTTATTAAATTTTGCAGGGAAGAAATCAAGGACCACTATCATTTCCATTGCTGTTGCAATTCCTGCATTTATCGTTTGTTTATCACTAATGACATTCAGCTTTTGTTTTTGGAGGAAGAGACGATCTTCTAGAAAAGTTCTAGTAAAATGTTTGTCATGATTCTCATTGAACTCTTATAATTCAATTAACCACTTTGGTTCATATAAGATAGTATTTGCAAGTAGTATACTAACTATGAGAAACGCTTTTTTTTATATAGATAACTTTGACTCAGATGACATGGAGGGTGCTGATTCACTTCTACTTGACCTTTCCACTTTAAAAACTGCCACAACTAATTTCAATGAATCCAATAAGCTTGGTCAAGGTGGTTTCGGGGCTGTTTATAAGGTACTAAACACTATTCATTTTGTCATTCAGTTATCAACATTTTTTACCGCAAAAGATGCAATTCAATGACCTCTATATCAATAGGGAACACTGCCAAATGGACAAGATATTGCTGTTAAACGGATGTCTCAAAGCTCAGGTCAAGGACTGGGGGAATTGAAAAATGAGTTGATTTTAGTTGCTAAGCTTCAGCACAAAAATTTAGTTCGGGTTTTGGGGTGGTGCCTGGAAGAACAAGAGAAGTTGCTTGTTTATGAATTTGTACCCAATAGAAGCCTCGACACATTTCTATTCAGTATGTGATCTTTTTGCCTACACATTTCTAGTCAGTATGTGAGCATTTCTATTTCAGTATGTGAACTTTTTTGCCTGTTTGGCTTGCTCACAAGTAATATATATATTATATATATATTTTTTTCTATTTATTGCATATTTGAGCATAAATTTGTTAGGAGTCATAGTTTTACCATGGTGGTTTGTAAATTTTGGTTAACTGTATTCTTGGTTTTACAATTTATCAGGAGATCCATAAACAATTAATTAGGCATATATAGTTTGTTCATTGCTATAGTACATTGTATACCAGCGAGAATATATCAACATCTAAGCATTGCATTGTTCGGTACTGATTAGCAGATCTTGAAAAGAAAGCAGAACTGAACTGGAGAAGAAGGATAAAAATTATTGATGGAGTGGCACGAGGTCTCCAGTACCTGCATGAAGACTCTCAACTGAGAATAATACATAGAGATTTGAAAGCCAGCAATATTTTATTGGATGCTGATATGACTCCAAAGATATCAGACTTTGGCTTGGC
The DNA here is from genome assembly GCA_028095005.1 of Rhynchospora pubera. NCBI lineage: Eukaryota > Viridiplantae > Streptophyta > Magnoliopsida > Poales > Cyperaceae > Rhynchospora > Rhynchospora pubera. Next base: position 80,048,554 of record CM051462.1, read on the forward strand.
ACGACTCTTTAGTTTGGATCAAACAGTTGATGTCACAAAGCGAGTGGTCGGCACATTGTAAGTATTTAGTATTTTAGTTATTAGGTTCTTATTTCCAATACTTCGATTTCAGTTGCTCTTTATCTTTTTATCTTTTTTTTGCTTTTCATTTCCTCGCGTCTTTTGCATAACTGTTTTCTATTGTCAGAATCAGGGTCTTTTCGAGTGGTGAACTTGATATCTTTCAAAAGATATATCTATTTTGTAGGCCCATACATGACTTCCAAAATTCTGGACGGTGCATTTAAACTATCATTTAAAAGTCAAAATTTTGAAAGCTAATAATGGCCTTTAATTAGTAATCTCTCATGATGTTGGATCGGTTCAGTGAATAGTTTTTCTTGTGTGCAGAGGTTATATGGCACCAGAATATGCTATGCATGGACTTTATTCGATAAAATCAGATGTTTTTAGCTTCGGCATACTACTTTTAGAAATTATTACTGGAAAGAGAAATAGTGGTTCCTGGGAATCAAATGAGGCTGAAGACCTTCTAAGCTCTGTAAGTTATTTCCTCATGCAGTCATGCTCCATTCTTGGATTGAAGTATTATATTCATGTATATTACCAAGTCAGCGGTCCCACATTTGTACATTTATATTTCCCTTTATGAAAAAAACAACTAACTTCAATTAGGCCAAATAAAATGTTGCAACTGTAAAACTTTCAAGTAGTTTATACAGTTATAATTAAATCCTCATATTTCAATTTTGATTTCAATATTTGTCTATAAGTGTCTCACAAGTTGAGAACGGAAACAAGCAACATTTTAAAAGCACAGATATATATTATGTCATTTCCTCATTTCTTTCGCTGTCTTTGTGTGGGGGGACCCACATGGTCAAACTTGGTGGATGAGAGCCAGATGGGGCACTGACCCATGGAGATCACCACATATATTCTAAATCGTGAATTTGAACTTGAGATTTTTATATGACTGGATCAAATTACATGACTCTAAGGCTCCCGTTACAGTGTTGAGCTTATGAAAATCAGTTTGGATATTTGTAGCTCACTAAATTGTTTCCATGGCATGTGATATTTTCCCCAATTTTGTTATCCTTGTTCATTTTGGGAAGTGCTGGTGATCCAGGCTTGGGAGCATTGGCTAGCTGGTACAGTTCCCCAACTTGCTGACCCCACGTTGCGGCATTGTCCTACAAATGAAATTGTGAGATGCGTGCATATAGCGTTGCTTTGTGTGCAAGACAATTCGGCAGATAGGCCCAAGATGTCAGAGGTTGCGATCATGCTCAGTAGCAACACCATGTCTCTGCAAGCGCCTTTTAGACCCGCATTTTGCATACCAAAAACAGGTTTGCGGGTGAACCATAATCAGGGAATTGGAAGTGGCCAACATTCTGAAATGTCCGATCAGGTTTCACAAAATCAGGTTTCAGTTACAGAACTTGATGGTAGATAGATCAAAAGGAAAAATACAATAGTTTGAAGGTTAATTTGTGAATTCATATATTTGATAAAATTATATGGAAATGTAATGACAAAGAATGATGAGAAATAATGTTGTTCTTGTTTTTAATTTGCATAAGAGAGCAGGTTTTAATTTCTTACGTTGACGCCAAAACTTATTGAAACTATTCAAACTTATAGGAAAAAATAAAGAACCAGCTCTTGATCCAGTGATAAAGAGTAATGCACTTTGATTTCTAAGTGAAATGTCGTATGTTCGAAACTCGGCTCCACCTACCGCTGTCGAGCCCATGGAGTCCTCTTTAGCCTCAGCAAATTTTTTCTGCCATTGAAGCACTCAAAGGTGGGGCTGAAGAACAGAAGAAGAGGAACCGTTCGATTAAATGATTCATTGGAGTACTTAGCCCCACTTAAATATTTTTTCTAGATCCGTCACTGGCTAGAGTCTTTCATAAACATTTAATTTAAAAATAAATTGGATGACTTAGACCTCCAATTTATCTTCAAACAAAAACTTATAGGAAAAAAAAATAAAATAATGCGGAGAGAGTTAGTGCGGAGAGAGTTAGTGCAGAGTCCCATATGTAGTGACAATCAGAAATTTACTACTTTCTACAAACATTCAACTCCGTGGCATCGGACATTAAGGCTGTGATGACAGGAAAGAAAATAAGAGTAGATTTGATTTGATTGGAATTGATTTCAGTGGAAAAAAAATGATCTGATTTAAGAATTACTTTCGTTGATCGGATGAGCGATGAGGTTCTCAAAAAAAGTGACGAGGAGTATTGAGCGAAATTCACTGGTGACAAAAAAAAAATTGATGGACGCTCTCCATCAATTATCATCAAATTTTTCTTTTTGTGTTAGAATTTCAAAATGAGATTCAAGAACATTAAATTGTTATCAATTCAACTCCCATGGTTCTGATCATGGATTTTGAACAGAATTGGATTCCAATTCCAGTTCCATACTTCAATTTGGCCAGGGGTGGTGGCTGGTGGGGAACTTTCTTATTTTGTCCATTATTTTAACTTCTAATTTTGTTTTCTTACACTTTTTTTATGAGTAAAAAACAACACGGTAATGATGATGATGATAAAAATTTATAATGACCCTTATATGTCTCTATTTAAAAATATTAATATAAACAATACAGATACAAATATAACATAGAAAGTTTGCAATAAAACTATATATTCGAGAAAAATCGAAGTTCACAAGAAGTGTAACAAAAATAGAATTAAAAATTAATTAAAAAACAGAAGTGTAACAATCATTAATATTAGCAAGATTTTTTTAGACATAAAATTTATGTCAAATTTATATAGTGACTTTCTGCGGAAAGAACTACTAATTTTGGGCTTATAGATTTTTGACTTGACAAGTTTTTTACGGCAAATTTTTTATATTTTACCTTGGAAATTTTGATAAGTTTAACGGAATAGATTGAATTATATTTTTCAATCTAAAAAACAGAGTGCGACTACCCTATCTAACAAAACTAATTTTTGTCTTCCAGTATTTCGGAGATCTTTGTAGAGATATAAAGATTGCCCAAAGTAGAACCTTTGATTCGCACCAATTGCAGTTTTTGTTGGGAACCCGGGGGGGGGGGGGGGGGGGGGGGGATAATTTGTCCAGCAGCTACGCTATAAACAAACAAACAAAGGGACTCCAAATTTTCTTTTTAAACTTATTTTTTTAATTAATTAATCTATTAATGCTTTATAAATTAAGCGTTATTGTACCAACAAATTTATATGAAAAATATGCCTTAGTTATAATTTTTTAAAGGTGCCTTTAAATTTTCTAGAAAACCTTATTATTTCAAATAACTTGGAAAATTTACAAAGATTCAGATTGTTAACGTTGCTATATTTACTTTAAATAAAAATACAGATATGTTTCGAAAACTCTTTTTAAATATCTTTAATTTTTATTTGATTTTTGGAAACAAAAGTGGAATTTATATTCGGGGGTGATAAGGATCATCCCCGATATTCCTCATCCCCATCGTCCCCACGCGTTTTCTCTATTTTTGGCTCTACGCGTTTTCTATTTCTGGAAATTGCTCTGTTTCCCTCCCTGCCGTGTACGCTCGTCCCAGCCCTCCCACGTACGCTCTCCTGCAGCGTACGCTCGCCCCCCTCCCACCCTCCCGCGTACGCTCCCCAACCCCACCCTTCCGCATTCGCCCCCCCTCCCCCCCACCCTCTGATAATATCATACTCTCACACACACAATATATATTGATTATAAATGTTGAGGTTAACATATTTAACTGTTAAAGTTAATATATATAATTGTTGAAGTTAATATATATGCCAACTTCAACAATTTAAATATGCTCACTTCCAATATTACCTTCAACATTTAAATATGCCAAGTTCAACAATTATATATATTAACTTCAACAGTTATATATATTAACTTCAACAGTTACATATATAACATATTACTTGCATATATAACTTCAATATATAACTTCAGCAGTTACACATATTAACTTCAACAGTTATATATATTAACTTCAACAGTTAGATATATAACATATTACTTATATATATAACTTCAATAACTACATATATAACTTCAGCAGTTACACATATTAACTTCAACAGTTATATATATTAACTTCAATAGTTATATATATTAACTTCAATAGTTACATATATAACATATTACTTGCATATATAACTTCAATAATTACATATATAACTTCAGCAGTTACACATATTAACTTCAACAGTTATATATATTAACTTCAACAGTTACATATATAGCATATTACTTACATATCTAACTTCAATAACTACATATATAACTTCAGCAGTTACACATATTAACTTCAACAGTTATATATATTAATTTCAACAGTTATATATATTAACTTCAACAGTTACATATAGAACGTATTAACTTTAACAATTACATATATAACTTCAACAGTACATATATTAACTTCAACAATTACGATATTGCCTTCAACATTTAAATATATTAACTTCAACAGTTATGAAGTGTTGAAGGAGGAAGAGGAGAAGGGTGGGGGGGGACGATGTACATGGGAGGGAGGAGGGGGAGGGGGGACCGCGTATGTGGGAGAGAGGAGGGGGGAGAGGGGAGGGGGACTGCGTAAGTGGGAGGGAGGAGAGGGCAGGGGAGGGAGATAGCGTACAGAGGAGGGGGAGGGGATAGAGTGTACGCGTGGGGAGAGAGGGATTTGTTACGTACGCGTGAGTGAGGATGATGAGGATGATAATATCTTAGGGATGGTCCTAAGCAATTCTGATTTATATTTTTCATTTTTTTACCTAAGGATATTTTTAAATGAGGATACTCATGAGAAGATATTTACCAACTTGTAAGATATAATAAGGAGCAAACTCTAATATTCTGCAACAGGTGAAAGAGGTGGGATTAATAACTAAAATATTTGAAAATTGCACAATGATGTCTTTATTTAAAAACACAACGTTTTTAATTTCTTTAAGTTCACTGTCTTATGAAAAAAAAGTAAAATAATAATAACAATTTTCGTACCAGTATGTTAATAAAATACGATGAAATTCTTATATTTACTTTGAGGACTTTTATTGGGAACTAATTTTTGACCCGATTTGGATTTAAACCCGATGAAATTTTGATTGTTTGAGTGAAACGGGTCAAAAAAAAATCGGACTTGACTACTTAGCTGTATTCTAGAATAAACCCGATCATAATTTCAAAATTGATCCACTGTTTAAAAAGTTGTCTTTTTGATGGGAACTGATAAAAAAGGAACCAGACTTGACTACTTAGCTCAATTCTAGAATAATTTGACCAACAATGGAGAACTATCCATCCTCAATAAACAGTTCTCAACTCACATGATTTAATTGTACAGTTATAATTGTAGAACTCAGACTGAGCTCTAAGCGTAGAAAAACGCGAATGCCGGTCGTCTTTTTAGGATAAACTAATAAACCTTAATATTTAAATTAACTAGTCAAAAATTGTAATTAACGATATACTACTTACTTAACGCGTGTCGGCGTGTGCAACTCTTCTACTTCACAAATTTCGTCGACCACTCTCTGACCAATTCCTCTTACTATTCTCCTCTTCTCCCTTTTGATGTCTCCATTTCCATCACCTCATTTCTTTTGTTGTACTTCTCTCTCTCTCGTCAGAAGATGCATTTCCCTCTCTCTATCATCCTTTGTCTTCTCTTGTACCTCTCCGTACCAGCCCTCTCAGACTCAAACCCGCTACTAAATAAATTTTGCGGAGGCACCACTAACTTCTCAGACAACAGCACTTACCAGTCCAACATCAACCAACTCTTCTCTTCTCTCATAACTAATTCCACTTCCAACGGCTTTGCAGCTGGTTCGGTCGGTACGGTACCAAACTTGGTTTCTGGACTTGTACTATGTCGTGGTGATGCCAATTCTTCATTCTGCTCCTCTTGCCTCTCCACGGCCCTTGAGGTAGGCAATTTGAATTTCTTCATAATATGGGTATATTTGTACTTGGGAAATTTTGGTTTTGAGCCCTTAAAACTTGTGGAATTCTCATTTGAGACTGCTCAGGTCTCTATGAGAAGATGATCTTGTTAAATTCTTATCTATTGTTTTAGATTGACAAAGTATTTATTTAAATTTCTCCTTTTTGTTATCTCTTTATAGAATGCGCTACAACTTTGTCCTTACGACAGAGCTGCTACAATATATTATGATTACTGCTTGCTTAAGTTCTCCAACCAACAATTCCTTTCCTCCACCGACAATCCTTTCCAAATCGCACTCATTAGTGCGGCAAATGTAACATCTAACCCAGCTCGATTTGATCAAATCGTGGCTGATCTCATTTCTAACGCATTGGCTTGGGCATCGTACAATTCTACACGTCGGTTTGCAATAGCTGAAGCAACCAATTTCTCCCAACAGTATCCTGTTATTTATGGCCTTGTACAGTGCACAGCTGACTTAACTGGTTCAGAGTGCCAGGCAAGTACTAATACTAAAATTGGTTGTGATTTAACAAATTTTTGGTGCCAGTTATTTGATGATCATACAATTCATACTATAGAGCATTATTCCAACAATTATTGAGAGGTTCTGTTAATTTGAGATACTTTATTCTGTGCAGAGTTGCCTACAAACGCTGATTGATGAGAAGCCACTGTATTTTCAAGGGAGGGAAGGGGGTAGGTTAATGGGTGTTCGTTGCAATTTTCGGTATGAGGTTTATACGTTCTATAGCGGTCAACCAACAGTGAAGCTTGATGCAACTGCTGTTGCAGTACCTCCCGCTCCGTTGTTGGAACCCACAGGGAGTTCCGGTGAGTTTTGCATTAGATTCTTTGTTTTGTTATCCAATTTTATTTTGTGTTTGTCAACAGTGGACTTGTTTTACTACTGTACTAGCTTTTCTAGGAGCAACAATTGGAGTTTTTCTATAATAGTGCACCTGAAAGTAAAGGCTCTATCAAATAAATCTTGTAGAAAATAATTCTTACACCAATCGGTTGTCAATTAGTTTGTTGGTCTGTTGACTTCATGGAAAAACTCTCATAGTATTTTATATCAGGGTATTATAAATGTGATTTTATAATGTTACAGTAAGTTAGGCGTAAACTCATGACTTCAAAGTTCTCACTTTATTTAAGTTGAATAACTAATTTTAGTTTATGGCTTGTTTGACTTGGCCATCTGATTGAACTTTGAATTGATAGAGACAATTTGGTGCCTTCTAACACATTTCCTCCAACAACAAACCATACAAAATAAAGGTGTTGGCCATATTAAATTGTCTTCCAATAATATATGTTACAAAACTGGTCTGGTCTTTTGACTGGGCAATTCTAATTTATTACGCTTAGGAGGCCCCTTAAAGTTGCAGGATGGGCCCATTTTGAAGTAGGACTATTTTAATTGGGAAAATACCAATATATCCTTTTAGTTTGTTTTATTTCTCAAGCTCTCTCCCATCATCAGAGTCTGTGAAATGCTGGCCATATTTGGAATATACAAGTGATAGTATAATGTGTGTATTGATATGCAAAGGTTATTAGAAAATTTTCACCAATAGATAACATTTTATTGGGTTAAAGTTAACCTATGTCTAACGCAGGAATTTTTTATTGTAAAATTTTCAGGGAAAAAAACGAGGACCACTGTTATTGCCATTGCTGTTGCAATTCCTGCATTTATCGTTTGTTTATCAGCAATCATATTCGGCTTTTATGTTTGGAAGAAGAAACGACCTTTTAGAAAAGTTCTAGTAAAATGTATGTCATGACCTCATTGAATGCTTATGATTCAATTAATCACTTCAGTTCATATAGGAGTTGTATGGTATTTGTAAGAGATACTAACTATGGGAAGCTTATTTTTGACAGATAACTTTGACTCAGATGACATTGAGGGTGCCGATTCATTTCTACTTGATCTTTCGACTTTAAAAACTGCTACAACTAACTTCAATGAATCCAATAAGCTTGGTGAAGGCGGTTTCGGGGCCGTTTATAAGGTTGCAAACTTTATTCATTTTCTTTCTCAGTTATCTGTATTTTTTCACAACAAGAAATGTGACTTACTCAATGACCCATATATCAATAGGGAACACTGCCAAATGGACAAGATATAGCTGTTAAGCGACTGTCTCAAAGCTCAGGTCAAGGACTGGGTGAATTGAAAAACGAGTTAGTGTTACTTGCTAAGCTTCAACACAAAAATTTAGTTCGGGTTTTGGGGGTGTGCCTGGAAGAACAAGAGAAGTTGCTTGTTTATGAATTTTTACCTAATAGAAGCCTCGACAAATATCTATTCAGTATGTGAGCTTTTGGCCTAAAGTTTTTCCCTTTTATAGTTATGTATCTTATTTAATTAAACTAGTTCCACTCGTCACCTTTTGGCTTATTACTCACAACTTTTGACCTTCTATAATAAAGTTTCTGTTTATTGCATATTTGAGCATAAATTTGTTATGAACCATAGTTTTACAATCGCAGATCCTGAAAAGAAAGCAGAACTGAATTGGAGAAAAAGGTCAACAATTATAAATGGAGTGGCACGAGGTCTCCAGTACCTGCACGAAGACTCACAACTGAGAATAATCCATAGAGATTTGAAAGCCAGTAATATTTTGTTGGATGCTGATATGACTCCAAAGATATCAGACTTTGGCTTGGCACGGCTCTTTAGTGTGGATCAGACAGTTGATGTCACAAAGCGAGTGGTTGGCACATTGTAAGTATTTGTTAGGCTCTTATTTTCAATACTTCGATTTCAGCTGCTTTTAATCCTTTGAATTTCTTTTGTGTAACTGTTGTCTGTTGTTGGAATTAGGGTTTTCTCAAATAGGGTGAAGTTGATATCTTTAAAGGATGTATCTATTTTGTAGGGACAGACATGATATTTAAATTTTTATTTAAAGGTCAAAATTTTGAAACGACCTAATAATGGCCTTTAATATTCTGTCATCTTGTGGATCATTTCAGTGAACAGTTTTTCTTGTGTGCAGCGGTTATATGGCACCAGAATATGCTATGCATGGGCTCTATTCAACAAAATCGGATGTTTTTTGCTTCGGCATACTGCTTTTAGAGATTATTACTGGAAAAAGAAATAGTGGTTTCTGGGAATCAAATGAAGCTGAAGACCTCCTAAGCTTTGTAAGTTCTTTCGTCGTGCTCCTTTCTTAGACGATAGAATTATTATATTTATAAGTCTTTTTTCAAGCCAGCATCCCACATTTATACATTATGATTTAGTTTCCACTAATAAAAAAACTAGCTTTGATTAGGCTGAATAAAATGTTCCAAATCTGAAATATTTCAAATAGTTTATACTTTATATATTTATAATTAAACCCTCATATTTCAAAAGTTCAGAAAGGATACAAATAATATTTTTAAAGAGCACTGATATTCTGATACAATACATTCATTGTCTCCTCATTTTTTTTTCCATATGTGTGGGGGACTCACATGTTACAAATCTGAAACATTTCAAATAGTTTATACAGTTATAATTAAACCCTTGTACTTCAATTTTATTTCAAAAGTTCAGAAAGGATACAAGTTATACATTAAAGAGCACTGATATAATATGTCATTGCCTCCTCATTTCTTTTACTGTCTGTGTGGGGGGACCCATATGGACAAACTTTGTATATGATGGGTCTATAGGGCATGGACTGTCGTGATCACCATATATATTCTACATTGTTGAATTGAACTTAAGATTTTTTACATGCTGGATCAAATTACAGAAATGACTCCAAGGCTCCGGTTACAGTGTTGGACGGTTGGGCCTAACAAAATCAGTTTGGACATTTGTAGGTCACTAGATTGTTTCCATATCATGTGATATTTGCCACAATTTTATTATCTTATTCATTTTGGGAACTGTTGTGATGCAGGCATGGGAGAATTGGACAGCGGGTACAGTTCCCCAACTGGCTGACCCTACATTGAAGCATTGTCCTTCAAACGAAATTGTGAGATGCGTACACATAGCTTTGCTTTGTGTGCAAGACAATCCAACAGATAGGCCCAAGATGTCAGAGGTGGTGATAATGCTTAGTAGCAACACCATGTCTCTAAAAGCGCCTTTCAGACCCTCATTTTGCATCACAAATACAGGTTCCGAATCCAATCTTTATTTACAGGTAAACCATAATCAGGGAAGTGGAAGTAGCCAACCTTCTGATATGTCAGGTCATGTTTCACAAAATCAGGTTTCAATTACAGAACTTGATGCTAGATAGATGCAAAAGGAAAAAAAATATGATAATTTGTAGTTTGTTTTGTAAATTCATATATTGTATAGAATTGACAGAGAGGATATGATAATCATGATGAGCAATAATGAAGTTCTTTTTTTTTTAGTTTGTACAAGAGAACAGTTCATATGATGAGCAATAATGAAGTTCTTTTTTTTTTTTTTAGTTTGTACAAGAGAACAGTTCTTTTTATTTCATTCATTGACACCAAACTTATTGATAATATTCAATTTAAAGAAAAAAATAATGTGGATAGCGCTAATGACAGCGAGAAAAAGAGTCCCATATTTATTCACAATCAGAACTTTACTACTTTCTAGAATCATTTAACAGTCGCACTTGACGGTAATTATCTACAAACAGAAGTCTCTTTGCCCTTTACTATGCATTGATTGGTATTATTAATATTAACTAAACAGAAAAAGAATATTTCAGAACAGAGAAATTAAAAAAGAAAAGAACAAAAACCAGAATCTGAGATTATCAACGCAATGCCCAAAATGAGAAACAAGAAAGTAAAAATAAATTGAAATGCTCAGTGACTCTCATATAATTAATCTGTGTACATCATTTAAGTCACAACTATATTCAAATAATTAAAGCCGTCAAAAATGCAATAACTGTCCCCATCGCAACATCAGCTAACCGATATCTGGCAAAGGCAGCAGATTCAGAAGGTCCTGGTGCTGACACAGGTACATAACTTATTGGTGCAGCTGCTTGAGTTGGCAATTCTGCCTTCTTAGGTGCAGGTGCATATTCTGGTGTTTCTGCCACCTGAGGTACTGGTGCATGTTCAGGTGTTTTTGCCTTCTTAGGTGCAGCTGCGTATGCTGGTGTTGGTGCTGTATTTGGTGCATGATGTTTTGGAGGGCTTTACTTTGGAGCCGGAACTGGAGCCGGAAGTGGTGGTGTATTGACATCAGGTGGAGTATCATACGAAGGAGAAGGTGTGGTAGCATAAAAAGATGGTGGGGGCGGTGAACCATAAATTCGGTAAGTGGGAGCTGCTAGTGGTGGGTTTTCAGAACCATCAGCAGGTGTACCAGGAGATTGTTGGCCAGGAGGTGGTGGAGAGCCATAATAGCGGAATAAGGGAGGTGGAGGCGGGGAGGTTTCGGATGAAGGAGCATCAGGTGATGGTGGGGAAGGAGATGTGAGTTGGCCTGGCGGTGGTGGAGAACCATAATAGCGGTACAGGGGAGGGGATGGTGATGATGATGAATCAACAGGAGTCTCAGGTGATGGTGGTGTCAGTGCTGGCGGAGGAGGTGAATCAGCGGGAGGCTCTGGAGATGGTGGTGTTGGTGGTGGTGGTGAATTGACTGGAGGTGAGGCAGGTGGCGGTGAAACAACAGGTGGCGAAGGTGGGGGTGATGATGTGGAGGTTGCTAATGAGGGAACAACCTCGACCTGTATTTTCTTGCCACCGGTACAGTGGCCAGGAATGCCACAGATGAAGTACCTCGTGCCAGCACTAGTCAGCTGGATGGTTGTGCTGCCTCCTTGATATCTCGTAAATGGATTGCTGGAAGAACATTTATCGTAGTTATCCTTCGACACCTCGAGCACGTCATGGAATGGTTGGTATATAAAAGCTTTGCGCATAACAAAAGAAAAAAATTAGCGTCCAACAAATTGAGTGAATTAAAAGATGTTCTACTTATAATCACCCTGATTGCATATCAAAATCACTGAGAACATATACAATAGGTACCGGTTCCCTGATCCTGAGAACTGTACTGCAACAGTGATGGTTGTGTGCAATAACTAAAAGATCAATAGGTGACAATAAAGATGAGGTCGACTTACTCAAGGTGTCGCCAACCAAGAACTGTTCCTTTTGTGCCCAGGCCTGCATGTTGCCGATAATCCATCCTTGGTCACCACCTACCTTGTGATCTGTGCTTGTTGTTGCATGAAACAAAGCTGAGAAGAATGCAATGCAGAATAGTACTATTCTAGGTCTATTCCTATCCATTGAAGAATAGCTTGCAGAATATGTGTGTTTGAGACAGAATCAAATGTAATGTTCTGGTGAAGTTAATGAGTTACTTATACATATTAGATAGATCCTTTTCCTTTTTAATTTAAAAAAAAAACAGAAAAGAAACATTCAGCCGTTGAAAAAAATAATATATCAATTATTGGTTCAAGAAAAATGTCCATCATTATTTCAGCCGACACTATTGGCTTGTTGGTTCCTACATTTTATAAATTCCATCCATTCGTGCTGTCAACTAAGCAATACATTCATAAATTCTTATAATGAATTCTTTTATTCACCAAATATAAAAGAAAACATGAAGTATTCCACGTCTTTTATGAATTTATGTTCATTGCATGTAGAATACTTCTAAGCAACAATTCGAGGTTGCCGACCGAATTTTGTAATTGTATGCCAATTAAATAAAATTTACATATCGTATATTCACCTAATGTCAACAGAAAGTATCAATCTCCCATCGTGTTAACTTCTTCTGATGCATTTTATACCAAGTAAACAGAAGCTCTCATGCTCTTAAAACATTTGAATTGAACAAGGTATCATGGAACGACAATGTCAATTTTCAAGTGAATATTACGAGTTCAGAAACAATTAAAGATTTTCTCTATTAATTTTAAAGCCCAAAATTTTGATATCTCCTCATCTTCATCTAAAATAATAGAGTTATTAATTACTATTGCTTGGTTGTTGAAATTGATAAAAAATATTTATTTTTTTAAAATCAAGTCAACTCAGTTGATTTATATACATATAAATAAATGATATTTTCTAATGATATACTTTGAAGTGTTTCTCATTGTGGCAATTGAAACTGTCATGTCATCATATGCAAATGGCAAACAAAAGTTTATATTTCTCATCACAATTCACAAAAGAAGGAGATTAGCAGAATATTAAATGCCATCTAGTCGGGCGGCATCATTTTTAAAATGAATATGTGTGTGTGGCTCCTCTATTATTTGTCTCTGTTCAATATTTTAAGCTGAAAAGGTTTAAGTAAAAAAAAATTGAAATCGATTAAAAAAAATCATGATATAATATTGTTACATGAAAGCACGTACCTAGTTTATAGGACATTCGGCATCAATCAATATCATCCAAGATATGTGATTCTATTCCTCTCTCCATTTGTCCAAAAAAGCACATTTCACCATTTTTTCAATGATTTAATTCCACACTCAACACAACAGCTGCAGCGCTTCGAGGGTTCGTAAAACTGGACACTTCCATTTTCAATACAAACGGAGACAAAGAAAAACGAATTCCTAACATTTCCTGATAATAAAACCATAAAAATGAAAATTCTATGGTTTTAAAATTAGAACCAATAGTTTGTAAATTAAAAAATTTGGGAACACACCAAGTCAACTATTATTGGGCCTGCAACATTACCACATCAAATTGGAATAAGTTGCATCATCATAAATGCTTAGCCTAGTAAAAGGATATAATTTCTGAGAAAAAAAAAATTATTCTGTCACATACGAGGCATGAATCCAAATAATTACAAATGACCAATTAAACTAATCTGTTACAAATTTCTGACCCACAAGGTTAATACAAAGCTCATGCGCCCTATTGTCAGGGACTCGTGACCGGATCTGTTCTGTCGAATCTGAAACAGAAAATCTGATTCATTTCTCTTTTCTCTTTTTCTTTTTGAGAGAGAAAAATCTGATCTCTGCTTTAATTGTTTTCCGAGATGGTGCGCTTATCTCATTGCCGATAATAAAATTAGCAAATTCCTGTAGGAGGTTTACATCTACAGTTAGAAATTAATAGATCCAGAAGAGTTTGAGAAATTTAAAATTCATAATTTTATTATAATATAATATAGATATAATTTTAAATAATGTACTAGGCTAATGATTTCTACAAAATGAATAAAAAGTTCAAGATATTATAAAATAATGTTTGGTTAATTGAAAATTATTTTTCAAAAATTTAAAGATAATGAAAAACAATTTGGTATGAATTAACTACGAACTCTTTTTTTCTTATTAAATTTGAATTGAGTTGGTCAAGAGTTATGATATCATGTTGGGCCCATTTAACTCAAGTTTTTGATCCCGAGTTTTAGAGCAGCTCAAAATCGATACCAGATGCTTAACACCGAAATTTCATAACTATGAAAGGCCTTTATTTGTCCTAACGACATATATTGAACTGCTATTAAATTTGTTCATGTAGAATTTGCTCATATATATTTGTAGGATGCATGTGAAAGCTTAAATTAAAGAGCGGCGGGGCCGGCTGGTTGAAAATAAAGTATTTTTTTAAACAATTAAAATAATCGATAAATCTAGAGGGGATGTGTTCGTAATTTTTTTTTCTAATAACTAATTGAGGTCAAACTGTATATTGTCTAGCTCTTTTCTTTTTCTTTCTCTCCGGCTTTTCCACAAGTATGAATGCTATGTTAATAATTATAACATAATACAAATGTGAGACAATATGACATCAGCCTCGTAGGAATCTCAACGTATAGCACCTTAGTTGGTAACACGAACCCACGATTAAATTCTCAATCAACGAAAAAAAAAAAAAGAAAGTTTAGTTCCGGATCGGCCGATCAAGCACCACCAACGTCTAACGGATAGTTTTAATCAATATTTTTTTATTCTATTATCTACTTTCAGCAAGCCCTATGCCGGCTAAACTTTATCAAGTAATAAAAATACTAATTAATGTAAAAATTACTAAATTAAGTTATGTCCATCCTAATTAACAAATCAAAAAACAAAATTCTTGATCCGTACTATAGCTATATAAATGTACGTATCAATCCGTGAGTTCATCAATCAGTACTACCTCGCTAATCAGCTCTAAATGCGTTATTCCTCTTGCATAAACCATTCTACTCATTTTATGGCAAGAATGAGATCTTTGAATGCTCTCCTTCTCTTTTTCTCTCTCGCAGCTCTGTTTCATTTGACAACATGCGCTGACCACATCGTCGGTGGTCAAGACGATGGCTGGGATATCGGCGTCAACGTGCTGTCATGGGCACAAGGCCAACAGTTTTACGTTGGCGACACAATAAGTGAGTATAATTAACTCATAATTAATTAAAAACTTGAACTAAGTACTGATTTGTATCTAATTCATTGTTACTTATGATTTTATTTTGAATATGTTTGTAGCTTTCAAATACCAAGTGTACCATGATGTACTCGAAGTATCAAAACAGAACTACGAGATGTGCAGCAGCAATAATGCATTGTCAACATACACCGGCGGCAGCACCACCATACAACTCACTGCTCCTGGCTCTAGGTACTTCATCTGTGGCGTTCGTGGCCACTGTACTTCCGGCATGAAAGTAGAGATCAATGTTCTCCCGTCTGCCTCTTCCTCACCTCCCCCTTCTTCGCCTCCACCACCTTCACCTCCTATTTATTCGCCACCACCACCAACCACCTCTCCTCCACCTCCCTCTCCTGTGTATTCACCACCACCACCAACTGCCTCACCACCGCCACCTCCATCTCCTATTTATGATTCGCCACTCCCACCAATTATCTCTTCACCGCCACCTCCATCTCCTATTTATTCTTCACCGCCACCCCCATCTCCTGTTTATTCTTCACAGCCTCCTCCATCTCCTATTTATGATTCACCGCCGCATCCATCTCCTAGTTATGATTCACCGCCCTCATCAATTGTACCTTCATCACTGCCTCCTCCATCTCCTGATTATTCTTCACAGGAAAATGCCTTTCCTCCACCATCACCTCCGGTATATAGTTATTCATCACCACCTCCCCCAACTGCTTCTCCACCACCACAGATTCCAACTTACGATTATTCATCACCGCCTCCTCCACCTTCACCAGCAAACTTTGCTGCTCCACCAACAACTACTGAATGTGATTCCCGACCAAAGCCTTTCATAGCACCGGCTCCTACTCCAAAGAATCACAAGCACAAAACACCATACCACGGACCCGCTAAGGCACCCAAACATGCACCTGCACCTAAGAAGGCACATGCACCTGCATCTACTGTACATAGGCTATCAATGAACTATGAACTCACTGCATCCGGAGCTCCTGCTAACAACCGATCCCCCAATTTTGTGGTCTGCGTAGTTCTTGTACTTCTGTTGGTTTTGCTTCTTTGATAAACACTTAAAAGAAATTTCTAAGTATGTGCAGTACACGTGAGGCTTTTCTAGACTGAGAAATTGAGAATATAGCCCAGTGCACTGTAGCATATTTTTAGTAGATGTCTGATCCATGGGTGGTGACAGAGGTGTCCTCTTGTGGTTTTTTTTTTTATTTTTCAAATTTTAAGTTTGTGCACATGAGGCATTCTACAATGAGCTAAAGATGCCCGGTGACAAGATTTCTGTGTTTCAAACTAGATGTCTATGTGATTCCATTTTGTTCTAGAAATATAATTAAAAACGTTATTAATATTTCTTCTCTCGTTACAACATTTTCCTGTTGTAGCTTCAACTTTGCTTAATCGGCTAGTTCCCTCTTAATTTTAGATGGTCATTTATTTACATTTTATCCTATTTGTTGTTGTCAAACCGATTTACTTAAATTTTTCTATAGTAACCTTGAAAGTTTCAGCACTACGATGAAATTTTAAAAGCTGATTAAATTGAGTAAGGTTCTACCACTTCATTTTGTAAAAGTAAAGCCCCAATACAATATCCAGATATTACAAACAAATTACAAACCTTGATTAATTACTCGTTCCAAAATTTAGAGGTACCACTTCACCAATCATATTTACATTTCAAGTCAAACCAGCAAAATAATAATAATAATAATAATAATAATAATAAGTAACCGACAGAAAGTAATATGAGAAGTAGTTTTCGAATCACAAAATTTGATTTGTGTGTTTCAGACTTGAGCTGTGTTTTTTCCGAATAAATAAACTTATGGATATCCAATGCATGCTTGTCCATTTAATTCTATGGGCTTTTTGTTCTAGACCTGCAGTACCATTAAATAGCTTATTTGGGCTTTTTTTAACTCAATTTAACATCATTTATTATTCCAGATCATATTCCATTAATTACATCAAATTTTATTTTCTGACGTTATAATTTTTTTTTTTTGAAAGGCGGAAGCCCATATGCATTTTTTAAATGTTAATGAAATGAAATCGAAATAACAAACTAGAAATCTCTTCAGTTAAAAATGAAAATTATTACTAATTTAGTTGTTCGGGTGTATTTGGTTATCTCACGAATAGTGGCCCACCAACAACTTCCAATTCATGAAAATCGGGAGATTAGAAACAAGGGGAGAAGTTCACGAACAGTCTAATTCGTGAGTTGTTTGGTTCACGTGAACTATGACTGTTCGCGACTGTTCGTGAGCACAGATTACAACCAAGTGTTTTTTTTTTTTGAGGGCAGATTAAAACCAAATATTAAATTTCTACAACTTCATTTTGCAGAAAACATAATTACATGTCACATACAAACAAGTAATAAAAATATTGACGTGTGGATTACGTTTGAAATTTGAAATACAATTATGTTGGGAAAAAAAGGGTATAAAATATTTAATTAATTATATCATACAGCATGTATCCTCAACTCGTATGTTTCTCAGTTCTTTTCATTTTTAAAATGTCCCTACTTACAATTTTCCTTCAAATAAATGCAATTTATTTTTTGTTACATTTGTCCCTGTTTACATTCTTTTGTGACCATTCTTGACTCTCAAATTGCGCCAATTCATGTATGATAATATTCAGGAAAGGAATTATAAAAAAAATAAAATAAAATAAATAAAATGCAAGGTCAAATGCTCATAGGTAGTAATTAAAAATACACCTGTTTTTATTATTGTTTTCTAGCAATTCAATTATTTTCCAAGTCTACTTATCAATAGGGTTTAATATTATATAGAATAGTTGGCAATAATTAAGTCCTATATTATGGTGCGTGGGTCTCATACTTCGGTTAGTTGCATGTCCTTTCTTAAAAAGATATTGTCAGACTCTGGGAGCTTCATTTTGCTAATTATTCTTTATTATATATAATGCATATTTGTTCAGAAAATATATGCATTCATATCTATTGTTTTGTTATGTTTATCATTTTCAGGACAGCTTGTATAAGTTGATATTCATAACTATTCAGCAAATTATGCATCACATGTTATCCAGCTAGCAAATTAAATTAAACTAAATTAACTCAAAAAGTTCTTAATTGTGTCGACCTTTTAACTCCTTAAGCTTTGTCATTGTCTAAGAATCATAAATAATATTCCCAAACACGCTTTCCTCTCTCTGGATCTTCGTTTATATTTTATTTTATTTTAATAAATTTCTGAGACAAGATCTTCCTTTCAATCTCTATACTATATGTGATCTTCATCGTCTCCTCAAAAATGGAGTTGTAAATTCCTCTCTTGAACCTCACATGTAGATCATTTTAAACCACATTGTTATGGCAACAATGAGGAATTTCAGAGTATCTACATGCACATTTTCAGTATTTGCTACTTTGATTTATGCAACAATTGCAACAGATTACAAGGTAGGGGCACCGGACGGTGGATGGAACATGAACACGGATCTCAAAGCATGGAGTTCTAGCATTCATTTTTATCCTGGAGATAGCTTGAGTAAGTTTTCCCTCCTTTTCTGTGTTTAGGTACATAGCTTTCTTTTTGTTAATGATTTTATTATTGGTCTTTAGTTAAATTAATGATGAGATGTGAGATGTGTATATATCTTATTATTGGTATTTTCTTAATGGATGAGATGTGCATATATCTTATATTGGTACCACAGAGGATCTAAATTTTGTAATTTTCTTCTTCATGTTCAAAGATGAAGTGAAAAATGTTAGATATATGGTTGCATTTGTGAAGATTAAAGCGTCATTACCACTTTCAATGTTACCCAGGAAAATGTTTCTACATGAATGTTGCACTGATAACTGAAATTTTTCAACCTTTTATATTAAATGTAGCATTCAACTATCTTCCTTTCCATGACATCGTTGAGGTGTCAAAAGAGAACTTCGACAGATGCTCACCACAAAACAATTTTGCATTCTATACTGGTGGATTCACCATTATCACGCTTACTACACCTGGCACCAGGTACTGAGGATTTTATGGCCATTAGAAATATATGAATGTTAGATACTCTCGATCGATGCACATGAATTTATAACTTAAATAAATTTGTCTCTCTTAATTTTCAAGTTTCATTAAAACAAATCTCCCAAAAGTTTGATATTTATTTTAAGGTTCTTTGATTCTTTCAGAAGGTGGATAGATTAATGTATTCGAGCTGGTACACTGGAGAAACAAACTAATTCCATAAGAAAACATTTTGAAACTGTTCTGTCCTTCCATTTATTTCATTTTTGTATTCATAAGTAGACGCTGTAATTTAGGCACTAAATTAAACCAAAAAAAGGGGGAAAAAGGGGTTTCAGGATGCACCGGAAAGAAAATAAGAGAGAGCAGGTCAGAAGATTTGATGAGTTGAGAATAGGAGAAAACACACTTTAAACTTTCATTTTCGGATGATTCTATTTGCTCATAAGCTCATCAGCTTATGTGATCAGTTCTGCTGACACATCAAATTACTTTTATTTAATTTTTTTTCTTTTTTTCTCATTTTCAAGGTACTTCATTTGCGGTGTTCCCGGCCACTGCATAGCTGGCATGAAGCTACAGATAATTGTTAACTCCTTCGGCTCCTCATTTCCACCACCTCCAGTCCCATTAACCCCGCCCCCGCAGTCTCTATCTCCGTTACCACTGCCGCCTATATCTCTTTCTCCTACTCCCACTTCAAGCCCTGGCACACCAGCACCTGCTCCTGCACCAAGGCGACCAAAAAAGACTGCTTCCCCACCAAGAAAGAGTACTTCACATTCCCCCAAATATGCACCAGATATTTCACCGATACTGAGTCCCACAAAAGCACCAGCGCCAGCACCATCATTGGTACTGTCATCAGCACCAGCACCAGCACCGTCATTGGTACTGTCATCAGAAGTAACTATATCAGAAGCACCGGTGCCAGCATTAGCACCATCATCAGAAGCTTCAGTTGGTGGCAGAATTTCTTTGAGTTTTGTAGTCACCATCTGTATGGTTATACTTGCTGATCTCGTGCATTAATTGATTGTGAAATTTTGATGTGGAGTTTGAATAGGGTGATTAATCAAATTTCATTTTCAGAAGAAAATTTGTTATATAATTCTCCATATTTGGGTTGTACTTGTTAATTCTTTCAATGTCAATCTATATACATCCAGATACAACAATGTTAATTTACAATTAATTTGATTTCCATTTTTATAACCCTGTAATCCCATCCGTATGTAAATTATACCCAAGCTATCGGTTGAGGAAAAGAAACAACTACCAGATGCAACAGCAATTCCAACCTAACAAAAAAGGGATATCAGTAGGGCACCATACATCAATAAATGAATAAAAAAAAATGAAAGCATACGTCAACAAATAAATTCTATAACCTGAAGATATCAACTTCAAATGTTGATTGAATAAAAACAGCTTAGAGGGCTGGCAAAGGACATAGCTTATTCGAACAGTTAATATACAGATTTCAACCAAATTGGTGACTGCCATCCTAAGGTGAAACATCCCACGACATAAACAAAAAGCTTCTAGATCCAGCTTAGACATATTACATAATTATGTACTACATAATACTGACTGCAAAAGTTAACCACCGGCACGATGAAATAACAGAGCATAGAGAGACAAAACAATTGAGATAATTTAATTGTCCTCTCTGTTTGATCAAGCAACAGGAGGGCAGGACTCAGGATCCTGAGAGGTGTCCACATCAGCAGGTGGCATGAATTGCCACATGGGGAAGCCAGGGTAGCTTATGATTGGCATCATCAGCTTGTGAGGCCCAGCACCAGCTGCTGCAACCGGGCCAGGAGCAGCAAATGCAGGTGCAGGTATAACTGGCATAGGGGGACGTGTCGCACTGAGCAACTTTACTTGTTGCTCTAAAGCTTCTTTCTCAGCCTTGAGTCTCTGTTTCTCATCTCTCAGCTCATTTTTCTCAGCCTGATGTATTAAAAGGTCAATCAGAATTTAGCCTGATACTGACTATAGGTAATTCTATTAAAACAAAATTAACACTTCAGCTTATAGGGATGACAACTTTATGTTAACGCCTATGCACAAAGTATCGCACAAGAGTTAGCAGAAACAAGAAATACATTGCAAAGATCCCTAACTACCCCTCCGCTCTTCATGCCAGCCCCACAGAAAAACAAACTAAAACATATCATTCAGAAGTTCAGGCAAGCAAAATCATTCTTCTAAAGATGCCAAACTTGCCTGCTCTCCATACATAAGAGAGGCTGAAGGATAAAATATATTTTGGATCGAACAAAATTTTTAAGGATTTGGGAGAGGCAGAACGTGTTTTACTCTACATTGCTATATAAGGATGCTCAAAACAATCAACACAAAATAAAAGATTAACCAGCAAGAAAAAAAAAACCTTAAGCTCCTTGATCTTCTCTTGGAGAGACTCATTGGAGTCCTTCAATTTCTTAGCCTCACCACGCAACTCAGTAACCATTCTTATAGCATCATTTATAATAGCTGACTTGTCCATTTTAGGTGTCTTTCCTGGCTCCAGAACAGATCCCAACTCCAAAAACCTTTATATTTTTTTGTTTTCAAAACATAAAAAAAAAAATCAATTTATAGTACTTCATCTTCTGGAAAATAATACAAACAAGACTTAACCTCTTAAACTCTTTGGTATATATCTTATGTAGGATGGGTCAGGTTAACAATTTCCATCACTGTTCCTAAATATCTACTACAGTAAGACAAATGTGTGCGTAATATTTGAATTAAGTAAAATCTAAATAAAAATTACAAAGATAAGTACCTTTCATTAAGGCGGTCCCTCCTCAGCTTCTCTCGACAAGCCTTAGAACTTGGCTGACTGCACGATTCTGACCTAGAACTACAACTCATAACAGATTCTAAGTTCAAATTATTTGTACCCAAGAGAGTGTATGCTTTAAGCTAATTAACAATCAATTAAGTGAATCAAACCGTTTATTTGAGCTGGCTTCCTTGTTTTGGTTCAGATCTCCAGATGAGGCATTTATTTCCACACTAAAAGACAAAAATAAAAAAATAAATCATTTCAAAATGCTTTCTGGAGTGTCCACAACAGAAGCTACTCATTTTAATTTATGAAAAAGAATGAATCCATGATAAACACAATAAGGAAACTAACACAAAACAGCCTATTAGAAAAGTTCAGATTTGGTCCTTAAAAGTTATCAAAAGAAACATATTTATCCTCCTGCCTGTACTGTTTTAAAATCCAACTCATATTGGTGATACATTTAATAAACTTCAACCTTTAGCCCTTTTGGTCTCTTTCTTACCATGCACTTTTTTCACACCTCCAGGAGAGGTGTACAACACTTCACCTAAGACAACTGCATCCCAAAAGAAAACTTTGAAGCTGTGCATGCACAGGAATTGTACATCCAAAAGTGAAATAAGCCTTGAAAAACCTCAGTAACACTTTTATTCTAGCCAGGAAGAACAACTACATATAGAGAAAATACAAAATAGTGTCTACGATAGAAAAGTTGAAGACCTATGATGCTGGAAACAGGAAGCGCTATTTTGCATTAGCTTGTATTAAGTTGTGGTCACGGTAGTTGCACAACCAGCTATTATAGTGTCTCTGGACAATTACAACTCAATATATAGTAGTCAAAATTCAATTGTTATTTCGCAATAGTTGTGTACAATTACAATCAGTCAAATGGAAACTGATTTGTTTAAGGAGAGGAGAAAAATTATAGACAAATAAAGGTACCAATGGTTACTGGACCATCAGGAATGGATACTGAACCAACTTTTTTGACTCCATTAAAAAACCTGACAAGTAATTTCCTTCAATCACTAAAGTTGAAGGCCTAATTTGGTTCTTTAAAATAAATAATTCACAGACTAAAACCAAATTTTCTCAATACCTACATACGCATGTTCAGATCAAACCAACTCATCTAAGCTTACAACTAATAATATAAACTAAATCTGAAATCAACCAAATCAGAACAAGACCTAGACAAAACAACTAGACACTACACATCCTTCACAACAAACAATCAAGAGCACGAATCTCGAAAGAAGAAAAATTACCCATGATTGACGACACCTTGGCCGTTGATCTGCTGCGGGGCCCACAAGAACCCAGCACCGGAGGGAGGGAAGTCGTCGATGAGGGGGCAATCGAAGACCCAGTTGTTCCCCTCGGGAGAACCCATAACTGGAGGACCACCACGACCAACAACGCTAGTGCGGCGCCGTCTCGTCGGAACCCTAGGTGTTAGGTAAGGTCGTCGGATTTGGGGTTAGGGTTTCGTGGTTTGGTTTGGTTTGGAATTTGGGAAGAGAGAGGAAATTGGGGGTGAAAGGGAAAGGGATTGGAGTCGGACGCGTGTTGGTTTTGATTGGTGCGATTTGGGGCTTTGGATGGATGGATGGATAGATGGAGATTGGATTGGGATTTGGGGAATTGGGGTTGAGAGGTAGACTTAGACTAATGACTAATGAGTAATGAGTATTGATTGGAAATTTCGGCATGTGGAAAATTTAATAAATGTTGTCATAATGATGCTACCTGAATTTTGGGCCTGAGGAAATGGATTTTGGGCTGGATGTTTTGAAGTTGAATCAGGCCCGGTCCGAAAGAGAGAGAGAGAGAGAGAGGCCGGTTAGCGGTTAATTTGGGAAGTATTAGTCTATTAGAGAAGTTTGGTTTGATTTTCTTTGATGTTTATATTGTTGATTGATGATGATTAGTATTTATAAAACTAGATTTCTGTGATTAATTTTGTTTTGTGTTTGGTTGGTAAATAATTAAATGCAAGATGAACTTAAAATTCTTCTGAAATCTAAATGGAATGTCATGAGGCTTGTATGTGTGTTAGAAATTGGAAAGTCCACATGTAACGGGTGCTTTGGAGTTCTAAGAACTAGACAATTGCGCAGGACCTCGCCTGATTTCATTTTCAAGGATTTTACTTGGAGTTAATTACAAATTTATTCGATTAAATTTACATTTAGTATGTACACATGTTACACTACTAAGCATACACATAGCAAAGCTATTAAAGTGAAGAGCAAAATTATGTCAATTTAGGTATGTATGAACCAAGTCTAGCTGTACTTCTCTGTAAAATATAGGAGCACAAAATATTAAGTCATAATGAGTAAAATTTTACCAATTTATGTACATCAAAGCACAATATATAATTCAACCGAGTAACCCTAGTTTGTAAGCCTTTATCATCTCAATGGTGCGCCGCAGCCGCCGTTATGATATCTCGTCTCTTCCTCCTATGTTCAACTCTACAAAGCATGGTATAGTCCTCAAATTGCAAAATCAGCCGGTATCGGTCACAGTTTTATTAGGTTAGTGGATCTCTCTTTCTTTATCTACCTCTTCTTTTGCAAAACTTTAGTCTTATTGGTAATTTGAAGACCGAGTAATTAGTGAGTGCCTGAAATCTAATTTAGGCTTTTTTTCTGGATTTTCAACCTTGCAAACTTGTAACTAGTAAGGTTCATATCATATCTAACAACTTGACTATGATATAAGTCTCAAAGCAAGCCACAGAAAGTTCCCTTTTATTGGGTTCTAACAGAAATTATGTTTCTCTGTCTAACAGTAGGGTTTTGTTTTTAATCAAATGTTTTTTTTTTTAATTGTATGAGCACAGCTTATTTCTCTTCCGAAGATGCTTATTGGGGGGAATTGAAAATATGTTCGTCTCTACTTCCTCTAGGTACATATCTATATAATTTATTTTACTTGACAAAATTAAAAGGTACATAATTATTTAGGTTTTTCTTTAAGACTACTCTAAGGCTCCGTTTGAATAGGTGTGTTGGAAGAAGTGGGAAAAAATATTGAAAAGTGTGTAACTTTGTGAAGAGTTTGGATTGTTTATAATTTTTTTTCTTCCCTTCTTCCTTCTTCCTACTTCTTCTCAACGCATCCAAATGGAGGCAAGATCAGAACATGATTCTTCAAAACTAGATCAGGACATTTAGTTGTAAAGAATATCGATAAACTTCTTTCTATACTTAAATCTGATGAATATAAGTTTACATATTTTTCAGGGCAACTTCGCCATGTTTGGTACAAGCATGAAATTTCATGCTAGGAGTAGGAAATGTGGAGCCAGTATTTACTCCAAAAAGTCGAGCATGAAATCCCATTTCTCATACTCATTCAAATTTCGAACCCAACCTAATTTTATTTTTGTTACAAAATCCAATCGAGGAGATTTAGTTGGTTGGGATCCTCCACCAATTAAGGGCAGTTCCTAGTATTGTCTTGCACTCTTCTCCCAAAACCCTCAGCTGGACTCCCTCTCCAAAAGCACAACTGCAAATATCAGATCATCTTGTGTTGGAATGGAAAGCTTGGAGTGATTTTAAGTTCTCTAGTTTACGTGCATTTTTCAAAAGTCAATTGATTGAGATTTTATTTGTCTATTAAATAAAAAAGTTGCATGGAAGTTAATTAGAGGTTCAGTTGGCGTTGGGAATCTGTTGGATGTAGTATGATGTAGGTTTAATGGTTCATGAGACACTCAAGAGACTTAAGAGAACTTGTTTATCTGTCTGGTTAATGCATGGTTAACTAGATGAGTTTTCGCTTGTAAATTGTAATCGATGTTTCAAGTATTAATGTTTTTTTGAAGAAAAACAGGGGTCGGGCCCCTATCTTATAATAATTAAAAAAGTAAAGTACAAAGTTATTAGCAAGAGGCTAATATAGAAAAGAAAAAGAAAACAAAAACAAAAAGAGTACAAAAGTGCTCAAAGAAAGGTAAAAGAAAAGAGAAAAACTAAATTAGCTTTTCTTCCTAAAGAAATCCCACTCCAGCAGCACTTCTTGCAGCAGATCAGAAGGTTGTTTGATAATATTTCGAAAAACTCTTGCACATCTTTCTCGCCAGATAACGAAGAAAGTAATTGCAAAAAGGTCCCTGTAGGTTCCCAAAATTGTAGAATTATGCAGAATGGCAGAATGAGAAATTGGAATTGCTACTTCATGAGCCACGGAAGTAACAGAATGACAATGTAGTAAAAGTTCTCTCAATTGCTTGAAGAAACCACAAGAGTTGAACAAATGAGAAACCGGTTCATTGTCAGAATAACAAAGAATACATCTGTTAGGGAGATTCCACCCCCTCTTCTGCAAATTGTCCAAAGTGGCTATCTTGTTCTGAAACATTAACCATAGAAATACCTTGAACCTTGGAGGTATTCTCAAAGTCCAGATCGCTGGTAGGTTAGAAGAAACCTTTGGAAAAATTGAGACCAGATTATAGTAGGAATTGGTAGAGAAAGACCTGGTACTGCTACGCAAGTTCCAAAGAGCAACATCATCATCATTGAAGTTCAGGTTAGTAAGCAAAGGTGAGATAAGTTGTAAGAGAGAAAAAAGCTGCTGCATTGCCACTTGAGAAGTATGAATTAAAGGCGAAAATAAAGAAGCAATGTCTCGGATATGAGAGTGGAATTGAAAAACTGTTATGAAAGGATCAACAGCAAAAGAAAAGAGTTCAGGAAAAGAAAACTTTAAAAGTTGTGAAGTCCAATTGTGTTGCCAGAAGAGAATGCTCCTTCCATTAGAGAGATGAAAAGCCAAACCCACATTGAAAACAGGTAACAAGTTACTCAATAAGTTGCTGAGTTTACTTTTCATGACAGTTACTCAATTTTTTTAATCAACCAAGTTGGCAGTTTCAAGTGTTAATGTTTGTGACATAATTTTGTATCGATGTAATATGTTATATTTACTTTTTTTTATGAATTTCACTTGGCTAACTCTGATTGTTGGTACAGAGTTGTTGTAAGCTTTGTAATCTTTGTTTTCTTTGCAAGTTATGTTGGTACTTGTGGATGACATTTAATAAATTTTCATGATAATCCCACCCACTCACACAACACAGATATAATTCTTATGAATCTCATTTGAGAAGGGTATTTTTGTTGCTGTTGTTTTTTTCCCCCCTAATAATCAATACTTGTTATGTTGTTGGAAACTAGGAATGTTGTATGAAAAAATTGAAAATCAGTTCTAGCCTAACATGCAAGAGTTTCTTGCAAATTACACCAAGCATTCTAAATTCCTGGTCGTGCTCATTCAAAGTTTAAAAGCTAAAATAATATACATGAACGATCTACCAATTTGATCATACAAGCATATACACAAGTACCAAAAATGATCATATTCATACAAACACCAAAATTGAAAATTGTACAAAAAATCAAATCATGCAGTCAGGCCTATCTAGGCCCCTCCCCCTCCTCATCTCTTGCCTTAGCCCCTGATTTCTAATTGTTCATCGTTGGACAAATCAAAACAATGCAAAATAGAATGTAACAAAATGCACAGAATTTATTGGGAAGGGATAAATTTATTGGGAAGTGTGTAACTTTTGTGAAGAGTTTGGATTGTTAGAAATAAATTTATTGGTAAAAAGTGGTTATTCCTTATTCCTTATTCCAGGAAGAAGTCATCCAAACGGAGCCTATGGTAGTTCATCCCTGGAGAATGGGAAGTGCTTTGGGTAACTCCAGAGAGACTTTTATCTAGCTCTCTGACTATCACCCGAGCACATCCCCAAGCATCTCTACTGTACCAACTGGTACCGGTATCTATACTATCTACAAGACTACAACGCATGACCTCTAACAAAACACTAATAACAAACAACCATTCTAATTTTATTACAACCAAAATAAACCAATAGCAGGTTTCTTCTCCATTTTGGAATTAGGACTATAGAAGCAAGCGAAAAAAGAGGTAACAGAATTTATTATGGAAAGAAAAGATGTATATGTTATCATTTTGGTTTCTTCAATGTTTACTACACAAGTCAATGGAAATTTTCCATGTATGACCAGATCAATTGACCATATGTGATTTTTGTTAAAAAAAAATATATGTTGATTTTCTTTTGGCGGGGAACCTTTTTTTTAAAAAAGGAAAACACAGTTAAGGAAATAAATTGGATAATAAATTTTGATTGATTTAAAGGGTAATTTAGAAGAAGTATATGTTGCTCCAAGTAATAAAACGGTTTCACAATGCATTTAATTACCATACTAATTTCAAATCAATTCTACTACTGTTGATTCCATCTAATTAGGATAGTTTGATTTTAAGGAAAGATTGAAAACATAACATAGCAAGTTACCAACAAACAAATATTACACAAATCACAAACACGTTAAATGTAGAGAGTATTTTGGAAATAAAGGAATTTTTTTTGGCGTTAATCAATAAAAATGAAAATCTACCAAAAGCTCATTAAACAAAAAAATACATATATATCATGATTGCATTAAACAGAAGATAGTACATCAATTAATTTATGATACAATGTCGGAACTAAATACTACGAACAGGGAGGACGGGTATAAAATTTCCTGCCATTCATCTTTCATGATACCATGTCAGAACTAAACACTACAACCAGTGAGAACTAAATAAAGTCTTTTGCACCTAGCACTAAATCTTGCTTCATTTATGCGCGCATGATATCTAGTGTGAAGAAATAATACTTATATAGGCATTCATTAGCGCAAAAATTCCCTATTTCCCAGCTATACATGGCAATTTTAAATCAACTCAACTGTTGTTTCCATCTAGCATGAAAATTTTACATGCCAAGTTGCCAACAAAGTTCGTTAAACAGAAAAATAGAAAATCACAGACACAGGTGCTGAATTAGCCATTCACGCCTCCAATATGACCTGTCGAGACTAAAATGACCTGCGTGATTTTGCGCAATCCATCTTCTGCGATTTTCTTTCTTATTTTAACGCCAGAATTAAATATCTTCGCTGATTGTGCCATAAGTTTGGAAGACAAAAAAATGCGCTTTGAGTTACTAAACTAACTCAAAACTGAAAGTTCTAGAGTACACACTTTATAAGGTTAGTAAATAAATAAGGGCGTGTTTGGATGCAACGGAATAAGTCGGAATAAGAAATAAAAATAAGGAATTTTGGTTTACGTGCTTATTCTTATTTCTTATTCTTATACTATGATTTTGTTAGTATATGAATAAGGGCTCTTATTCTTTATTCTTATGTTGTTTGGATTGCACAAGAATAAGAATAAACACGCAAAACGAAATTTTTTATTTCTATTCTCTATTTTCGCCATATCCAAACACACCCTAAGTGATTTCCCTCATGTCTTCGTCATGATAGTATAATTATATCTTTATTTACAATCAATTTATATAAGTTATTCTAATAAGAGATAATATGAAGTTATTTAATAAGTATCTACAGATACAAATATTGTAGATTTATCTTTACGTAATTACTCGTACTATTTTCAGTATAGAATTTAGAATAAAGTGTTTTTAATTGTTTACTTCTAAGTTTCAATAAAATGAAACGGGCTCAAAAGTCTTAGGGCAGGGTATATCTGTCATTTATAAAATTTTGCCATGAATTGCTAATATGAGGCGTGGGGAAAGCAGTTGCCCACAAACACATTAAATAGGAAAATAGTATTTTTGGAAATTAAATATGCTTCTTCAGTCTTCACTTCAACCAATTTATAAACATCATACTAGAACTTCATTAGACATAAAAATCATGATTACATTGAACATAGATTGTACCAGTCCGAACTAAATAGTAAATATTCAGAGCATGTGTTTTTCATGATGCAATGTTAGAACTAAATATTACAACACAAATCACTATATATATTATAAATAATGTTAATCTAACAGTTGAGGAGAGCCGTCATCTCGTCATCAAATCCAAAACTTGAAAAATCAACCCTTTCTATCTCTTCTTCCACTTGAGGTCCTGCCACTGCAGGTGCCACGTCAACACCAGTGGGCCCAGGGACGCTTCGACTCATACCCTGCCAATCATTCTCCATCTCATTAGACCAGCCTTGTCCGGCTACCACATTAGCTGTAAACCCCATAAGGGGATCCGGTAATGCGACCGAAGGGAGCCACATGTCAGCACCAATGAGAGGCGGCACTGGTGGTGGCGGCAAGTCGCTTATCCTCTTATCGATTTCCTTGAGACGCATCTCTACCACAGCACCCAGATTAACGATCATCTCGATTGATGCCACATCAGCAATGCTGGACTGGCCTTGGAACACCTCATGCAAGAGAATTCCCGTCTCAAGCTGGCAATTCTCGCTCTGCACTTTGCGCAATTGGACTTGAATCTTCTCTATTTGTTGAAGAAGAAAGCTTTCTAGGTTCACCATTCTCTTGCTCTTTTCGGCATCTGGAATGGCACTGAAGCGCGAGAGAATCTGCATCGCATCCTCTCCCGCAGGCCATGTTTCAGGATTACGGTCATGAGGCCCCTGAGAGATCACCGTGCAAACGTCCACATGGCACAGAGTCGAGAGCTGGAGTGCCTTCTTGATAAGAGAAGCTTTTCTCTTCTTAAACGTCGCACGACAGATCGAGGGATTGGCAATTGGCTGGAGGACAGTCTTCTTCTTTGGCATTGTTCTCTCTCTCTGCCGCTCTTCTGCGCCTTGTTTCTAATTCTCTCTCTGATAATACTCTATTGTATCTTTTGGAAGTTTTTCTTTCCAAAAAACAAGGTAACTAAGAACGGGGGAAGGAGGGAAGAATATATGGAAAGAGGAGTAAGGGCTAAGGCGGTCTGATGTTGCTCCATTTACTTAGCGAACAAGCTGGAAATTCTGAATAATTTATAGGGACCAGGATGTAAATATTAGAAAAATAAACGAGTTTAAGGGTCTGTATGGTGTATGTCTATTGTCTGTGACTTTTTTTTTTTTTTAACCATTGCTTGATTCGTTAGAAAATGGACCCATCTACACCGTGATATATCGTTAAAAGATTCATGTGATTTACTCATGGCTTCTTGACGAAAGTCGAAAGAGGAAATATAAACTGATAGAAAGAACTTTTAATAAACCGGTTAAGATAGACAGCATTTACAAATTGGGACATGCATCGAATCAATGTTAATTATGTATCTGATGTGATTTTTTTTAAAAGTACTTTTCCGCTCAAGCACGGAGATTGTGATTTGTGAGGCATGTTAATTATGTATCTGATGTGATTTGTGAGGCATTTCCGTGCTTGTGATGAGAGAGAGAGTTTTACTACAGTGAGTTGCAACTTATCAAAGGTTCAGTAAGTTGCGATCAAAACTCCTAGATCTAGTTCAAAATGACTAATCCAAGCCGTCCAATGTGAGCTCCCTATTGCAATCTCCACGCAAACTGAATTTTACATTATTTCGAAATTTTTAATTATTTTTTGAAATTTTAGAAAATCATTAATATAATTAGTTCTTAACCGTTCAAAATTAACAGCTTTTAGAATAAGATTCATATGTTATTTATTCAAATATAGATTATTGTGAAATGACTTAGAATGAATCCAGAAATGATCAAATGAGGCTCAGAATTACATTATTTGCACTATATATGTGTTATTAACATGTATAATCCAATATTTTTGAATAAATAACATATGAATCACATTTTAGATAGTATAAAGAGTTTAACTGTCCATTATTGTCATGAAATTACTTAAAAAGAATTGAGAAACAATTTAAATACTCAATTGATGCTTACAACTGCAAAATTTGCACTTTATAGGGGCAATTACCATGTATAATACAATCTTTTTGAACAAATAACATATGTATCATATTCTAGAAATTATAAAGAGATTAAATAAATATTACTGCAATGAAATCACTTAGAATGAATCCAGAAACGAATGAAATGCACAAAGGATGCTCAGAATTACATTACTCGCACTTTATATGCGCAATTACCATATGCAATCCAACCTTTTTGAATAAGTAACATATGAATAATATTCTAGATAGTTTAATGAGTTTAAAGTAAATTATTGTGATAAAATGGCTTGTAATGAATCCAGAAATGATTGAAATGTTCAAATGATTCTCAGAATTGCATTATTTGCACTTTATATGCGAAATTACCATGTAAAATCCAATTTTTTTCAATAAATAACATATGAATACAATTTTAGACAGAATAAAGAGTTTAAATGTTGATTAACTTTGTGAAATGACTAAGAATGAATGCAGAAACGATTGAAATGCTCAAATTATGCTTAGAATTGAATTATTTGCAATATATATACGAACTTACCATATATAATCCAATCTTTTCGAATGAATAACATAAGAATCATATTCTATAAATTATAAAGAGTTTAAATATAAATTATTGTGATGAAATGTTTTAGAATGAATCCAGAAATAATTCAAATGCTCAAATGATGCTCAAAATTGCATTATTTTTCACTATATATACGTAATTACCAAGTATAATCAATTTTTTTGCATAAATAACATATGAATCATATTCTAAACAGTATAAGGAGTATAAATGTAGATTATTGTGATGAAATGACTTAGAATGAATCCAGAAAAGATTGAAATGCACAAATGATGCTTAGAGTTACATTATTCGTACTATATATGAGTAATTACCATGTATAATCAATCTTTTTGTGTAAATAACATATGAATCATATTCTATATAGTATAAAGATATTAAATGTAGATTATTGTGATGAAATGACATAGAATGAATTCAGAATGATTGAAATACTCAGAATTCCATTATTTGCTCAATATATGCGTAATTACCATGTATAATCCAATCTTTTTGAATAAATGACAAAATAATGAATAATAGACAGTATAAATAATTTAAATGTACATTATTGTGATGAAATGGCTTGTAATGAATCCAGAAATGATTGAAATACTCAAATGATGTTCAGAATTGCATTATTCGCACTTTATATGCGTAATTACCATGTAATCCAATGTTTATGAATAAACAACATATCGTTCATATTCTGGACAGCATAAATAGTTTAAATATAAATTATTGTGATGAAATAACTTAGAATGGATCCAGAAAGGATTGCATTGTTCAAATGATGCTTAGAATAGCATTATTTGCACTTCACATGCATAACTTTGTGTAATTCATTTTTTTGAATAAATAACATATTAAATATATTATAGACAGAATAAAGAGTTTAAATGTGGATTATTATTGTTAAATGACTCAGAATTAATTCAGAAACGATTAAATGCTCAAATGATGCTCAAAATTGCATTATTCACACTTTATGTGCGTAATTACCTTGTATAATCCAATATTTTACAATAAATAACATATGAATCACATTTTAGACTGTATAAAGAGTTTAAATGTAAATTATTGTGATGAAATGGCTTGTGTGAATCCAGAAAGGATTGAAATGCTCAAATGATGCTCAGAATATGCATAATTGCCATGTATAATCTAATTTTTTTAATAAATAACATATGAATGCAATTCTAGACAGTATAAAGAGTTTAAATGTAGATTATTTGATGAAATGATATAGAATGAATCCAAAAAGGATTGAAATGTTCAAATGATGCTCAGAATTGCATTATTTGCACTATATATGCGTAATTACCATGAATAATCAAATATTTTTCGGTAAATAACAGATAACCATATTCTAAACAGTATAAAGAGTATAAATGTAGATTATTGTGATGAAATTACTTACAATAAATCCAGAAATTATTCAAATACTCAAAATGATGCTCAGAATTGCATTATTTGCACTATATATGCGTAATTAACATGTATAATCCAATCTTTTTGAATAAGTAACATATTAATCATATTCTATAGAGTAGAAAGAGTTTAAATAAAGATTATTGTGAAAAAATGATTTAGAATGAATCCACAAACTAATGAAATGCTCAAATTATTCTCAGAATTCCATTATTTGCACTTTATATGTGTAATTACCATAGAAAATCAAATCTTTTTCAATAAATAACATAGGAATGCAATTCTAGACAGAATAAAGAGTTTAAATGTGGATTAATTTTGTGAAATGATTAAGAATGAATACAGAAACGATTGAAATGCTCAAATTATGCTTAGAATTGAATTATTTGCAATATATATACGTACTTACCATATATAATCCAATCTTTTTGAATGAATAACATAAGAATCATATTCTATAAATTATAAAGAGTTTAAATGTAGATTATTGTGATGAAATGTTTTAGAATGAATCCAGAAATAATTCAAATGCTCAAATGATGCTCAGAATTGCATTAATAGCAGTATATATGCGTAATTACCGTGTATAATCAATTTTTTTGTATAAATAACATATGAATCATATTCTAAACAGTATAGAGAGTATAAATGTAGATTATTGTGATGAAATGACTTAGAATGAATCCAGAAAAGATTGAAATGCACAAATGATGCTTAGAGTTACATTATTCGTACTAGATATGCGTTATTACCATGTATAATAAATTCTTTTTGCATAACTAACATATGAATCATATTCTTGATATTATAAAGATATTAAATGTAGTTTAGTTGTGATGAAATGACATAGAATAAATCGAGATCTGCTGCTGCGCGACACCGCGTGTCGCGCGGTATTCTGGCCGTCTGATTAAGATCCAATGGACAAGGGAGCCCCGTGCATGTAACCTAGATTGATAGGCCCGTAAAAAGTGAACCATCCGATCAAGATCAGACGGCTCGTAGTGCGCGACACGCTGTGTCGCGCAACAGCAGAGTCGGATTGGACATAGAATGAATCCAGAATGATTGAAATACTCAGATGATACTCAGAATTGCATTATTTGCTATATATATGCGTAATTACCATTTATAATCCAATCTTTTTGAATAAATGACAAAAGAATGAATTAATAGACAGTATTAAAGAGTTTGAGTGTAGATTATTGTGATGAAATGACTTAGATTGAATCCAGAAACGATTCAAATACTCAAATGATGCTCAGAATTGCATTATTTGAACTATATATGCGTAATTACCATGTATAATCCAATCGTTTTGAATAAATAACATACAAATCATATTCTGGACTGTATAAAGTGTTTAAATGTAGATTATTGTGATGAAATGACTTAGAATAAATTCAGAAACTATTGAAATGCTCAAATGATCCTCGGAATTGTAGTATTTACACTTTATATGCGTAATTAGCACGTATAATTCAATATTTTTGAATAAATAACTTGTGAATAATATTCTAGACAGTATAAAGAGTCTAAATATAGATTATTGTGATGAAAAGACTTAGAATGAATTTAGAAACGATAGAAATGTTCAAATGATACTCAGAATTGCATTATTCGCACATCATATGAGTAATTAGCTTGTATAATCCAATCATTTACAATAAATAATATATGAATCATATTTTAAATAGTATAAAGAGTTTAAATTTAAATTATTGTGATGAAAATAACTTGTAATAAATCTAGAAACGATTGAAATGCTCAAATGATTGCATTATTTGCACTTTATATGCGTAATTACCATGTATTATGCGTAATTACCATGTATAATCCAATATTTTTGTGTAAATAACATATGAATTATATTCTAAACAGCATAAAGAGTTTAAATGCAGATTATTGTTATGAAATGACTTAGAATGAATCCAAGAACGATTGAAATGCACAAATAATGCTTAGAATTACATTATTCGCACTATATATGTGTAATTACCATGTATAATCAAATCTTGTTGTATAAATAACATATGAATCATATTTTAGATAGTATAAAGATAGAATGAATCCAGAATGATTGAAATACTCGGATAATTCTTAGGATTGCATTATTTGCTTTATATATTCGTAATTACCATGAATGATTCTAATCTTTTAAATAATGACAAAAGAATGAAATAATAGACAGTATTAAAGAGTTTGAATGTAGATCATTGTGATAAAATGACTTAGAATGAAACCAAAAACGATTCAAATACTCAAATGATGCTCAAAATTGCATTATTTGCACTATATATGTGTAATTACTATGTATAATCCAATCTTTTTGAATAAATAACATACGAATCATATTCTAGACAGTATAAAGAGTTTAAATGTAGATTATTGTGATGAAATAACTTAGAATAAATTTAGAAACTATTGAAATGCTCAAATGATCCTCATAATTGAATTATTTAAACTTTATATGTGTAATTAGCACGTATAATTCAATCTTTTTGAATAAATAACATATGAATAATATTCTAGACAGTATAAAGAGTCTAAATATAGATTATTGTGATGAAAAGACATAGAATGATTCCAGAAACGATTGAAATGCTCAAATGATGCTCAGAATTGCATTATTCGCACTTTCTATGTGTAATTACCTTGTATAATCCAATCACTTACAATAAATAATATATATGAATCATGTTTTAGATATTATAAAGAGTTTAAATGTAAATTATTGTGATGAAATAACTAGTAATAAATCTAGAAATAATTAAAATGCTCAAATGATGCTCAAAATTGCATTATTTGCACTTTATATGCGTAATTACCACGTAAAATCCAATATTTTAAATAAATAACATATGAACGCAATTCTAAGAAGTTGAAAGAGGTTAAATGTAGATTATTGTGATGAATTGATTTCGAATGAATCCAGAAACGATTGAAATGCTCAAATAATACTTAGAATTGCATTATTTGCACTATATATGCGTTATTTCCATGTATAATCCAATCTTTTTGAATAAATAACATATAAATCATATTCTAGACAGTATAAGAAGTTTGAATGTAGATTATTGTGATCAAATTACTTAGAATTAATCCAGTAAAGGTTGAAATGCACAAATGATCCTCAGAATTGCATTATTAGCACTTTATTTGCAATTACCTTCTGCAATCCTGCTTTTTTGAATACTTAACATATGAATCATATTTTAGACAGTATAAAGACTTTTAAAACAGATTATTGTGATGAAATGACTTATAATGAATCTAAAAATGATTGAAATACTCAAATGATACTCAGAATTGCATTATTTACATTTTACATGTGTAATTACCATGTATAATGAAATCTTTTAAAATAAATAACATTTGAATCATAGTCCAATCGGTATAAAGAGTTTTAAATGTAGATTATTGTGATGAAATGACATAGAATGAATCGAGAAACGATTGAAAAGTTCAAATGATACTCAATATTGAATTATTTGCACTTTACATGCGCAATTACCATGCATAATCCAATCATTTTGAATAATAACATATGTATCATATTTTCGGCAGTATAAAGAGTTTAAATATCGATTATTGACAAAGAATTACTTAGAATGAATCCAGGAACGATTGAAATGCACAAATGATGCTCAGAATTGCATTATTCGCAATTTATATTCTTAATTACCATGTATAATCTAATTTTTTTGAATAAATGACATATGAATGAAATAATAGACAGTATAAGAGTTTATATGTAGATTATTCTGTTGAAATAACTTAACATGAATCCAGAAACGATTGAAATGATCAAATGAAGCTCAGAATTGCATTATTTGCAATTTATTTGCATAATTACCATGAATAATCCAATCTTCTTCAATCAATAATATATGAATTAAATTCTAGACAGTGTAAAGAGTTTAAATGATGATTATTGCTATGAAATGACTTAGAATGAATCTAGAAACTATTTAAATTCTCAAATGAAGCTCAGAATTGCATTATTTTTCCTTTATATGCGCAAATACCATATATAATCCAATCTTCTTGAGTAAATAAGAAACGAATAAAATTCTAGACAGTATAAAGAGATTAAATATAGATTATTGTGATTAAATGACTTAGAATGAATCCAGAAAAGATTGAAATGCTCAAATGATGTTCAGAATCCCATTATTTACAATTTATGTGCCTAATTACCATGTATAATCCAATCTTAATAAATAACATATTAATGTAATTCTTGATAGTATAAAGAGTTTAAAACTATATTATTGTGATGAAATGATTTAGAATGAATCCAGAAATAATTGAAATGCTCAAATGATGCTCATAATTGCATTATTTGCACTATATATACGTAAGTACCATGTACATTCAAATCTTTTTGTAAAAATAACATATGAATCATATTCTAAACCGTATAAAGAGTTTAAATATAAATTATTGTGATGAAATGACTTAGAATGAATCCAGGAACGATTGAAATGCACAAATGATGCTCAGATTTGCATTATTTGCAATTTATATGCGTAATTACCATGTACAATCCAACCTTTTTGAATAAATAGCACATGAATAATATTCATGATAGTGTAAGGAGTTTAAATAAAGATTATTGCGAAGAAATGACTTAGAATGAATCCACAAACGACTGAAATGCTCAAATTATGCTCAGAATTTCATTATTTGCACTTTATATGTGCAATTACCATATATAATTCAATCTTTATGAATAAATAACATATTTTTGTTCTTATTATAGACAGTATAATGATTTTAAATATAAATTATTGTGATAAATAACATATTGCATTATTTGCAATATATATGCGTATTTACCATGTATAATCCAATCTGTTTGAATAAATAACATAGGAATCATATTCTAGACTGTATAAAGAGTTTAAATGCGGTTTATTGTTATGAAATGACTTAGAATAAATCCCGAAACGATTGAAATGCTCAAATGATGCTCAGAATCGCATTTTTGCAGTATATATGTGTAATTACCATGTATAATCAGATTGTTTTTTAAATAACATAAGAATCATATTCTAAACAGTATAAAGAGTTTAAATATAGATTATTGTAATGAAATTACTTAGAATGAATCTAGGAATGATTTAAATGCACAAATGATACTTAGAATTATATTACTCGAACATTTTATGCGTAAATATGATGTATAATCGAACCATTTTGAATAAATAACTTATGAATCATATTCTAGATTATTGTGAATAAAGATTTTTAATGTAGATTATTGTGAGACCTAGAATGAATACAGAATTATTGAAATACTCAGATAATGCTCAGAATTGCTTTATTTGCTCTTTATATGCGTAATTACCATGTATAATCCAATCTTTTTGAATAAATGACAAAATAATGAAATAATAGACTGTATTAAAGAGTTTAACTGTAGATTATTATGATGAAATGACTTAGAATGAATCCAGAAATGATTGCAATGATCAAATGATGCTCAGTATAGCATTATTTGCACTTTCTATGCATAATTACGATGTGTAATACATTATTTTTTTAATAAATAACATATTAAACATATTCTAGATAGAATACCACCCCCGAACCCCTCACTTGATTATGCCAAAGAGATTAAAAGTGGATTAATTTTGTGAAATGACTAAGAATGAACATAAAAACGATTGAAATGCTCAAAATTGCATTATTTGCAATATATATGCGTAATTACCATGTGTATTCCAATCTTTTTGAATGAATAACATATGAATCACATTTTGGACAGTATAAAGAGTTTAAATGTAAATTATTGTGATGAAATGACTTGTAATGAATCCAAAAATGATTGAAATGTTCAAATGATGCTCAGAATTGCAATATTTGCACTTTATATGCGTAATTATCCTGTATAATCCAATCTTTTTGAATAAATAACATATGAATACAATTCTAAACAGTATAAAGAGTTTAAATGTAGATTATTGTGATGAAATAATTTATAATGAATCCAGAAATGATTGAAATGCTCAAATGATGCTCAAAATTGCATTATTTGAGCTACATATGTGTAATTACCATGTATAATCAAATCGTCTTGTATAAATAACATATGAATAATATTCTAAACAGTATAAAGAGTTTATATATAGATTATTGTAATAAATGACTTAGAATGAATTCAGGAACGATTGAAATGAACAAATGATGCTTACAATTACATTATTCACAATTTATATGCGTAAATACGATGTATAATCGAACCATTTTGAATAACTTATGAATCATATTCTAGATAGTATAAAGATTTAAATGTAGATTATTGTGATTAAATGACTTAGCATGAATCCAGAATGATTGATATACTGAGATAATACTCAGAACTGCATTATTTCCTCTAAATATGAATAATTACCATGTATAATCCAATATTTTTGAATAAATTATGAAAGAATGAAATAATAGACAGTCTTAAATGGTTTAAATGTAGATTATTGCAAACAAATGACTTAAGATGAATCCAGAAACGATTCAAAAGCTTAAATGATGCTCAGAATTGCATTATGTGCACTATAT
Organism: Rhynchospora pubera; assembly: GCA_028095005.1. Taxonomy (NCBI): domain Eukaryota; kingdom Viridiplantae; phylum Streptophyta; class Magnoliopsida; order Poales; family Cyperaceae; genus Rhynchospora; species Rhynchospora pubera. Next base: position 80,089,016 of record CM051462.1, read on the forward strand.
ATGCATAATTATCATGTATAATTCAATATTTATGAATAAATAACATATGAATCATATTCTGGACTGCATAAAGAGTTTAAATGTAGATTATTGTGATGAAATGACTTAGAATGAATCCAGGAACGATTGAAATGTACAAATGATGCTCAGAAATGCATTATTAGCACTTTATATGCGTAATTACCTTGTGCAATCCAACTTTTTTCAATAATTAACATATGAATCATATTTTAGACAGTACAAAGAGTTTAAATACAGATTATTGTGATGAAATGACTTAGAATTAATCAGGAAATCATTGAAATACTCAAAAGATACAGAGAATTGCATTATTTACACTTTACATGTGTAATTACGAGTATAATCAAATATTTTTTAATAAATAACATATGAATCATATTATAAACAGTATAAAGAGTTTAAATGTAAATTATTGTGATGAAATGACTTTCAATGAATCCAAGAACGATTGAAATGCACAAATGATGCTCAAAATTGCATTATTCGCAATTTATATGCGTAATTACCATGTACAATCCAACCTTTCTGAATAAATAACATAAGAATAATATTCAAGATAGTATAAAGAGTTTAAATACAGATTATTATGATGAAATGACTTCGAATGTTCCCAGAAACGATTGAAATGCCCAAATGATGCTAAAAATTGCATTATTCGCACTTTATGTGCGTAATTATCTTATATAATACAATTTTTTTACAATAAATAACATATTGTTCATATTATAGACAGTATAAAGACATTAACATTGAATGACATATTGTGACGAAATAATTTACAATGAATCCAGAAACAATTGCAATGTTCAAATGTTGATCAGAATAGCATAGAATGAATCCACAAATGACTGAAATGCTCAAATTATGCTCAGAATTGCATTATTCGCATTTTATATGCGTAATTACCATGTATAATCCAATCATTATGAATAAATAACATATCTTTCATATTCTAGACAGTATAAAGAGTTTAAATGTTGATTATTGTCATGAAATAACTTAGAATGAATCTAGAAACGATTGAAATGATCAAATCATGCACAGAGTAGCATTATTTGCACTTTATATGCATAATTACCATGTGTAATCCATTCTTTTGAATAAATAACATATTAAACATATTCTAGGGTTTAAATGCGAATTATTTTTTTGAAATGACTAAGAATGAGTGCAGAAATGATTGAAATGGTCAAATGATGCTTAGAATTGCATTAGTTGCAATATAAATGCGTAATTATCGGGTATTAACAAATTGTTTTGAATAAATAACATATGAATCATATTTTAGATAGTATAGGCTCCGTTTGGATGGCTTCTTTCCGGAATAAGGAATAAGGAATAACCACTTTTTACCAATAAATTTATTTCTAACCATCCAAACTCTTCACAAAAGTTACACACTTCCCAATAAATTTACCCCTTCCCAATAAATTTCTTCCCTTCTTCCTTCTTCCTACCTTATTCTCAACGCATCCAAACAGAGCCATAAAGAGTTTAAATGCGGATTATTGTGATGTAATGACTTAGAATGAATCCAGAAACGATTGAAATGCTCAAATGAAGCTCAGAATTGCAATATTTGCAATTTATGTGCGTAATTACCATGTATAATCCAATCTTTTTGAATAAATAACACATGAATTCAATTCTAGACAATATAAAGAGTTTAAATGTAGATTATTGTGATGAATTGATTTAGAATGAATCCAGAAATGATTTAATAGCTCAAATTGATGCTCAGAATTGCATTATTTGCATTTTATATGCATAATTACCATGTATAATCCAATATTTTTGAATAAATAACATATGAATGAAATTCTAGACAGTATAAAGAATTTGAATGTAGATTATTGTGATGAAATGATTTAGAATCAATCCAGAAACGATTGAAATTCTCAAATGATGATTGGAATGGCATTATTTGCACTATATATGCGTAATTACCATGTATAATCAAATATATTTGTAAAAATAACATATGAATCATATTCTAAACAGTATAAATAGTTTATATGTTGATTATTATGATGAAATGACTTCGAATGAATCCAGAAACGATTGAAATGCACAAATGATGCTCAGAATTGCATTATTCGAAATTTATATGTGTAATTACCTTGTACAATCCAACCTTTCTGAATAAGTAACATAAGAATAATATTCTAGATAGTATAAAGAGTTTAAATACGGATTATTATGATGAAATGACTTCGAATGTTACCAGAACGATTGAAATGCCCAAATAATGCTAAAAATTGCATTATTCACACTTTATATGCGTAATTATCTTATATAATACAATTTTTTGCAATAAATAACATATTGTTCATATTATAGACAGTATAAAGACTTTAAATGTAGATTATTGTGACGAAATAATTTACAATGAATCCAGAAACGATTACAATGTTCAAATGTTGCTCAGAATAGCATTATTTGCAGTTTATATGAATAATTACCTTGTGTAATCCATTCTTTTATAAAAGAAATGCATATTAAACATATTATAGACAGAATAATTAGTTTAAATGTGGATCATTTTTGTGAAATGACTAAGAATGAATAAAGAAGCGATTAAAATGTTCCAATGATTCTCGGAATTTTATTATTTGCAATATATATGTGTAATTACCTTGTATCATCCAATATTTTTGAATGAATAACATAAGAATCATATTCTAGACTGTATAAAGAGTTTAAATTTGGATTATTGTGATGAAATAACTTAGAATGAATCCAGAAACAATTGAAATGCTCAAATGAATCTCAAAATTGCATTATTCGCAATTTATGTGCGTACTTACATTGTATAATCCAATCTTTTACAATAAATAACATATGAATCATATTTTAGACAGTATAAAGAGTTTAAATGTAAATTATTTGGATGAAATGACTTGTAATGTTACCAGAAATTATTGAAATGCTCCAATAATGCTCAGACTTGTAATATTTGCAATTTATATGCGTAATTACCATATATAATCCAATATTTTTAAATAAATAACATATGAATGCAATTTTAAACAGTATAAAGAGTTTAAATGTAGAATATTGTGATGAAATGATTTAGAATGAATCCAAAAACGATTAAAATGCTCAAAATTACATTATTCGCACTTTACATAAGTAATTACCATACATAATCCAATATTTTAAAATAAATAACATATGAATCATATTTTAGATAGTATAAAGAGTTTAAATGTAAATTATTATGTTGAAATTAGTTGTAATAAATCAATAACATATGAATGCAATTATAAACAGTATAAAGAGTTTAAATGTAGTTTATTGTGATGAATTGATTTCAAATGAATCCAGAAACGATTGAAATGCTCAAATGATGCTAAGAATTGCAATATTTGCACTATGGATGCGTAATTACCATGTATAATTTATATTTAAACTCTTTATTACAGTCTATTATTTCATTCCTTTGTCATTTATTCAAAAACATTGGATTATAGGCGGTAATTACGCATATCGAGTGCAAATAATGCAATTCTGATTATGATTTGAGAATTTCTATCATTTTTTTATTCATTCTAAGACATTTCAACACAATAATCCACATTTAAACTTTTTATACTATATAGAATGATATTCATATGCTATTTATTCAAGAAGATTGGATTATACATGGTAATTACGCATATAAAGCCCAGATATTGTAATTCTTAGTATCATTTGACCATTTCAACTATTTCTAGATTCATTCTAAGTCATTTCACCACAATAATGGTAAATACGCATATAAAGCGTAAATAATGTAATTCTGAGTTTAATTTGAACATTTCATTCGTTTCTAGATTTATTCTAAGTCATTTCATCACAATAAGCAATATTTAAACTATTTGTACTGTATAGATTATGTTTAATATAATATTTATTGAAAATGATTGGTTTATTCATGGGAATTACCTATATAAATGCAAATAATGTTATTCTGAGTATCTTTTGAGTATTTTAATTTTTGCTGGAATCATTCTAAGTCATTTCTTCACAATTATCGACATTTACACTCTTTATATTATGTAAAATATGATTTATATGTTATTTATTCAAAAAGATTGGATTATACATGGTATTTACACATACAAAACGCAAATAATGCAATTCTGATTATGATTTGAGCATTTCAGTCGTTTCTGGATTCATTTTAAGTCATTTCATCACAATAATCAACATTTGAACTCTTTATACAGTCTGGACTAGGTTTCATATGTTATTTAGTCCAACAGATTGGATTGTACATGGTAATTACTCTTATAAAATGCAAAGAATACAATTCTGAGTACCTTTTGTTCATTTCAATCGTTTATGGATTCATTCGAAGTCATTCCTTCACAATAATCGACATTTATACTCGTTATACAGTCTAGAATATGATTCATATGTTATTTTTTCGACAAGATAGGATTATACATTGTAATTACGCATACAAAACGCAAATAATGCAATTCTGATTATGATTTGTGCATTTCAGTCATTTCAGGATTCTTTCTATCTCATTTTATCACAATAATCTACGTTTAATCTCTTTATACTGTCTATAATATGATTCATATGTTATTTATTCAAAAATATTTGGTTATACATGGTAATTATGCATATAAAGCGCATCCAATGCCATTCTAAGTATCATTTCAGTATTCTAAACGTTTCTGGATTTATTGTAATTCATTTTAACACAATAATCTACATTTAAAGTCTTTATACTGTCTTGAGTATGATTGATGTGTTATTTATTCAAAAATATTGGATTATACATGGTAATTACGCATATATATTGCAAATTAAGCAATTCTAAGCATCATTTAAGTACTTCAATAGTTTTTTTATTCATTCAAAATCAATTCATCACAATAATCTACATTTATACTCCTTATACTGTCAAGAATTGCATTCAAATGTTATTTATTCAAAAAGATTTTTATTATCCTTGGTAATTACGCACTTAAATTGCAAATAATTTAATTCTGAGCATCTTTTGAGCATTTCAATCATTTCAGGATTGATTCTAAGTCATTTCCATCACAATAATCTATATTTAAACTCTTTAATACTGTCTGTTATTTCATTCTTTTGTCATTTATTCAAAAAGATTGGATTATACATGGTAATTACGCATATCAAGTGCAAAACAAGCAATTCTGAGTATCATTTGAGCATTTCTATCGTTTTTGGATTCATTCCAAGACATTTCATCACAATAATCCACATTTAAAACTTTTTCTACTGTCTAGAATGAGATTCATATGCTATTTATTCAAAAATATTGGATAATACAAGGTAATTACGCATATAAATCCCAAATATTGCAATTCTTAGTATCGTTTGACAATTTCAATTGTTTCTAGATTCATTCTAAGTCATTTTACCACAATAATCTAGATTTAAACCCTTGATATAGTCTAGAATATGATTCATATGTTATTTATAAAAAAAATATTGAATTATACATGATAAATACGCATATAAAGCGTAAATAATGCAATTCTGAGTTGAATTTGAACATTTCATTCGTTTCTGGATTTATTGTAAGTCATTTAATCACAATAAGCAACATTTAAACTATTGGTATTGTATAGATTATGTTTAAGATGTTATTTATTTAAAATGATTGGTTCATACAAGGGAATTACCTATATAAATGCAAATAATGTTATTCTGAGTATCTTTTGAGCATTTCAATTTTTCCTGGAATCATTCTAAGTCATTTCTACACAATTATCGATATTTACACTCTTTATATTATGTAAAATATGACTTATATGTTATTTATTCGAAAGGATTGGATTATAGATGTATTTACAGATACAAAAACACAAATAATGCAATTCTGATTATGATTTGAGCATTTCAGTCGTTTCTGGATTCATTTTTAAGTCATTTCATCACAATAATCTACATTTATACTCTTTATACTGTCCGGACTATGTTTCATATGTTATTTCGACCAAAAGATTTGATTGTACTGGTAATTACTCTTATTAAATGCAAATAATACAATTCTGAGTATCTTTTCTGCATTTCAATCGTTTATGGATTCATTCTAAGTTATTTCTTCCCAATAATCGACATTTATACTTGTTATACTGTCTAGAATATGATTCATATGTTATGTATTCGAAAATACATGGTAATTATGCATACAAAACGCAAATAATGCAATTCTGAATATAATTTGTGCATTTCAGTCATTTCAGGATTCTTTCTAACTCATTTTATCACAATAACCTACATTGAATCTCTTTATATTGTCTATAATATGATTCATATGTTATTTATTCAAAAAGATTTGGTTATACATGGTAATTATGCATAAAAAGCGCATCCAATTCCATTTTAAGAATCATTTCAGTATTGTAAACGTTTCTTGATTTATCGTAATTCATTTTATCAAAATAATTTACATTTAAACTCTTTATACTGTCTTGAGTATGATTGATATGTTATTTATTCAAAAATATTGGATTATACATGGTAATTACACATATATAGTGCAAATAGTGCAATTCAAAGCATCATTTAAGTATTTCAATCGTTTTTGTATTCATTCGAAATCAATTCATCACAATAATCTACAATTATACTTTTTATACCGTCAAGAATTGCATTCAAATATTATTTATTCAAAAAGATTGGATTATACAAGGTAATTACGCACTTAAATTGCAAATAATGCAATACTACGCAACATTTGAGCATTTCAATCGTTTCTGGATTCATTCTAAGTCATTATCATGACAATAATCTATATTTAGACTCTTTAATACTGTCTATTATTTCATTCTTTGGTCATTTATTCAAAAAGATTGGATAATACATGGTAATTACGCATATCAAGTGCAAATAATGCAATTCCGAGTATCATTTGAGCATTTCTATCGTTTTTGGATTCATTCCAAGACATTTCATCACAATAATCCACATTTAAAATTTTTATACTGTCTAGAATGTGATTCATATGCTATTTAATAAAAAATATTGGATTATACACGGTAATTACGCATATAAAGCCCAAATATTGCAATTATTAGTATCATTTGACCCTTTCAATTATTTCTAGATTCATTCTAAGTCATTTCACCACAATAATCTAAATTTAAACACTTGTTATAGTCTAGAGAATATGATTCATATGTTATTTATAAAAAAAAGATTGAATTATACATGGTAAAAATGCATATAAAGCTTAAATATTGCAATTCTGAGTTTAATTTGAACATTTCAATCATTTCTGGATCTATTCTAAGTCATTTCTACACAATTATCGACATTTACACTCTTTATATTATGTAAATTATGACTTATATGTTATTTATTCAAAAAGATTGGATTATACATGGTATTTACACATACAAAACGCAAATAATGCAATTCTGATTATGATTTGAGCATTTCAGTCGTTTCTGGATTCATTTTAAGTCATTTCATCTCAATAATCTACATTTATACTCTTTATACTGTCCGGACTATGTTTCATATGTTATTTAGTCCAAAAGATTGGATTGTACATGGTAATTACTCTTATAAAAAGCAAATAATACAATTTTGAGTATCTTTTGTGCATTTAAATTGTTTATGGATTTATTCTAAGTCATTTCTTCCCAATAATCAACATTCTACTAGTTATACTGTCAAGAATAAGATTCATATGTTATTTGTTCGAAAAGATTGGATTATACAAGGTAATTATGCATAAAAAACGCAAAAAATGCAATTTTGATTATGATTTGTGCATTTCAGTCATTTCAGGATTCTTTCTATCTCATTTTATCACAATAATCTATGTTTAATCTCTTTATAATGTCTATAATATGATTTATATGTTATTTATTCAAAAAATTTGGTTATACATTGTAATTACGCATATATAGTGCAAATAATGCAATTCTAAGCATCATTTCAGTATTGTAAACTTTTCTGGATTCATTCGAAATCAATTCATCACAATAATCTACATTTTACTCTTTGTACTGTCAAGAATTGCATTCAAATGTTATTTATTAAAAAAGATTGGATTATACATGGTAATTACGCACTTAAATTGCAAATAATGCAATTCTAAGCATCATTTGAGCATTTCAATTGTTTCTGGATTAATTCTAAGTCATTTCATCACAATAATCTATATTTAAACACTTTAATACAGTCTATTATTTCATTCTTTTGTGATTTATTCAAAAAGATTGGAATATACATGGTAATTACGCATATCAAGTGCGAATAATGCAATTCTGAGTATCATTTGAGCATTTCTGTCGTTTTTGGATTCATTCCACGACATTTCATCACAATAATCCATATTTAAACTTTTTATACTGTCAGAATGTGATTCATATGCTATTTAATAAAAAATATTGGATTATAAACGGTAATTACGCATATAAAGTCCAAATATTACAATTCTTGGTATCGTTTGACCATTTAAATTGTTTCTAGATTCATTCTAAGTCATTTCGCCATAATAATCTAAATTTAAACCCTTGATTTAGTCTAGAATCTGATTCATATGTTATTTACAAAAAAAAATGAATTATACAAGGTAAATACGCATATAAAGCATAAATAATGCAATTTTGAGTTTAATTTGACCATTTCATTTGCTTCGGGATTTATTCTAAGTCATTTCGTCACAATAAGCAACATTTATACTATTTGTACTGTATAGATTATGTTTAATATGTTATTTATTGAGAATGATTTGTTTATACACGGAAATTACCTATTTAAATGCAAATAATGTTTTTTCTGAGTATCTTTTGAGCATTTCAATTCTTCCTGGAATCATTCTAAGTCATTTCCTCATAATTATCGATATTTACACTCTTGATATTATGTAAAATATAATTTATATGTTATTTATTCAAAAAAATTGAATTATACACGGTATTTACACATACAAAACGCAAATAATGCAATTCTGATTATGATTTGAGCATTTCAGTCGTTTCTGGATTCATTTTAACTTATTCATCACAATAATCCACATTTAAACTCTTTATACTGTCCGGACTATGTTTCATATGTTATTTAGTCCAAAAGATTGGATTGTACATGGTAATTACTCTTATAAAATGCAAATAATACAATTCTGAGTATCTTTTGTGCATTTCAATCGTTTATGGATTCATTCTAAGTCATTTCTTCACAATAATCGATATTTATACTCGTTATTTATTCGAATAATACAATACTGTCTAGAATATGATTCATATGTTATTTATTCGAAAAGAATAGATTAAACATGATAATTATGCATACAAAATGCAAATGATGCAATTCTGATTATGATTTGTGCCTTTCAGTCATTTCAGGATTCTTTCTAACTCATTTTATCACAATAATCAACGTTTAATCTCTTTATACTGTCTATAATATGATTCATATGTTATTTGTTCAAAAAGATTTAGATACATGGTAATTATGCATATAAAGAGCATCCAATACCATTCTAAGTATCATTTCAGTATTGGAAATGTTTCTGGATTTATTGTAATTCATTTATCACAATAATCTACATTTAAACTCTTTATACTGTCTTGAGTATGATTGCTATGTTATTTATTCAAAAATATTGGATTATACATGGTAATTACGCATATATAGTGCAAATAATGCAATTATAAACATCATTTAAGTATTTCAATCGTTTTTGGATTCATTCGAAATCAATTCATCACAATAATCTACATTTATACTCTTTATACTGTCAAGAATTGCATTCAAATATTATTTATTCAAAAAGATTGGATTATACATTGTAATTACTCATTTAAATTGCAAATAATGCAATTCTGAGCATCATTTGGCCATTTTAATCGTTTCTGGATTCATTCTAAGTTATTTCATCACAATAATCTATATTTAAACTCTTTAATACTGTCTATTATTTCATTCTTTTGTCATTTATTCATAAAGATTGGATTATACATGGTAATTACGCATATCAAGTGCAAATAATGCAATTCTGAGTATCATTTGAGCATTGCTATCTTTTTGGATTCATTCCAAGACATTTCATCACAATAATCTACATTTAAACTTTTTATATTGTCTCGAATGTAATTCATATGATATTTATTCAAAAAGATTGGATTATACATGGTAATTAAGCATATAAAGCCCAAATATTGCAATTCTTAGTATCATTTGACCATTTCAATTGTTTCTAGATTCATTCTAAGTCATTTCACCACAATAATAAAAATTTAAGCCCTTGATATAGTCTAGAATATGATTCCTATGTTATTTATAAAAAAAATTGAATTATAAATGGTAAACACGCATATAAAACGTAAATAATGCAATTTTGAGTTTAATTTGAACAATTCGTTCGTTTCTGGATTTATTCTAAGTCATTTCGTCACAATAAGCAACATTTAAACTATTTGTACTGTATAGATTATGTTTAATATGTTATTTATTGAAAATGATTGGTTTATACACGGAATTACCTATATAAATGCAAATAATGTTTTTTTGAGTATCTTTTGAGCATTTTAATTTTTTCCTGAAATCATTCTAAGTCATTCCTTCACAATTATCGACATTTACACTCTTTATATTATGTAAAATTATGATTTATATGTTATTTATTCAAAAAGATTGGATTATACATGGTATTTACACATACAAAACGCAAATAATGCAATTCTGATTATGATTTGAGAATTTCAGTTGTTTCTGGATTCATTTTAAGTCATTTCATCACAATAATTTATATTTAAACTTCTTATACTTTTCGGACTATGTTTCATATGTTATTTAGTCCAAAAGATTGGATTGTACATGGTTATTACTCGTATAAAATGCAAATAATACAATTCGGAGTATCATTTGTGCATTTCAATCATTTTTGGATTCATTCTAAGTCATTTCTTCAGAATAATCGACATTTATACTCTCTATACGTCTAGAATATGATTCATATGTTATTTATTTGAAAAGATTGGGTTATACATGGTAATTATGCATACCAAATGCAAATGATGCAATTCTGATTATGCTTTGTGCATTTCAGTCATTTCAGAATTCTTTCTAACTCATTTTATCACAAACATGACAATTACGCATATAAAGCGCAAATAATGCAATTCTGAGTATCTTTTGAGCATTTCAATCGTTTTTGAATTCATTCTAAGTCATTTCATCACAATAATTTTTATTCAAACTATTGATACTGTATAGAATATGATTCATATGTTATTTAATCAAAAAGATTGGATTATACATGGTAATTACACTTATAAAACACAAATAATGTAATTCTAAGTATCATTTGAGCGTTTCAATCGTTTATGGATTCATTCTAAGTCATTTCATCATAATAATTGACATTTAAACTGTTTATACTGTCTAAAATATGATTCATATGTTATTTATTAAAAAAAATTGATTATAAATGGTAATTACGCATATAAAGCACAAATAATGCAATTCCGAGTATCGTTTTAGTATTTCAATTGTTTCTGGATTCAATTTAAGTCATTCTAACACCATAATATACATTTAAACTCTTTATATTGTGTAGAATATGATTCATATGTTATTTAATAAAAAAAGATTGGATTATACATTGTAATTACGCATATAAGTTGCAAATAATGCAATTCTGAGTATCATTTGAGTATTTCAATCGTCTATGGATTCATAAAAACACTAGATACTTTTATATTAAAAAACCTAAAAAAAACTCATCTAATTAGCCCTCTGGTATAACTTAATTAATTATTAATAATTAGTATTTTTTTATTTGTTACTAAATTTTAATAATAAAATATTAAATAAGTCTTCATTAATTTGTAAAAACCTTAATATTTACTAAAATTTAATGCAAATCAACTAAATCATATTTACCCAATTAAAATATTTTGACCCGTATCCAAACTTACCATCAACTCCTTACTCCTTTGATTAGGCCAGCAAATGCGATGAATCGATCATGAAACAATTTATTTTTGTTAACCGTTTCGTTTATGGCACGAAATAAAAATTAATTTGCGTTAACCGACAATTAATTTTTATATATGTTTTCCTATTTCAAAATGATCAAACATGTAATTGTGTTCGATTTGTTGCTTTGACAATTAATTTTAATATATGTTTTTCTATTTCGAATGTATAACTGACCGATTTGATACTATAATATTTCCGTTCATCAAAATTTATTTATAAGTAGCTTACCGGTACACATCCCTAGACCCTAGCTGGCTAGCCCCCAGCTTTTATACTTATCTTGCTAGCGCCCTTTGACAGTGGAAGATAAGATAGTTACTTTTTAGCTCTTTCCACCCCTTTTAACCACCCTTGAATCATTAAGGATCTGCTCCAGTAGCTGATTTTGGATGGAAGGTAAGGTGAAAATATTAAATTTACTTGGTCAAGAGTTTTGGATTGGTGGAAAAGAACGGGAGATAAAGTAAGATCTTTCCATTAAAATCAACAAAATTGTTAGCCTGAAATAAGGGAGTACACAGAGTAAAGTCTGTCAAATGATGAACGGAAATATTATAGTATCAAATCGGTCTTACCCTAACTTTCTCTAACCTTTCATTCCTTTATGCATCACCATCTGGAGCACAGCCTTACCGAAACCTGGCTAATGCTCCTTACATTGATTGCGCCTTACTTACTGACTTCCATGTAACCCAAGAACATCCCTCCATGCCTGCCAAAAGGCTATGATCCGATCGGATGCTATGCTAACTACTATGTCATCATAAAAAATGACATGAAACATAAATGAAACCGAAAAACAATTTCATTAATATTCCGAATGTGACAAAATGAAACAAATGACCCGTCCAAAATCGGAATCGGATCGGAAATCTAGTCCGTTAAGTTTACAAATTACAAGAATTCAAAGCATACAAGCTCAGCCCACTACCGGCCCAATTTACAAAAAGTCCCAAATCTCACCACTCATCTCAGCTCATCTCCTCTGATCTGGATGGCCATCCAGTGGATGGTTCGATCTCAGACGTTTGATTTAATCTCAATGGCTATAAATGCCCCGTGCATGATACTAAAATTGATAGGCCCGAAAAAATCTAACCGTTTAGATTAAATCAGACGGCTCGTATCGAAAAACGTCCACTGGATGGTTGAATAACAACCATCCAGAGGATACGCTCCCCGGGAGAGTATCCTCTGGATGGTTGTATCCAACCATCCAGTGGACGTCTTTCGATCCGAGCCGTCCGATTTAATCTCAACGGTTAGATTTTTTCGGGCCTATCAATCCAGGTATCATGCACGGGGCATCTATAGCCATTGAGATTAAATCAGACGGCTAAGATCGAAAACCATCCATGGATGGCCATCCAGAGGATGCAGTTCCTACGCTCCCCATCTCCTCTCCATTCTTTCCTTTTCACCTCCTCCTCCAACACTCCCCAGCAGCCGCCGTGTCGGAACCCATCTCATCGCCGTGTCAGAACAACCGAATCAATCAAACAAACAACCAACGTCAAGATGTCGTTCAGAGCGCGGGAGATGTACAAGAAGGTGGTACGGGAGGTGGGGAGCAAAGACCTTCCCAAGGGAGTCATGGAGTCGATCCAAGGGATGCTTCCCAACTCCAAAGTCGTCATGAACCGAGCCCAGCGTGGCATCTTTGCCGGTCGCCATATCCGCTTCGGCAACAAAGTCAGCGAAGACGGCGGCAACAAGTACCCACCATTCCTTCCTTCCTCCTTTAATTCCTTCCCTAGCCTTTGTTCCATTTTAGTACCTCTAATTTATGTGTTGGGTCTTTTTGTTACTGATTCAGAACCAGTTACATCTACAATGTGAACCCATGTGCTAATTTTGAACTGGTTGGTTGTAATTTGCCTGATAGATTTTGGGTCCTAAATAGTGATGGTAAAATGTAAGAATGTTGATAACAATCATTCTAGACAGTAAAATGTGAGAAATTCCTCGTGAAAGATCACACAATTTGTCCTAATTGGTATTTATAAATAGTGTTGATCTGCCGTAGGTGTTATACCCTATAACATATTTTCTAGGTCAATTGGCAATTTTTGTAGTTTTTGTTTGCTTCTTGAAATGAGGGGCTGCCATTGGAGCTGGGTTGCAGTATCCTTGTTTGTGATAATTTCATATCAGCAATATTGTCTAGTGGGTCAATTGTTGAGCACAAGGCTAGGGTACTATTCATAACATATGTATCTAGATAGAATTGAAGAATACCATACTTCAGAGTTGTAATATCTGTTGGAAAATTGGTCCTTCCATTGTCTTTGCAGAAGTCATTGCCAGCCTTTGTTGTAAATTTCAAATTATTCAAGAACACGGGGTTTAGGACTTTGTGAAATTAAACAAAGAATATGGTAACAAAGGAGAGGAACTTTGGTACAAAGGGCTATTTAGTCCTCAAACTTTCTGAAAAAACACGATAAGGGCTCGAACTTTTTAACATCTGTCCCTATCTGTGAATCTGAAGCATGCTGCACAGGCTTGGTACAAGTATAGCAACACTTCTTGAATTTTGTTTTCCAAAATACATGATCTCTTAATCCAATTAACCATTTCTCATTTGTTTTGTCCACATTGCTTAGGTCAAGGCGCTCATGGAAGCCAAATGTTCAAGAGAAACGCCTATTCAGCTACATCCATGACCGCCACATACGTGTGAAGGTCACCACACATGCTCTTCGATGCATTGACAAGGCCGGTGGCATTGATGAGTACCTCCTCAAGACCCCATACAACGAAATGGAGACTGAATTGGGTGTCATCTGGAAGGCACGTATTGAGAAAATGTATGCTCAATTAGGTCAAATGGAGGTCGGGCTTTTCTCTCCAGATGAAGAGGCTAAGATTGAGAAAGGGTTTGAAGAGGCTGAAGCTGCCAAGAAAGAAGCATCCAATCAGGTGAGGCGAGAGGTAAGGGAAGAGGGAAAGCAGAAAGGGGATGGTGGGAGAAAAGGAAAAGTGGTTGTTGTTGGATAGAACGTAACATAGCATGAGAAGCTGAGTTTTTGTTTTTGTTTTACAAAGGCTTGGTAGGGGCTACAAAGGAGTTAACCTGAGTTTTTGTTGGTTTCATTTCAAGAGGTCAATTTGGTTCAGATTCATGCTTTGGTTTTCTTTTCCTTTTTTCTTTTGTGTTTTCTTTGAATGATAGCATCATTGTTGGAATAAGAATGGATGCCTGTAGTTATAATTAGTTTCACAGTTGTTTGAGATAACTGTGATTTGTAGAAATCCAACTACTGTGAACTATATTTTTTTCTTTTCAGCTGTTAAAATTTAGTGTTTCCATAACAAATTTACCATATATATTATCTGTTGCATTGGGTCTGCTTTAACAAGTTAATGTTTGGTTAAATAGTAATAATATTAATTAGCATGAAGAAAATCTCTCAAATTGCAGATATATTAGAATTCTCCAATACACACTGATCTTTATGAACAAAAAATACAAGCAGAGGTGGAGAATAGAAAAGAGAATCAGGGCTTAACATCTCCTCTTCTAGCCTAGTTTGGCGAGGACATCATTCAAGATTGATTTGGTCTCGGCGTAGTACTTCTCTGCTTCTGGGGTGCTCTTTATCTTCGCCGCATGATCAAGCTGAAAAAACAATCAAACAAAACATGTCTCAATATTTTACTCAATTTGATATTGTACAATTTTTATTATTGTATGTTGACAGGCCTAAGTGTTGTAGAAGTCTCAATTGTACATAATTAAGTGTTCACTAAGCTGGTAACACGGTTAGATAGGGAAAAAAAAAAGTTACCCCATCAATGGTGGAGAAAAGCTGGCCATAGAGGTCCTTGAGGGACTTCTTCTCCTCCTTGGGTTTGGCGGCGATGATGGTGTTGAGGTCGTAACGAAGGTAACTGGCTCTCAGACGCAGGTCGTTCATAACATAGGGCCACGCCTTCTTGTCAATCTCGGACTTCAAGTTGATGATGTCCTTCACCGACTCCTTCACCCGGGCAGCTGCCTCTTGTGGAGACTGGGGCTGGAGGTAGAACCTCTCCTTCAGTGGCAGATCCAGATCACGAGGTTGATCCGCATTCAAGGTGCCGGCTGAAATTAAAATAAAATAAAATTGTTTGTTGGTAATTAAGAGATGTTTTTAAAGTTAATTTTGGCTTAATCAAATCAGGCATTGTACTTGGTGCAGTGCATTTTGGTTGATGAATCCTTATTTCAGAACTGAAACCTGACTTTGGGAATGTATTTGTGTTAGAACTTAGAAATATATATGAGTTGTGCTTCATTGATTTTTAGTCAAGAGATGCCAACTTATGACTTGAAAATGCACCAAAACAGGTATATTCAGTAATGAGAAATGCATTTTGCAAAATCAAAACAAAAGGGCAAGTATTGCTTACGTAGTCCACCAGAAGGCGGGGGAGGACCACCGATCTTGATCGACTTGGCCTCGGCCAGCACTGCCTGGGCAAAGGCCCCACCTGTCAACCCGGCAGCTATCAGCCCGAGTGCAGCCCGCCTTCCAGTCTGAGCAATTGTCTCACTCTCTACTGGTGTCTGTTGGGCTTTGACAATGAATCCAGCTCGACCTGCCGATACGCGCCTGCTTGACAGTAACCGGCTCGAGCTGGTTCCGTCTAATAATCCGGTCATGGAAGCCATAGCTTGAGCCATCTCTTTTTCTTTATTCTTCTTCTTTTGCTTGTTACGTGTAACAATTTCTTGTAAGCAGAAAGAGGGATTATATTTTTGAGGGGTTGGGTGCAATTGTGCCTTATCTGACTGAGTATTATTTGGATAAGTTGATGGCCAGTTGATGCATGCCATGTGGCAGGTCGTGTGGTTTGGACAGGCACTATGTGGGATTGGGTGGTGACTCAGCCACTGGATAAGTGACACGTGTCAGATAGTTTTTGGACCTTCTCGTCTGGAAATTGATGTAGAGGTAAACAAAATGTTATCTAGCGGTCTAGCCTGATAATAATAACCTTCTATAGATAGTTTAATATATTTACCAAAATAAAATTAAAGCATAGTTTGGGCTTAGGATTCTGAAAATATATAACTTTTTTTTTAAAAAAAAGCTTACTCTTCTGGAATTATATACATTTCTTTTCGATTTTTAAACATGAGATGGATTCTATTGGTAATATAATAATTAACAATGATGAGAATAATTTTCTTATCAAAGCAGAATACCTTCAAAAAAATAATAAATAACAATAAAGGAAACTTTTAAGCTAAGATATTACAACATTTTACAACATAGATTTTAATTCCCCCAACATTGAACAAGTTGCCATCAACAAGAGGCATATCAGGTCTCAGGTCAAATGGATAAGGCAACTCACGGTTGCTTCTAATGTTTTTCCATGTAACCGATTCTTCTATTTTCTTTTATCAGATATCATCTTATTCATAATCAATATAATTGGAATAACTAGGCTTCAAATTAGCGTCCCAAGTAATAGAATTCAGTAATTACACAACCCTTTAAAAACTTCATCTGATATTATATATTTCTCTAGTGAGAATCTACCAAAATAAAACCATATCAAGGCGTCAAATTTCAAACTTATTTAAATCCATCAATTTATCCCTAAATAACTCATAAGCCTACATCAATCTATCCCTAAACTTCTTTACGGGACTTTAAAGACAGATATCAACTCTGCTGGGCAACTGGGATAGCACCAGAGAACCGGCTCAGATTTTCGTACTATACAATTATACATTCTTCCTCACTAAACGGACCCCATGGCAGAATGGGATCGGATGAAAGCTAGGGTTTCTACATGTCGCTCTCACTTTTTGAACAGTGTAGACTGGATGTAGAGAGAGAAGTCCGGAGCTGCTGAGAATTTCCTTCACAGGCTCATTGTAGTTTGTGGCCAATCCGAGTAGAATAATTTCCACCTGTATTTCATATTGGTCAGAAAATCATGATCTATTATCAAAAATAGGTTGGATCTCTGTCCATATAATTGTAAAAATTAATTTCTTTGTGATATTATTCTTCGATTGATTTCATATCAGGATCAGGCCAATTTTCTCAGCTACACTAGCACCAGTACTTTCTTCCAAACACAGTAGGAGACTTGCCCTGCCTAGTCCCTTTAAAAGTATACCCGAGCTGGACCTTCCCTTGGTCACTTCATTAATTTCTTTGTGATATTATTCTTCGATTGATTTCATATCAGGATCAGGCCCATTTTCCAGCTACACTAGCACCAGTACTTTCTTCCAAACACAGTAGGAGACTTGCCCAGCCTAGTCCCTTTAAAAGTATACCTGAGCTGGACCATCCCTTGTTCACTTCATGAAGCTTGAGTACCTCAGCCACATCTATCCTGTAAATAAATTTACACTCCCCTATAAAACTGGAAAGGAAAAATATATACAACAATAATATAACTATAAGTAATGATATGCCACCAAAAAAAGGAAAACATGAAATATATATACAAATTTCAAATGTTTTTTAAGTTTTTTTTTTTTTGAGTTTATACTTGCAAACAAAAATTTTCCATATAAATTATTACAGCCATACAGTATCACAACAATCATGCTATAAATATAACAAAAGGATTCATTCTCACCAAATTTCAATATGGTTTCCTCATTATTATATGATGAAGCTCAAAGCTTTTTGAAGATAAATTTCCTCATAATTACATGTCAATGAAAAAGGAGTACTATATAAACTTTATCTACTTAAACACGGCAGTTTCTCAGTCAATAATAGGTACAAGTATTTTTATAATATGTTCATGACTTGACTGACCTAAGAACATACTCTAATCTATTAAAATTCCTTGCATATCCCTCATACATAAACCCTAAGGGGCTGTTTGGATTCCCATGGGATTTTGGAAAATTTCATCTTCCTACCATAAATTTATTATAAACAATCCAAACTCTTCACAAAATTACACACTTCCCAATAAATTTATTCCTAGGAATTGCAACTTCCCCAAATTCCCCAAATTCCTAAGCGATCCAAACGGCCCCTAATATATTATAACAACCTATGATCAATGACTGTACAAATTAAAAGCTAATATAATCTTAATTACCTAATATCTGTCAATTAACCTGGGGTGTTTGGTTGGACAAGAGTAAGGCATAAGGAACAAGGGATAGGGTATAAGACACAACCAAACATGGTATAACTCGAGGGATAAGCCATTTTATCCCCTATTCCTTGTACCATGTAATAGGTATAAGGCATAGAGGATAAAATGGCTTATCCTTTGACTTATACCATGTTTGGTTGTGTCATATACCCTATTCCTTATTCCCGATACCTTACTCTTGTCCAACCAAACACACCCTCAAATACACCAACACACTGCATTGCTGAATAACGTCCATCATACATCAAATTACCATGAACTTAACCTTGGTTATGTCTATCTAGTTTGCATGCATAATTGCATATCCATTTGACAAAGTAACTAAATTTCTGATCAAGCAATTCACAAATCATCATAAATGGCACATAAAAATAAAAATAATTTATATAGGAAGTTACCTCATCAAATTTAAATTTTTTTATAGATACATAGAAAGATGAACTTGAGTGACTTTTTACTTGCCTTCGATGAGATGAGAAACAAATTCATCCTTCTCTACAGACGAGAGGTTGTATGCGATCTGACTCTCAAGAGGGTTAGTTTATATCTCTTCAGTTCATGGTTCAGGGTTGCATTTTTGGTTGTTTGATGTTTATCCCTTCTATGACCCATAGGCTTCTTTATCATCTGGATTTGCAATAGCTTGTCCAAGCCAGAAGCAGGTTTCTTCACTTTGCCTCTACTTCTCTCACCTGAAATATCACATACAACAACAAAGTGAGGTTAGCAATGGATAATACTGTGGGTCATATGCTCGATATGTTTACATTGACATTGCTATGTGTGTCACCTGCACAAATTAAGCATAGTCTGGTTACATAACCATCCAATGGTCTTAATTTCTCTTTATACCATCGGTCCATCACATTGCATCAAAGGATAGAAGAGGAAAGCGGAAAGGGAAAAGGAAAATATTTTATTAAATGAAAACTAAGACTTTGAACCAATTATTAATTTCCCCATTTTGGGACTTTAAAGGTTATATAAGAGGATTAACATGATATAAGCCAAAAACCAAATTACTAACAACTAAAGCTCAACAAGAAATAGAGATACTGCTGATGCTTACCTCTCGGCAAGGTAGCAGTTCAATCTTTGAAAGTGTTAAGCATCTGGAGTTCTGGACCCACAAGTCAGAAAGGATGGCAAGGCTTCTGCACTATCCAAAACCTGTAAGTTGTAACCATTAGAAATTTCAAATATTCAAACCAGAAATTGCTCCAATTTGTGCTATTATAGCTTTCTTTGAGATGCATATATAGAACTAGCAAATGCCAAATAAAGAAGGCATAAATGGATATATGAGAAAATTCTCTGATGGTATGCACGGCTCATTTTATATTCTTTTGGAATTTATTTGGGTCGGTAACCGTTCATTTCTGTCTGTTGTGGGATGTGTGTGCTTCTTTTACACAATACTTCGGGTTAAATAAATTCTACATCGGCATAAAGTAACCAGCTAAAACCATATTTCTTCAAAAATGTGTGCACAATTGAAGTCAAATCTCAAATTGGGCTACATTTGTGCTACAATTTACATGGGCAATAATACTGGAAACCATTAAAGTTCTCATGAAAGTTCAATAATTGACCCAAATATAGCCAAAAGATTCATGAAGTTGAGGACCCTTTCAACATTCATAAGAAAAGTATGCATTTCTCTTGCTAGAATCTACCAAATAAAACAATTCTCTTCCTACCATAAACCTGTCCTTTGATTACACGTAAGCCTACATTAAGAATCAGCAAATAAAGAAGACAAGACAGAGAGAAATGAACTCACCGGGCAAACTGAATCTAGTCTCGGATTTCGGTACCATGCATTCTTCCTCACTGAAAGGACGCCATAGCCACTCCAGATCAGGATCGGGATCCGATGTGTCCAGCTGCATTGTTGCTCCGACTGTGGTATCAGACTCGGAGGAGATGTTGGGTTGCTCCAGCGGTGATGCCAAGGGTTTCCTGCGCCGGCGGATAGTGGCTCTTGGGCCGATCCCACCACAAATTATTTTCTTTTTTAATCAGCAGAATTTATATTTTGGAACGTGAATGTGTATACTGTATAATTGGGTTTGGAGATTTTCTTACACGAACGTGAAAATGGGGCGGGCGCTTTATTTAAAGAAGAAGAAGAAGAAGGATGAGGAAGAAAGAAGAAAAAAAATTATAAATAATATAAACTCTTTACAAAATTACACAATTCTCAATATTTCTTCTCATTTTTTCTCTTCTTCTCTTCTTCCTATACCTATCCAAATGGAGCCTTAAATAGTACAATAGTTTGTTCCAAAAATGACATGTTTTACAAAATTTAAAAAAATAATAATAAAATTTTAAAAATTATAAAATTTAATTTATTATAAAATTTCAATATTTAAACATACTGATGAAAAAGAATACAATGCATAAATAGGCCTATGCATCATGAATCAATATCCTCTACAGTGCTTTCTATCTGTCCGATGCATTATAGGTGCCCCGTGATTAATATTGAATTCACACGATCCGTAAATCTTAACCGTCGAGATTGAATCAGATAGTAATGATGAAATGCAGAGGCCGCTCTCCCCATGCATCATAGACTCAGAGTCACAGTGCATATTTAACTTTTTTTTTCCGTTACCAAAATATTGCATATTACTTGTAACCTTCACATGTATTCAGCAGTATAAATAAAAACTCGTGGGAGTCTGGAATAATTTTTTTAAAATTTTCACCGACACGGCATTTGAACCGTCTATGATTCGATCTTATACGTCATTTTTCCTGAGCGACATCCTATTAGATCTTCCCTTCATTTCCTTCTCAGCCTCTCTTTCTCCATCGCCTCTCCGGTTCTCCCCTTCCTCCATTTGACCTCTTTTTTGTTCTCACTCACCTTCCGTTTAGCCAAAACCGCCCCGTCCCAACCCCCCCACACTCAGCTTTCCAAATCCTTTCTCTCTCGCGACTGTAGATGAAGCAAACCCTAGCTTCGAGAGATATAGGAGACAAGGCGTTTATTGTTTATTGACACGAAACCACAGCTTGCGATCCATAGCAATACACTCAGTTCTCTCTTTCCATCTTTATTTTCCTCATACTACCTTCACTTCCTTCCGAGTAGGGTGAGAGATTTGGGCCGTGATTTTTATATACCGAAATAACTTAAAAAGATATTTAAAAAAAAAACCTTTGACTCAGGCCATGTTTGGTTGAGCAAAGTTAGCTCTAACTTCAAGTTAGAACTCTAACTTTCTAACTTTATGGAACCAAACATCTTAGAGTTAGAGTGGGTTTGTACTACCTTGGCTCAAACTTCCTAACTTTGCTAAATGGTGAGTTAGAGAGATGTTTGTTGCCATGAGTATTAAAAAATTAATAAAAGAGAATTTATGATGATGACCATGATTATTGTTATTATTATTATTAATTAATTAACAATTATAATAGTAATATTAATTATACTTATTAATTATAATATTAAATAATAATAATAATTATTATTATTATTATTGTTATTATTTAGTAATAATTATAACATTGATTGGAAATTTCGGATTAATAATAAAATACAACAATAAATATAGTATAATTAATGATAATTATAATTTATAAAATATAATAATAATAATAATAATAATTATTATTATTATTATTATTATATTTATAATATGGTAAATAATATAAATGGTAATTAATCAAATAATGATGATGATGATTATTATTAATTAATTATAGTATTAATATTAATTATACTTATCAATTAATAATAGCAATTACTATTTTTATTTTTTTAATTAAATTATTATGGTACTAATTATTGTTATTTAATAATAATTATGACATTGATTGGGAATTTAGAATTAATAATAAAATACAACAATAAATATAGTGTAATTAATGATAATTATAATTTATAAAAATATAATAATAATAATAATAATTATTATTATTATATTTTTAATTTGGTAATAATAATATAAATGGTAAAATAATTGTAATTATAAAATAATAATAATAAATATAATATTTTATTATAGTAGATGTAGTTATAAAAGAAAAAATATATAAATTAATACTTTATTATTTTTTCTTCTATCTCTAACTCCAACATACTACACCAAACAACATTTTCTAACCTCAAGTTAGCACAAATTTTCCACAATCTCTAACTTTACTAATGTCAACCTCTACCTTCAAAATTACAAACTTCAACCTCTAACTTTTCTAACTTCGCCTCCAACCAAACGTACCCTCAATAATTAGAGAAATAAACATGTCAGTGCGCAGGTAGTATGCGTGGGCTCTGACGGCGCCACTGGTGGCGCGGGCATCTCCTTTTTTCCCGAAGGCAATTTTCAGAAATTTAATGATGTGGCCTATATTGTTTGTACTTTGTCCTCAACACATAACAAGAGAGATTATTTAATTAAAAAAATTGTATGGCGGGTGAACCTAGGGAAAAAAGTACCATCCACCGTATATTAATTGCATTCCTACCCATAAGCGCGTGAACTAAGGGGTAAAAGTAACATTTTCTATATATTAATTGCATTCCTACATGAGTAATTAACTGCGTATAATTCCTACCCAACAACCATTGATTAATGAGGTTAGATCCCTGCTAACATGCCAGCGCCACTGCCACTGGCGCCGTCAGAGCCTACGCAAGCTACCTGCGCACTGACATGTTTATTCCTCTAAATGTCTGAATCAAAGGTTTTTTATTAAAATATCATTTTGGGTTTTTTCGGTATATAAAAATCACGGGAGATTTGGGTGTTCTTTTGGTTTTTCATTGTTGATTTCTGTTTTGGTTTATACGTATATGTACATTTTGTTCTCCTTTCCTCTTTCTCGATAGTTAATTGTTACTGATTTTGTTAAGCTCGCAGGTTTTTTCGATAGTTAATTGAGGCAATAAAATCATTCACTTATTTTTTTTTCGGTTTTGTAGGTTTTCTCAACCTTAAATACTGCTTTCTGCATACAAAGAAAATATCCGTGATTTTTATATACCAAAATAACTTAAAATGATATTTTAAAAAAAAACCTTTGACTCAATAATTAGAGAAATAAACATGCCAGTGCGCAGGTAGTCTGCGCGGTCTCTGACGGCGCCACTGGCAGTGGCGCGGGTATCTCCCGGCGAAGACAACCGCAGTGGCGCGGGCTGCGGGCATCTCCTTTTATCCCGAAGACAATTTTCAGAAATTTAATGTACCCCTATATTGTTTGTAGTTTGTCCTCAACACATAACAAGGGAGATTATTTAATTAAAAAAAATTGTATGGCGGGTGAACGTAGGGAAAAAAGTACGATCCACTGTATATTAATTGCATTACTACCCATAAGCGCGTGAACCAAGGGGTAAAAGTAACATTTTCTGTATATTAATTGCATTCCTACGTGAGTAATTAACTGTGTATAATTTCTACCCAACAACCATTGATTAATGAGGTTAGATCCCTGCTAACATGCCAGCGCCACTGCCACCGGCGCCGTCAGAGCCTGCACAAGCTACCTGCGCACTGACATGTTTATTCCTCTAAATATCTGAATCAAAGATTTTTTATTAAAATATCATTTTGGATTTTTTCGGTATATAAAAATCACGGAAGAAAATATCAAAGCTATATTTTTTTTCCTTTTAGAAAAAACAGTAATCCAGTGACATACAAAGAAAATAGACAGTACAAATGAACATGTTTAATTTGAAAGACAGTAGATATGAAGCCATCTAATTTGATCCTGACAACAGTTCACTTTGTTCCATGGGATGGCATGTTGTCAGAAAGGAGAAATAAATAGGCCTGATAAACTTTGTTTCATGTGTCTCAGCTTAAGCACAAGTATGATGAAAATGCAGTTGCATCACCAAGGCTACCAATGGTTGGTCCAGATGGTGAAGTGAGAATAGAACCAGAGGTAATATTGGCTAGAAGGATGCTAAAAAGGAGGAATGTACCAATTGCCCAAGTGTTGATTAAGTGGCTTAACAAATCTGAAAGGGAGGCTACTTGGGAAGACTTTGATGCAGTAAAGGAGAAGTATCCTTATTTGATTCTTGAGGACAAGAATGCTTTTAAGGGGAAGGGAGTGTTACAGCCTGAAATTGCATCTCAAGATGCAGGTGCATCATTGGATGCGGGTGCATCCTGTAATATACAATCGTTGTAGTTCATTTGCATAACTGTTGTAATTGTAAACATAATTGTTGAAGTTGCATGGATAGTTGTTAACAGGCCAGAGCCCAGTAGACTTAATGGAGAGGATATAGTTGTTTCAACTGGAGGGGTGAAGAAGTAATGTGAATGAAGTCGTTAGACAGTTACGAGAGCTTTGGCCTCCGTAACTATACTTTATTTAGTTTTTCTTGTTAGTTGATGTAATTAGGGATTAAATGATGTCATTAGCTAGTACTATATAAGGAGAGGCTGAGGAGAGAGAAAAGATCATGAAATCAGATCTGAAATCCACTTTTCTCATTTTAGCTCCATTTTTCTACGAATTTCCTTGTATTTTCTGAATTCAATATAAGAGTTGATTTCCAGTACAATTTCTTCTTAGATTCTTATCTCTACTTCAATTCTCATTCAATTCTTATCTCAATTTCATTCAATTTCGTAATTTCTCTTCTCAATTACTGTATCAGTACCAAATCTGGTCTGGTACGAGTGCGACTGCATCCATGTATCAGTGTGGGCGCATTCTGAAATTCTGCAATTTCTATTGTCAGATCAAGTTAGATCGTGACAATCTGGTATCAGAGCACCGATTAAAGTGGCATGTTGATTGTTCTTGATCCACAACTCGTTCAAGATCAATTGAGAAGAGTTTGAAGCAAGATCCATGGCAAACAGCACTAGAAATGCAAGAGTCTCAAGTCATGATGGCATTGAGGAGCTGAGAGCTCAAAACAGCCAATTGCAAGCTGAAATGGAGAAGATCGTGCAAGAAATGAAGGAGGATAGCAAACAACTCGAGAACAAGCTGTCAGCCTTGGTAATTGAGCAGATCAAGATCTCGCATCACAACCTAGAAGGAAGAATGACAACTATGGTGGGGGATCATGCGAAGCAAGCTAATCAAGGGCTAGAAGAGAAGTTGAGCAGCCTTGGCATGCTTTTGGAGAGGTCCTTGAGGCATCAAACAGGTAAATGCTCAAATTTTGAAATGGGAGGAACTAGCAGCTCTCATGGAGGGCCTAGAGTTGATGCTAGTGTCAGAATTGATAAGGAAGTTGGAGGTGATGAGAGGGGCAGTGGATTCAATTTTGTTAATCCTCCAATTGATCTAGATGAAGAAGAGTTTAGATGGGGTGAAGGTTGTAGAAAAGAAGCAGAAAAGAGAAATTTCAGAAATGAAAGGAATAGAGGCATAAATGTCCAGCTACCTAGGATGGATTTCCCTCATTATGATGGAGGAGATCCTGAAATCTGGAGAAGGAATTGTGAGTTTTATTTTGAGATATACCAAGTGCCAGAGGTGTATAAAACTAGGATGGCTATTCTGAATTTTTCTGATGAAGTACATGAATGGTATATAAGTGTGACTAGTGGCCATCATCAACTGCCTTGGGATTTGTTAGTGGATGAGGTGATAAACAGATACAAAATGAATGGTATGAAGCATCCAGTGGATGAATTCAAGAGGATTCACCAAACTGGTAGGGTGGATGAGTATATCAAGAGATTTGATAAGGCTAGAGCAAGGCTAATGAATTTCAACCCAGCCTTGAATGAGGAGTTTTTCATTGCTGGTTTTATTAGTGGGTTGAGGGAAGAGTTGAGATATACAGTTGAGTTGCACAATCCAAAGAGGTTGTATGAAGCTTTCAACTATGCAACCAAGGTGGAACTCAGCAATGACAGCCAAAATAGAAGGCCAAAGGTGATGAACAAGCCCTCTGATCCTCAAAATTATCCCTTACACAAGAAGAAACCAGCAGTAGAAAGAAAGGATGGTGGTGGATACAATCAGTTTTCTAAACCTTGGCAAACCAATAACAATTCCAAAGGCACTACTTATGAACAAAGAAGAGCCCTAGGTCTATGTCACCACTGTGATGAGAAGTACTTCCCTGGTCATAAGTGTGGAGTGAAGTTGTTGAATGCACTCAAAGGGACACAAGAAGAAGAGAGTGCAGGTGAAGAAAGTGAATTTGAGGAAGTAGATGAAGAATTGCAGGTGGAGCAAGCTGTAGTCACAATGTTCAATTCCAAAACCAACCCTAAAGTGAAGGTCATGAAGTTCAAGGGACAAATTGGCACTGTCCTAGTATGTGCACTGTTGGACAGTGGTAGCACACACTCTTTTGTGAACCCTAATGTGCTGCAGGAGGTGGAGTGCAACCTGATTCAGACTGCACCCATGGTGGTCACTGTTGCAAATGGTGCTAGAATGGTTACTGACCTTCAATGTGAAGCACTACAATTCTCTATTCAGGGGCATACATTTGAAAAAGATGTTAGGGTTCTGGATGTCACTGGTTATGACATGATTTTGGGATTGGATTGGCTTACTAGTTTGGGTCCAATGCAAGTTGATTGGGGTGCAGGCAGAATTGCATTCAAGCAAGGTGATAAGGATGTACAACTGCAAGTTAGAGAGGAAATGGTTAAGATCAAATTCATCAAGGAGGATGTAGACCTGGAGAAGGAAATGAGGAAGGGTAGTGAGGTACTGATGGCTCAGATTTTCAGCACAGAGGTGGAAGAAAGAGTATTGACCAGAATGCAGCCTGTGTCCAAGGTGCATCCTTCCCCTCAGGTGCACCCTACGCCCAGAGTGCACCTACCCTCTCAGGTGCATTCGACACTGCAGTTGCATCCTGGCAGCCAGACTGAGATGCATCCTGACTCCAAACCAGTGCACCCTGAACTCTCTGCAGTTTTAGAACAGCACAAGGTTGTATTTGAAGAACCAACTGCACTGCCACCAAGGAGGACTGTTGATCATGCTGTGCCACTCCTACCTGACAGCAAGCCAGTCAACCAAAGGCCTTATAGGTACAGTTACTTTCAAAAGGTTGAAATTGAGAAAATAGTGACTGAATTGCTTAAGAACCAGCTGATACAACCCTCTAGCAGTCCCTTTGCATCACCAGTTCTTTTGGTTAAGAAGAAAGATGGATCTTGGAGAATGTGCATAGACTATAGGCAGTTGAACTCAATAACTGTGAAGAACAAATACCTAATTCCAGTGATTGATGATCTGTTGGATGAATTGAAAGGGGCAAGGGTATTTTCTAAAATTGATCTAAGGTCTGGGTACCATCAGGTTAGAATGAAGGATGAAGATAGGTACAAGACTGCCTTTAGAACTCATGAAGGGCATTATGAATTCAATGTTATGCCCTTTGGACTCACTAATGCACCAGCCACATTTCAAGCCCTTATGAATGGGGTTTTCAAGCCATATTTGAGGAGGTTTTTACTGGTGTTCTTTGATGATATTTTGGTGTATAGTCAGTCCATAGAAGAGCATGGAACACTTGTCTCTAACTCTAGAATTGCTGTCCAAAAATCAATTGTTTGCTAAAATGTCAAAGTGTGAATTTGGGTTGGAAGAGATTGAATATCTTGGTCACATAATCTCTCACAATGGTGTTGCCACTGACCCTAAGAAGATTGAGGCTATGTGCAACTGGCCATCACCAAGGACAGTCAAGGAATTAAGAGGATTCCTAGGTCTAACTGGGTATTATAGAAAATTTGTGAAGAATTATGGGATTATTGCCAAGCCATTGACTGATCAGCTGAGAAAGAACTCATTTAAGTGGGATGAAAAGGCAGAGAATGCTTTCAACACTCTCAAGAGTGCAATGGCATCAGCACCAATCCTAGCAATGTCAGATTTTACTCAGCCCTTTGTGCTAGAGACTGATGCATGTGACAAGGGTATTGGTGCAGTGCTCATGCAAAATAGGCAACCACTAGCCTATTTGAGCAAAAGTCTTGGTCCTAAGAGCATTGGGCTTTCAACTTATGAGAAGGAGTTCCTAGCATTGTTGACAGCTGTCCAAAAATGAAAGCACTACCTCATTGGAGGGCAGTTCATTATCAAGTCTGACCAAATTGCCCTTAAGCATTTGTTGGAGCAAAGAGTAAATCATGCTATGCAACACAAGGGCCTTTGCAAGTTGATGGGCCTAGATTACAAGATAGAATACAAGAGGGGAGTTGATAACAAAGTGGCAGATGCACTGTCAAGAAGAGAGGTGCATCCTGAAACTGAAATGCAAGTTGCTGCTGGGGTGCATCCTGAAGTGCAGTTTGGAGTGCAGGCTGAGATGCAGGCTGTCACTGAGTTGATACCACAGTGGGTAGAGGAGTTGAAGTCAAGCTGCATTAGAGATGAATGGGTTCAGGAGTTACAAAACAAGTGGGAAAAGGAAGAACTTGACAAAGACAAGTATTCTTTTCAGCAAGGCTTGTTCAGGTACAAGAATAGGATATGTGTGGGGGCCACTAATGGTTGGAGAATTAGGCTGGTGAGAGAGGTTCACTCTACTTGCATTGGAGGTCACTCAGGAGTTCTACCAACCTACCAACGAATCAAGAAGATGTTCTATTGGCCAAAGTTGAAGGAGATGGTACAAGAAGAAGTGAAGAAGTGTGAAATCTGTCAACTAAACAAAGGTGAGCATGTGCCAATTCCTGGATTGCTTCAGCCAATACCCATTCCTGATGGAGCATGGCAAGGGGTTAGCATGGATTTCATTTCAGGTTTGCCTAAATCTGAAGGTAAAATAGTGATTTTGGTGATTGTGGATAGGTTCACTAAATATGCACATTTCATCCCTATGGCACACCCCTACAAGGCTAAAGATGTGGCAAAGTTATTCATGGACAATATTTACAAGTTGCATGGGTTGCCAATGTCCATAATAACTGATAGGGACCCCCTATTTACCAGCTCATTTTGGAAGAATTTGATGGAAGGTTTAGGGGTAAAACTGAACTTTACCACTACATATCATCCACAATCAGATGGACAAACTGAAAGGGTGAATCAATGCATTGAAAACTTTCTTAGATGCATGGTCTTTGATAAGCAAAAATAATGGTGCAAGTGGGTATCTCTGGCTGAACATTGGTACAATACAAGTTTTCATTCGAGCCTCAAAACCTCACCTTTCAAGGCTTTGTATGGATATGAACCACAATAGTTACCAATGCTGGGTGCATCCCAGGAAGGAGGAGGAGATGCAAGTGAATTAATTGAAAGAAGGCATAATACTCTCCAAGTGCTTAAAGAAAATCTGGAAAGAGCACAGAAAAGAATGAAGAAAAATGCAGACTTGAAGAGAAGTGAAAGGAGTTTCAAGGAGGGTGACTGGGTGTACATGAAGCTGCAACCATATAGGCAAGTGTCTATAGCTGGTCATGCAAACTCCAAGCTCAATCCTAAGTACTATGGGCCCTATGAGATTCTTGAAAAGGTAGGTGAAGTGGCATATAGATTGAACTTGCCACCTGGGTCTTCTATACATCTTGTACTTCATGTGTCTCAGCTTAAGCACAAGTGTGGTGAAAATGCAGTTGCATCACCAAGGCTACCAGTGGTTGGTCCAGATGGTGAAGTGAGAATAGAACCAGAGGTAATATTGGCTAGAAGGATGCTAAAAAGGAGGAATGTACCAATTGCCCAAGTGTTGATTAAGTGGCTTAACAAAACTGAAAGGGAGGCTACATGGGAAGACTTTGATGCAGTAAAGGAGAAGTATCCTTATTTGATTCTTGAGGACAAGAATGCTTTTAAGGGGAAGGGAGTGTTACAGCCTGAAATTGCATCTCAAGATGTAGGTGCATCATTGGATGCGGGTGCATCCTGTAATATACAATTGTTGTAGTTCATTTGCATAACTGTTGTAATTGTAAACATAATTGTTGAAGTTGCATGGATAGTTATTAACAGGCCAGGGCCCAGTAGACTTAATGGAGAGGATATAGTTGTTTCAACTGGAGGGGTGAAGAAGTAATGTGAATGAAGTCGTTAGACAGTTACGAGAGCTTTGGCCTCCGTAACTATACTTTACTTAGTTTTTCTTGTTAGTTGATGTAATTAGGGATTAAATGATGTCATTAGCTAGTACTATATAAGGAGAGGCTGAGGAGAGAGAAAAGATCATGAAATCAGATCTGAAATCCACTTTTCTCATTTTAGCTCCATTTTATTTTATGAATTCAATATAAGAGTTGATTTCCAGTACAATTTCTTCTTAGATTTTTATCTCTACTTCAATTCTCATTCAATTCTTATCTCAATTTCATTCAATTTCGTGATTTCTCTTCTCAATTACTGTATCAGTACCAAATCTGGTCTGGTACGAGTGCGACTGCATCCCTGTATCAGTGCGGGCGCATTCTGAAATTCTGCAATTTCTATTGTCAGATCAAGTTAGATCGTGACACTCTACCTCTTCTCAGAACAGCTCAATCAATTGGTGGGCTCAGGTCTCTCTATGATTTCTCTCCCTCTCACGCCCTCAATCCTTTCCTACGCTCTGCTTCAGGCACCTTCTCTCGCCCTCCCTCCGTTCCACCTCCCTCAGTACTCGACACCTAAATTTCGCAGGTGCTGGGTCCCTCAATTTTTCTTGTACTGAGTGGTACTGCAAGCATCAAAATCGACTCTCTTAGTGGATTGTAAGCATTTTCTGAAGGTGATTTGTTCTTTTAAATGCACATACAGAGGCTAATATATTTAATGCAGCTGTTGTAATGTTATTTTTATTTCAAACTGGTGTTAATGAGATATCTATGATTAGTTTAAAGAAATAGACAAAGAATTAAAGTTCATTTGCTTGAGCTGTATTATTTCTGAACTTGAGTACTTAGAGATGGTTGTAATTGAAAGCTTCTTTCTTAAATTCTACTAATGCGTGCTTGAATTGGAACACCACATCAATTAATTTGTACGGGCATGGTGCTTCAGTTAATTGGAATACGGAAGAGAGGGATAGAGAGTGGGTTCCATAAAGGCGAATTTGGGTTGAGATTGTTGAAGGGAAAATTGCAGTGGCCATGGCGAAGGAAGGAAGAAAGGAAAGGGAAGGGATGAGATGGAAAATTGCTTTTTTCTTTTTTTTCTGATCCGTTCGTTTTGATCCGATGGCTCAGATAAGAAAACGACCAGGTGGTCGTTTTTAAGTTGCCGACGAAAGGATCCGACTCCATGGTGTTGTTATCAATATGAGCCCTTTGGGGATGGACTGGTCGAATCTAATGTGCTTGGCCTAAAAAAAAATAAACATGCATAGGAAAAGATGTGCTCATGAACCACGGAATCACATCCTCTACCGACCTTTTAAGGTTGGTAGAGTGACAACTTTCGATCTAAACCGTTAGATCTAATCTCAACGGTTAAGGGAGCCCCGTGCATGTAACTGAGATTGATAGGCCCGAAAAATCTTAACCGTCGAGATTAGATCAAACGGCTCGGATCAAGAGTTGGCCCTCTACCAACCTCAAAAGGTTGGCAGAGGATACCCTCCCATGAACCACATGTTGGTAAAAGTAAAATCTAATTACAACCTTTTTAGAGATCTGATGTATAGGTGGCATTAGGTTGGCCATATAGTTTTGTTTGAAAATTACTTCCAACTAAAACTTCTTATGTACTTTCCGTTGCTTACGAACTTTTTGTAAGAAGAACCTTCACATGTGTGTAGCAGGGCCATTGCCATTCCCTTCTGGTCTGCTTTGCTTTTATTGCCTTCATTGTTTCTTCTGTTTTCGTTCCTGCAGGTAACCATACCTTCTCCTGTTCTTGGATTTATGTGTTCATCGGATTGCATTTTCTGTGTGCCAGTACCTAGGTTGTGTTATGAGTTATTTGTAGGATTTAGCTTTTACTTTACCATTTTTGTTCTTTGTTGCTATTTTTTTATTGTGTATGTGTTCTTCATTCATCTCATGAAAAGGCCTATCTAGCACTTGCAACTTGCAAGGTAAATTAGCATGTCTTTCTAATGTTTCCTGCAAAAGTATAGCAACAAATATACCAAATACATGGAGAAGCCTCAGAACCAAAACCAAAAAGAATAACAAACAATTTGAACAGGAAACCCAAACAAACTTTTTTTTATAACAAAAAGGAGATGAAGATAAGAAAGATAAATTTTAACTAATCATTGGTTCTCAACGTTTCCTTTTATTTAATGCTTTCACGATTTTGCTTTCTTTTAGCTTCTATTTTCAGGAAAAATGACCATCTCAATGACATCTGACGGAGAGGCAAAACACCAACAAAAGAAGGTACTTAAAATGAATTTAGTAATGAAGTAGTCAGGCCAGAAACTGAAGTCTACTTTGATGGACTGATATTTTAAGTAATGAAATAGTCAGGCCAGGAAGTTGTATCATCTTTTGTTTTCTTTGGTACCTATGATGTGTGCTGGAAGGTTATTACAGAATATATGTTCAGTTGGTTAGATTCCCATTCTTTCCGATTCATGTGATTTTGTAATCTTCTTTGCCTATTTTGCTATGCAATTTCTAAATTTCCTTGCTAATCAACCTTAATGTTTTTCCACATTCTGTATTTTAGTACTTACTAATATCTATAGATGGTGGTAAGGTTTGGCATGTGGTGAAGAGACGAGGAAGAGCTTCAAAGCTATGATCAGCAGGCAGTCTTTTTTCATATTCCATCACACGTCTGTGTTGATGCCAGTCAACATGATTTTACATAATTCGGTTGGTGATTTTTCGTATCTGCTGTGATTTGTTTTTTCTGGGGCTTAAAATCTAATGCAGCTGTTCAGTTTAGTAGTACATAGCAATATATAGCAGTATGTTAAAAAAAAAACTAATTATTTATCTATTTTTTCTCAGATAAAAGGTTCGTTACCAGACTTCTTTTTCCCTCTCAAAGTGCTTTTGTCAACCGCTTTAGGGAGATGGTAATTGACAATTAATTATTTTTTCTGGATTAGTGAAACACATTAATAACATATATCTAAATAAAAGTGGACAGATCATTACAGTACACTTATGAAAACATGCATATATTGTATACCTAAAATACCTATAGACGTATATGATTTGATATTAAATAAGAAGATATTTTAATCATTATGACATTTAATATTGGTCTATTTTGTTGTTCATTTGAGTAACCATGCTGGGCAAAAAGCCTAGATATAAATCTTATGCATTTACCTAAACTTTCAGGTGTTTCTGATGAACTAACCGAAGATTTTTAGTTCGACTTACTTTATATAGTTGATCTGAAATTTGGTCCACCAGTAAGTTCTCATTGTTTTTATTTTATTTTTTAAGTACATAGTATGGGAAAAATAACTGATCCTTTGTCCTAATGCCTCGCATAAGTATGCTCAATGGAATAATTTGAAAATTGTATTACACAAACAGATTGTTATCCTTCTATGATTTGAAGCTGATAAACAGTGATAGTACTTTATATACTGCAACTTAATTTAGAGATAGTGTGTATTTGATTGTACTGAAGGTTTGATTGTACTGATTAAAGGCAGTGAGAGAAAGTATACTTGTTTAATTTAGAGATTTTAGCATCACTAAGCACACTGGTAAGGTTTGATTGTACTGATTAAAGGCAGTGAGAGAAAACTTTTTGTCCCCTTTAATCAAGTATTTTAATTGTACAGCACAAATGCTGTACATGTAGACATGATCTCAACTCTATCTAGGAACTGATATATATGATATATCAAATCATAAAACAGTATTTCTGGACAAATGCATTGTATTCAAGTTCGAAGGGCAGAATTGTCATTTGTATTGCGTTGTTGTGTTCAATTTCTGGTTTAAGAAGTGTGTTATTTTTTCAATAGCATAGCTGAAATTGATACATCTTCATTTCTTTTTCTAATTTGAAGATTGTAATGAGATGCCTAATGTATTATTTATTTCCGTGTAGTTATTGAAGACCAAAGAAATGATGCCGAAGGTCTTACAGGAATGGAAGAATTCAGATGCCCAAACAACAAATGGAAAGAAAACTAACTCATCTCACACAAATATAAAGAAAGAAAACAACGATAAGCTGAAATAAAGGTGTACTCCTGATATATTTATGCTTTTAATGGTCATACTTCAGAATATTTTCAGCTAGACATACAAAAATCAAGGTGAACTTTTAATGCTCATTCTTATTCACACCAAACGAAGGTGAATTATTTGCTGGTTTGATGGTTGATGTATTAAAATATTGAGTAAACGTTTGTTTTGTTTTGTGTGCTGTTTTGATGTATAAACATGCTCATATCTCTAATCTGAAATCATATAATCTGATTACAGAATTTAGGGTTACTTGCATTGAAAGGTGGACCAATATTATATTTATGGGTTTATTTTTGTTCTCATATGACATACGATTATGTTGTATTTATATGTTCTTTATTTATTCAGTAGTTTGAAGGGAAAAAAATTTTGTGCTGTTTCTATTTTCTTTCAATATAATCAGATTATATTTAATTTTCAATTTGGATTTGAAATAGCTGAAGTAACATTATTATTATTATTTTCCTCTGTTTAATATATGGTGACAAATGAAATTAGGTTGCGCAACGCGCGACAACCCCACTAGTATAGTTATAAGCTCTAATTCCAAAAAAACAAAAGTAACATAGGCCAAGCTTCTATACAGCTATCCTAACACACAACTTTGCTTATTTCTTTTTTTGGATATTTTATTACACGGCAGTGAGAGCAAAAATAAAAATAAAAAGCTAAACTCAAAAAAAAAAAAAAAAAGCAACAAGAGAGACCTAGCGTCTTTTTTTCATCTATATAATATTTTCTTTTTTTTAATATGCTTTCTTTTAGATATAAATCTAATCTGTCATATAAAATAAAAAATAAAAAGAAAAATAAAGGATAAACACAATACAACATGAGCCATCTTCAATAGAGGCCTGCTTGTTGAACACAATAATAGAAACTGAAGTCTAAAGTGTAGACAAGTCCATATAAATGACTTGACTTGTTTAAAAACCCAAAGCTTAGGTTTGGATTAGAATAGCACATGGTTTTTATAGGCCTGATTTCAATTTATGCCTGGACTTAAAATTTCCTAAACTCACCATTTCTTCAAATAAAGTTGGAGTGAAGATCTGTGGGTACTATCTTCCATTTCAACATTATCCCACCATTCTTCAGTTCCTATTATATACTTCAAACTTTTTGGAGGGTCTCCGGTTTTGAAAGGCAATTTCTTCAAATTATCGCAATAATGAATTTTCAAAATTTCCAAGACTGGAAAAGTAATTATGGGGTCAGAAATTCTTACAAGTTTTTTAACTTGAGATAAGTGTATTATCTTCAAAGATGGAAATGAAAGTTGATTCACAATAATTTCACCATTATTCAGTTCATCGATGCGGAATAATTGCTCCATCCAGCGGTCACATCCTAGTACATAGAGTTCTCGAATGCACGGGAGATTGATAACCCAAGAGATGCTTGTTAGATAAGGGATATTATCAAATGTCAGGACCCGGAGTCTGGGAAAGACATCTTTTGGGTTTAGCCTCTTCCACTTTACTTCAGTCATACCCAACATCCACTCGAAGGATAGATGCTCGAGTCTGTCAAGGCAACAGTTGCTTCGGTGTTCATTTGCACTTTCAAACTCTACCCATGACGCAACACCCGAGGCTCTTATTCTAAGAGAAAATAAGTTTCTTTGCAATTGGGAGTTCCCTAGAAAGCTATTTGAAAAGGACATGTAACCTCCATTATATCCCAAAACATCAAGCCATCTGACTGGGACACTTACATTTTTAGACAGCTCATAATAAAAATCATATTCTGAAATAGTGATTCCCAATGCTTGAAAGTTATGAAGCTGTTCTAAGTCTTCCTCTAGCGCTGGAAATATTTTCTCAGGAAGGTACCTTAGATATTTGTCTGAAGTTGAATATCCCAGACCATCAGCATCATCATAACAGTTGCTGAGGTCTAGCATTCTCAAAGCTTTCAGTTTTGATAGGACCCCTTTTGGCAAGATACATTTTGTTTTTCTAAGAAGCAGGTATTTCAAATTGCTAAGAGCCACTAATTCTTCTGGCAATAATGACCTCAAATTAAAGTTATATGATAGGTTGAGATACTGAAGATGTACTAATTTGCATATCTCATCCGGAAAAGCTTCTAAACTATTCCATGACAAATTTAGAACAGTAATTTCAGAAAACAACTCAAGTTGAAGGGTTTTTGTGTTTCTATGTCCATTATCGACAATACATTTGTTCAAATCAACTTTGTCATTACTTGCAATCCATAATGCCATATCACGAATCACATCATGCATTTTACATTGCCAACTATCATCCGCAATTTCAACAATTTCTAAGAGGCTAACAGCTTGGAGTGTTCTCATGTAATTGTATCCAACGTTGTAAGCTTCTTGTATGTCTGCCTTATCAATTAACCCTAAACCCATCCAGAGCTCGACGAGATCATTTTTCTCGATGTGACGCCATAATGACCAGTGTAGAAAGCATTGTTTGAGATTCTCATTGTGTAAACTATCATAACTAAACCTTAATGTTTTGAATACCGATTGATACTCATCCGAGAGTTCAACATCATCATTGCATACTTGCTTAAGCTGTACAACAGCTTGCTCCCATTCACTAGGATCATTTTTATCATACATAGCTTTACCGACTACAATAAGAGCCAATGGTAACCCACCTAGTTTTTTCACAACATCCCTTGCACACTTTTCTATTAGTGGGTGAGAATTGATGGTTTCCTCGGACACATTCTTTTTGAACAGAGACCATGCAGTCTCCCAGTTCAGAACATCTAATTTAATTATTTTCTTTGCCCCCATTTTTCTGCATACCTTCTCTGATCGTGTCGTCAGAACAACTTTTCTTTTGTATGCACCACCTGCTTCCATTGGATCAGGGATCCCAATTGTTTTGAGATTAACACTGCTCCAAAGGTCATCCAAGAGAAGCACAAAGCTTTTTTCTTTCAAGAAGTTGTATATCGTAAGCTGGTTTACCGCCCTATTATTGCTC
Organism: Rhynchospora pubera; assembly: GCA_028095005.1. Classification (NCBI taxonomy): domain Eukaryota; kingdom Viridiplantae; phylum Streptophyta; class Magnoliopsida; order Poales; family Cyperaceae; genus Rhynchospora; species Rhynchospora pubera. The sequence goes on from CM051462.1 coordinate 80,127,144, forward strand.
TTACTCAGGCGAAGCTTTTCAATTATTGTATTTTGAACGTTTTCTTCATAATACTCTTTAGAACATGTGACAAAAACAACAAAAACTTTGGATGCAAGGTCTTTGGAAAGCGCATTGTTAATTTGCTCCAAGAGATGTGTCTTTCCAATGCCACCCATGCCCCAAATGCCAATGATACTGTGTACATCATCTATCACATCATGAAGTACTGATTCGAGATAGGATGATTTTGATGAGGAGGCCGGCATCTCTTGAACCTGTGGCAGCAGCATCATGATCACTTGAATAGTTGCTTTTTCTTCACACAAATCCATCGCCTCATTATGTTTCTTTGCTGCTCTTTTACTTATCTTATAATTTGAGCAGAGATTAGGAGAAATGTTCCAGATGCACCGGCACATTTGCTGGTACTTTTGAACAATATCGGCTGCTTCATTTTCAATGGTCTCTACCCGGTGCAACCATCCTTGAACTTGGTTTGTGGGTGTGCCATTCACCCGCTCGGCATCTGCTATCTCAATTTCCACATCCTTTTTCAGGTCCTTTAATTTGCTGGTGGCCAACTCCATGACTCTTACGTTTTTGCAGACTTTAAAGGGATATACCACGTGTGGACTGACTTTACTGGCAACCCAGGGCAGGAGGCTACCAATTGCCCTCGAGCACCCCAACATATCCATCAATTTTGAGTTTAGATAGAGAAGAATGTAAGGAATTGAAGTTGTATGAGTGGAAAGGGATAACTTCGATGAATTTCAAGGAATTAGAGTTTTTTTTTTTTTTTTTGGGTTTCGGAAATAGTGTAGAGTAGAGAAAGGAAAAATAAATAAGGTTCAAGGAAAACGAAGAGGTCTGGTTTGCTAGGTTTTTGGGTTTTATCTTGCGGAAGGTACTGGAAATCTACTTCAAAATATGAAAAGAAATTCCAAATATTATGCAAGGGGATCTCTTTTCCCCTTTATTTCCCTGAAACTGAGTAGCAGAAAAGATCGAATCGAATGAATGAACACTTACTTGTAAAATGATTATGACTGCTTTGATTGGTGATCGCGAGAAATTAAGCTCTTAGTCTCGAAGAAGCAACAGGTAAATGGATCGAGAAGCCAATAACAACTTAACAAAGGGGAGAGTTCTTGCCACCTGGCCTCAAAAAAAGGGGAATTGCTCAGAGCACGCCCCCTTACTCAATCACTCCCAATTAGACGAAAATACCTTTCTCTTCCATTTTTATTTTCCAGACTTCAGTCCAATGAGGATATTTTAGTCATTTAAAAAAAAAATAGAGGAGTGAACGAGTAAGAAGGGAGTTGCCTGAACAATTCCAAAAAAAAAACAAGGGGAGAGTTGACAAACTAAGTTTTATTGTTATTTTCAGACGTAATTTTTTTTAATGAGCATATCTCAATTTATTTTATTTAATTCGAATTATTTTTTAAAAAAAAATTATTATAAACATATATCAAGTTGCGGATGTCGTGTTGTGCCGCATTCTTACCACTAGGAATGGCACTGCCATGCTTCAGAGAAAGCAAGCATCACTCCTACCGACGTTGCCAAAAAAGTTTATTATTAAAAATAGTAATTATTTTTTTTCAAAAATAATAAGCGTGACTGATACTACCGTTGGAATAAATTTCGGAAATTGATTATCGATATCATTCTTGCCATGGCTAAATAAAAAGTGAATAAAAATCTGAACAAGAGATAACAACATCAAGGGGTGTGTTTGGTAACTCACGCGAACAGTGAGTTCGCAACCCAAGATGTTCGCGAGGGGGAGTTCGCGCAGTTCGCCAAAAAAGTAGAAACAAGGAATAGGGGGAGTTCGCGCAGTTCGTGCTTTGTTTGGTACCCGCGAACTGGCGCTGTTCGCGAACAAACTGTTCGCGTGCGCTGCCAAACACACCCACATGTAAGTGTTCATTTTGATCATTTATATGTTTGTCTTGCCTGTTTTACGTGTTTATTTTATATTTAACTATGGAAAGAGGTGACAAAACTACTAATGATGGTTATCTTTTATGATAAATTTCAATTATTTTTCAAACTTGAAAAACAAACAGGACAAAACGGTATGGCTAGACGTCTAGTGGGAGTGACGTCGCTACCAGGCACCAGCGCACAACTGAAAAGGGTTTTTATTTATTTAGTATTAAATTTAATTTCTTTAATACGTTTAGTATTAAATGAAAATTTTCAATTAGATATATATTGTTTAAATCCGGTATTTTCAACATATATAAAAAATTTGAGCCATTTGCTTGGAAGACCCAGCAACCTACATGTAGACCTGTCAAAATTCCGTTCCATCATGGTGCTCCGTTCCGTTAACAGAACGGAACTGAAATTTATAAATATTACTGAAACAAAAAACGGAATTCAACTGAAATTAATGATAAATGAAGGACGGAACGTTAAACGGAATGAAAAACTGTTACGTTTGACGAAACAGAACGTTAAACAGAATGAATTTCAGTTACGTTGATGACGTAGTCAATATTTATTGTTATTTGGACCGTACTTAGCACTCAAAATATACTCAAACCAATAAATTATTTGATAAATTGCTATGTTTTTTCAGGATTTGGCTCTGCCGTCGTTTCTTCTCTTCTATGTGCAGGTTTTTGATGATTTCTGATGACTTTGGAGCGTATAGATGGATTCCCGACGTATTACGCACGCTAGATGACTCATTCCTAGCATTGGGGCTCTATTCTCTCTTCTGGTCGACCCAAACAGATCCCTGTTCGAACCAACCTAGACTCATGGCTATCAGGCGTCATCTCCTTTATTCAGTCGATCCGACTGCCTGGCTATTCGATCCGACTGGACCTCACAGTAGCATACGTGTGTAGCTGCTTTCTCTCTCTCCTGTTCAGTTCGACTGCCCACATGTTCGATCCGAACAGGTTGCCGCCATATCACTTATGGTAGTATTTCTTGTATGGAAATTGATTGTTATGGCAATTTCTTGCGCCCTGGTGCCCTAGCCTTCCATCCTTGCGACCTGGGACGTCTATATATACCCTCTAGGCCTGAAGAAAAGGGGGATTGCTTCCTAATACCATTTTTCACTTTTCCAAAGGCCAATTTCTCTCTTCTCCTTGGGAATCATCATCCTTGTGACGACGGCAGCAGTGTTTCACGTGAGATCTCCATCTAGCATCACTCCATCGCCTTGAAGATCGTGATCAAAAGCATAAGGAGTATTTGGTTTTATTTCTTTATGTTTTTATCTTGTGATTCGATGGGCTTGTATCTTTATTGTTGTTTATCTCTTGTTGTTTGCTTTGATACTATGTTAGGCTAGTTCTCTTTATAGCCTTAGGATTAGGAGAGTAACTCTATGTTTGGATGAAGTTAGTTTGATATGCTATGAATTGCTATATTTTGAGACCTAGTTTATTGTGAATTAATTAGTTGCTTGAGTTAATTACTTGTTGAGTTCTCTAATTACCTTCTAGTTGAACAGCTGCATCTAGTAAGTCTAAATTAGGAATAGCAAGTCCAGATTGATTTAAGTATTTGGAGTAAATCTTAGAACCGAAAGGGGAGATTAGTTTGCATCAAAAGTGCGACTTTTAGATTAGTACAAAAGACTTCTAAATATTCCTAAGAACTCCAATAAACTGGTTTAACGAGTTGAATTCTATACCAAAAGTTGTGAACCAATCAAGTTAAATAGGTTAGATTGTGAACAAACCAGAACCTGTTCCAACAAGCGAAGGCTGAGACTTAGGTTAGCTAGGTTCGTCCAATTAAACCTAACTCAAAATACTAGTAAACATAGCAAACAAACCCAACGCACTTTAGCTCTCTGGTCGAACCGAACAAACGTCTGGTCGAACTGAACAGACCATTGTTCGAATCGAACTGATCTCTGTTCGAATCGACCAGAGAAGTTGACTGTAGTTAAATTGAGAAACTAAAATGCGAAAGTATTTCGAGTTTCTAATTTAATAGCCAAACATAGATGAAATCCGATTCCTAAGGCGCCTTAATTTCTGTTAAGACCTTAAAAAGACTTTTACTTTAATATTTTACTTAGTTAGTTTGAACATCTTATTCCAAGTTCAAAAATAACCAAAAACATCTTTATTAGAACCATCGTTTAATTTAATATTATTTAAAACTCCACAAAAAAAATATTCTTGTCTAGATTTTAAGAAAAGATAAGTCCGGTATTCACAGATCCGTCCCTTGGGTTCGACCCTAAAGCTATATTCTGAACGATTAGTGAGGTTAGCTATAGGTTATAAATTTATTTGATTCCTAGGTTTTACCCCTTCATCAGTTGATTGGAACGGAACGGAATCAGAACAGGACTGTTCTGTATTCTGTTTCAACGTTTGACAGGTATACCTACATGCATTTTTTATATATTTTAATTTGTTGTTATTAATAAGTGGGACAATGAGAGATCGAACAACAAACATTTAATAAAGAATGGGCCAGATCTGAACGATTCAACAAAAAAAAAAATTGGAAGCTGGAAAACTTAAACAAGATTTTGAGTTGATCTGAGCCATTCAATTTCAATAGGGCGTTTTTCGGATGCATTAGCACTTATATTCAGTGAACGAAGACAACTAATATTTTTCTTTCAAAAAAAAAAAAAAGACAGCTAATATTTTTATAAGCAAATGGAGCGAAACTCGACTTGCATGTTTGCCGGACTAAAAAATTTCTTAGTGCGTTAACAGTTGCTCTCTTGCGTGAAAAATCTCGCGCTTTTATTGCTACGGTAATATTTATTATATAGATTAGCATCAGTGCCCATCTAATGTGTGGGCAAACTTTAATATGTGATAGGTGAAAATAAAAATATTATTTGATACATATATGTTGCTCATTTTTAATAATACCATAATACCCACATACTGTGTTAAACATTATATTGAAAATTGTAATTCAATCTTGAAGACAAATAATAAAGTAACCTTACATAATTCAGTTGAATGTTTTAATCTATATTCCCTTTAAAAATTAAGAAAAAATAAATTATATATAATAACATATCATTTATTTAGAACTTTGTTCCCATGGCCAGTGTGTCTACAACACCAGCTCAAGCTTGGTGATAGCCGGTGCCTGTTGCTCACTCCTGGAAGATAGAGGGATGAATGCGTGTAGGTCATCTCCTCCTTGCCATGCTCAGTTGTAACCACCCAAGGCAAAAGGCCAGATGTCTTATTTTTATTTTTCGTTCTTTTTAGAACAATAATAAACAATCTAAAAATTGATTTAATCAATTATTGGATTAGCTGATTAATATGGAACAACAAAATAAACAATTCACGTGTCTTATCTGAGGTCATCATTCTAAAAAATATTAATCAACAAATCAAAAAAATAAATAATTAATAAAAAATATGTGGACCTAATTAAGTTTTATTTTCGTTAATAACTTACTGGACAGAAGCATGGATTTACTATCATATTTGAGGAAACAAAAATATATTGTGATCATAACCAAGAGTGTGGTTGAACTTTGTGACCAATTTCACCATTGAACAACATTAAATTGCAAGTCAGGTTTGAAGCTGCCCATAGTATCATAATTATTGTATCAGTTAGGTTTCCTAACATGTGAGTAGTAATGAAAAATGAACTACAAAGATTTCCATCTCTTAACTCAATTTCATATTTCTCCATGTCGTGCGTTGCAAGTTGCAACTAAATTTGTTTTATTATTACAAATTGTACCTGTTGTCAATGGGCACAACTCTTGGTTGTGCCTTTGAGATTGGAAATTATACAACAAGGAAATAACTGATAGCAATAGATAAAAAAAGACTTGTGCGTAATCAGAAGAGAACATAAAATGTGATGAATAAGTTACCTTCAATTTACATTCTTTCGGATACTCCTCGACTTCCTCTCTGAGGCTCCGTTTGGATGGCTTCTTCCCGGAATAAGGAATAAGGAATAACCACTTTTTACCAATAAATTTATTTCTAACCATCCAAACTCTTCACAAAAGTTACACACTTCCCAATAAATTTACCCCTTCCCAATAAATTTCTTCCCTTCTTCCTTCTTCCTACCTTATTCTCAACGCATCCAAACGGAGCCAGATGCAATCTTATTTTAGTGCCACGACCGCTCATGTTCCGTACCCTCAGATGCAGGGAATGAACCATCAGCCTTGTATTCCCGTACATGCCTGACACCAAAATCAAACAAAATATTTTTATCCTACAAAAAAATCAAACAAAATATTTAGCTTCCTTCAGTGTCCATAATTAAGGACACCACAAAACCAAATTTGTCTACAATTCCATAAGTCCTATTCCTGCTTTTTCAATTTGCTGCTGATGGAATAATTTCAAATAGCATGTGATAAATAGAAACGGTGGAAATTATAAATGTAAGAATGAGAAAATTAAAGTATGGTACGATTACACAAATTAAAATGGTGAAAACGAATAGAACAATGTTAAGAAACCTCAAGAAAAATTTAAGAGCACAAATTGGTGCATCATCCTTCATCTAGCTCCACGAGTTCACAACAAGAGCCTCCTGTTTTGCGATGATAACCATTTTTTTTGTTTTGTTAAACTGACCCAAAAACTCCGCAAATTCTCTCTGCGTGTGTCTACAATTGCTTATGCTTGCTATGAAAAGCTATGAGAGTAATCCACTTATATACACAACCTGATAAGGGCATAATGGAAATTTTTATTGGTCAAACCCTGACCAAGTACGTGTGGAACAGTCAATAGTGCAATATCCAAAATGGAGAGGAAGTGCTCCATAAGACATGAGCCTTCTAAAATTGGTTATTATGGACGTGGTATGTACTGGCCTCTACTAAGACCCATTCCAGGGGCAATACCAGATTCCCAGATAATTCTATATTTCTATGCATTGCCTTTTAAACAATAACTTAGTTCTTTTGTGCATCACGACTCGGGAGCTCATATACCTAGCCAATAACATTTAGTTTGGTCTGTCATTTTAGCCGGATAACCTGAAGACTACATTCAATTTTTCTATTCAAGTTTTCATTTCAAGGCAATCTAATGACGACCAATCATCCGACTGAGAAGTATTATTCAAGTTTTCATTTCAAGGCGAGTCGCCAGCCTATCAGAACAAAACATAGAAAGAAAAATTAACTAATAAACTTTATTCAAGTTACCGAAAAGTATTTATTATAAAATAGGCGAGAGGAGGAGAAATCTTGCCATCGACGATCTGATGAAGACCAAGCATCTGATTTTTGGGATTTGTCTCCACTAATACACTGTACGGGGGTTGGGGGTGGGGTAGGGGTGACACTGGTCCATCAGAGGGTTTGGGGATGGAGATGGGAAGGGAGCGGCGGCCGGCAGGTTACAGGAAGGAGAGGCTTCTCGCCGGCTGAACGGAGTTCTAGGCGAGCGGGTGTCGGGGGTGATGATGGTGACTCAGAGTTTGACATACAAGAAAGGACAGTACCTTAAGATCAATTATAGGAATTTGATAGATCAATCAATTTAACAAGTTCTTCTAGCGACAAATCAATGGAAGGGCAGTACCTTTAGGGGCCTTCTTCTCTGAGTTCTTCTGGCGAGCCATCTTAGCATCAGAGGGTTACGGGAACTCGATAAGTGGATAGTGAGGCGGCTACCATGACGGGGTGGGGGTTCCGTTCTCTATGGGTGGGTTCTATCATTGTCACTCGATCAAACACCGTCTTCTCATCATCGGAGAAGAAGAGGCGCCGATAGGGGTCAGAGTAGCGAGAGGGGAAAGGAGAGCGGCATCTTTCTGTCGCAAGGCAAGAACCAAGAGGCAAGATGTACGATTGAAAAGGGAAATTTCAAAGGGGAGAGGAGAATATTCGAATTTCAAAATTGAAATCAAAGACTGCGACCTGCGAGCAATTGAACGGGGTGCTCAGCTTGACGATCGAGCGCTCGCTCGTTCTGCGACACAATCAAGAGATAAATATCCTTTCGTTCTGCGACACAATCTGAGCGGCAGATCAAGTTTCTCTTTTAATAATCATCAATGGGATAGAATATAAATTAAAAGCAATCAATGGTATAGATCATTCAGATGAAGGTTGTATCCTGAGATTGTTACATCCTTCCATTGGTGCTTTTAATATAGTAGAGAAGAGATTAGTATTGGGTCATGGTGGACAGAATTTAAGCCCGGTTTGAGTTGAAATAAATCAGAACTGTCCATTATTTCAAGGGAAAAATAGACATTAGCATTTTTAGGTTAATCTCCGTTACTCTCCGTGCTCTCCCTTCCTTCCGTCCGATCCTTCCATCCGATAGGAAGATCTTCTCTTCTTCGTTAACCCCCAGATCTTCTCTTCTTTGTTAGCCCCTCTCTCCAGTGCCACCGCTGTCGTGTCGGAGAAAAGACTATCGGAGTAATTTTCTTTGCTCTCTAGCGCTCCAATTTTCATCGCATCAGCGCTACCATTTTTTTTTGTAAGTCCTCTTCCAATTTTCACACTGGTGGGAAAAAAAGGTTTGATTTGAAGGTCAAATTTGACTTGATAATTAGCACTGGAATATATATGTTGTTCTTTTATTTTTATTTTTTTTCTCCTCAGATTATTACCAGTAAGTGAACTTCTAAGACCAGATTACAATCTTATATATCTAAATTTATGTAAAAACAATCGTTTAGGCTGTATGTGTTGTGTCTGGTGTTCAGAATTTTGGTAACATTAAGATAAGGAAATTTGATGAACAACTTGATACCTGATATTTCAACCAGTTATTTGGTTTTATCACTTGACCTATTAAAGAAAATCATTTCATATTTGATAAAATACTGGCAAGCATAAGCCAAAACAAAATGCAATACTTGTGTTGGTTTTATCTATTTGAGAAGCATCTAATGGATCATATATTATCAGTTGCATTTTCTGGTATCTATTGTGTAAAATTTATTCTTTTTCCGTCAATTATTACAAGCTTGTAAGCAATCCCAATCTTTGCATCTCTATTTCATTATGCTGCTCTACTTTCACAATTTTACCTATTACATGCTTGTTGTTATGTTGCTTAATTCTAAGTGTGTCGAAATGATTTATTTTGTCATTGAATTTGGTACAACTGGACTTCCAATTTGTCGAAATGAGGCATCTTTTAGTTGAATTAGTATTCGAAGATGGAGGCATTTACTGGTCTTATTTTGGTGCAATCAACTTTTACTGGTCATTGAGAACTAGCTCTTGGTCTAGTGGCAAAGAGCAATGCTCCTTGACTCCTTGAGTAAAGGTTACAGGTTCGAAACCCGGCTGGAGGGTCTTTCATAGACATTTAATTTAAAAATAAGTTGGGTGGCTTAGACCTCCAATATATCTTCAAAAAAAACTTTTACTGGTCATTGATGTCATGGTAAGATAAAAATTATAGCTGAGGGCGCATCTAGGTATTAGTAAGATTGATTTGGTAGAGGTAAAATGAAGTGCTAGGGGTTTTGGCGTTTAATATATGTGGGTTTCAGGCAATGAGATTATTTCTCATCGGTACAGAACAGTGACACTTAACAGCTGAGGATGGATAGAGGTATAAGGTAGAGACCCCTTTCTTTCTTTCTTTTTTTTTTACATTAATTGAAAGTATCTTGCAATGAGTACTTTGGGTTTTGCTGATATTGGTACAAAGGGCTGTGAGGCACAAGACAGTAAATTGAGTGGTATAGAAAAGCATGGTTTGTTTGGGACAAGTACAAGGCCGGTACAGAGATCGGCTAAGATGACTTTAGAAATCAGTAAATGGGAATTTGGTACAAGCAAAATAGGCTCTGGGATTGCATTTGTATTTTATAAGATCTATGAACGTACAACATTCTGTATTCATAAAGCTTAAAATTCTATGTTTCAATGTTTCTTGCTTGAACACAGTATTAGCTGGACAACTTGTTTATCTTAGGCTCCGTTTGGATAGGTGTGGGAAGAAGGGAAGAAAAAAAAAAGTGGGAAGAAGTATTGGGAAGTATGTAATTTTGTGAAGAGTTTGGATTGTTTATAATAAATTTGGACCTTCTTCCTTCTTCCTTCTTCCTTCTTCCTATATCCAAACGGTGCCTTAGAGAAAAATTTCTATAAGATATATTTTATTTGTTGCAAGCAAATATATTGTAAAACAATGGAGAGAACAACATTCTCAAAAGCATCAAACATCGTGGGAACATAATGCAAATAGCAAATCCAATATCATGGAACAAAAACATCAATTAAAAGCCTAATTTTAAATGTTATAATCACCCTAATTGAACCTTCAAGACAAAATACAAAAACATATACAGATTTTATAATTAATCAGTGATAGTTAACCAAATTCGTTCATTTGTCGACCACTTGATCTAGTATCAAATCGAGTCCAAATTTTATACGCATCACCCGTAAAATTGAACAAGATCAACGATTTAGATTCAATATTTAAAAAAAAAAAAGATATGGCTGCACGGAACAAATGTAGTAGTTCGATGAGTACAAATATTATGTTCATCAAGTATAAATGTTCAGTTAGTTGTAATTCTGATTTCTTATCTATCATTTATTTATTCATCAATGTGCGATTTTTTATAAAGACATTTCAATTTAAGGTCGGTGTTGCAAAAAAAAATTGTTAAGAAAAGAGTTGCTACGATGGATAGTGAACCCAATTTAAAAAAAATTAATGAATCAAAATATCTAATAAACAACAATGAATATTTTGCATGATTTTTAAATTTTAGAAAACTTAAAAAAATTTTACTTTCGATTTATCTAATAAAATTTAAAACAATTTTATATGGTTTTAAATATCAAATTCTATCTTGAAGTAAGTATCATCATTTTAGCAATTTAAAAATCAAAATGTAAATCATCAAGGAAAAAAAATGATCGGCACAACACGTGGTTGTTACCCTAGCAAATAAAGTGTATGTTTTCCAATGCAAAAGAGATCATCTAACACTAAAGAAATGCAAATAAATTTGGTTGATTTGAAATGAACTTTTTAGTTGATTTAAAAATGAGGAAAAGTTTTTATAAAAAAAACATGTGATGAATGAAATTTGAAGAAGTTTGAATGAAGAAATAGCAGATCAACTATGTACTTCGATAATTTAAGGATATATAGGGTTTAAAATTTAAGGGATTAACTTATTGATTTTTTTTAATAATTTTTTAAAGCAACCTTCAATTTTAAATTATTAAAATTGAAGCAGTAATCTTTACCATCCCAAACATCATGTCTATATGTAGTTTTTAAGTTTTAGGGATTAACTTATTGATTTTTTTTATCAACCTTCAATTTTAAATTAAGAAATGGAAGTAATGATCTGTACCATCCCAAACATCATGTCTATAAATGTACTTTTTGGCATATGCAATTTGCAACTGCAAGTTTACAAAATTATAATTCAAATATATATATTTTTTTCATAGAGTTTTGCTATGGTGAGTTGCAACTCGCTAAAGGGTCCGTGAGTCGCGCTCAAAACTTCAAAATTTAGTTCAAAATAACCGATCCAAACCATCTAATACGATCTCCCTATTGAAATCTTCATGCATACCAAATTTTATATTTTTTCGAAATTTTTAAGTATTTTTTTGAAATTTTTTTAAAACATTAATCTAATTAGTTCTGAGCTGTTCAAAAACAACAGTTTTTACAAATCCGAAATAAAATACTTAAAAATTTCAAAAAAAAATATAAAATTTGGTTTGCATGGAGATTTCAATAAGGAGATCGTATTAGATAGTTTGGATCGGTCATTTTGAACTAAATTTTTAAATTTTGAGCGCGACTTACGGACCCTTTGGTGAGTTGCAACTCACCATAGCAAAACTCTTTTTTCATATGAATGTCGATTATAACACTAATAGTAATTATGTCAAAACTTGATGAAAATTAAAGATTTCGTATATGAACAATAAAGTTTATTAAAATCTTGATGAAATTTAATCATTCTACAAGGCGTTTGAAGTAAATCTAGAAAAGTTAGTTCAGAAAACTGCTTAAGTTGAATTCCAGAGTTTCTTAGTTTGTTATAATCACCACGTAAAGTGGCAAGTTTGGTAGAGGTACCTGCGAGAGAAAAGGAAACTTCTCTTTGGTACCTTACAGACACTATTTCAGTGTCACTAGAGATTACAATCGGTGACCCTCCCTGGTATGCGCTTCCAACAATCCATTTGTTCATGACTTCTTTTTCATCATTTGCAATCCATAGTGCCATATCACGGATCACATCATGCATTTTAGTAGAATTATCACCAACAATTTCTAAAAGGGTTACGGCTTGGAGCGTACCAATGTAACTGTATCCAACATCGTAAGCATCTTCTAACGTTGGCACATCAATCAATCCTAACCCCATCCAAAGCTCAACAAGGTCATCTTTGTCGATTATATAACCCTCAGGCCACAATGAGCAGTGTAGAAAGCATTGTTTGAGTTTCTCATTTTCTAAACTATCGTAACTGAAACTTAACGTTTTGAATACTGATGTGTACACATCGGAGAGTTCAACATCACGAAGGCGTATCTTCTTGAGCTGCTTATTAGCTACCTCCCATTGACTAAGATTTTTATCACGCATGGCTTTACCAACTGTAATAAGAGCCAATGGTAACCCACCTAGTTTCTTCGCAACATCCACTGCATACTTTTTAATCTGTGGGTAAGAATCGATGGTTTCCTTGGACACATTCTTTTCGAACAGAGACCACGCAGCTTCCCATTTAAGAACACCTAATTTAACCTTTATCTCTGCCCCCATTGCTCTGCAGACTTTTTCTAATCGTGTCGTTAGAACAACTTTTCTTTTGTACGTAATTGCTTCCTTTAGGTTAGGGATCCCAATTGTTTCGAGATCAATACTTTTCCAGAGGTTATCCAAAAGAAGCACAAAACTTTTTTCTCTCAAGAAGCTGTATATCGTATCCCTCTTTGCCTCACTATTATCGCTCTTACTCAGGCCAAGCTTTTCAATTATTGTATTTTGAACGTTTTCTTCATGATACTCTTTAGAACATGTGACAAAAATAACAAAGACTTTGGATGTATTGCGAGGCTCTTTACAAAGCTCGTTATTGATTTGTTTCAAGAGATGTGTCTTTCCAACACCACCCATGCCCCAAATGCCAATGATGCCGTTTTCATCTTCTTTCACACCAAGTATTGATTCGAGATAGGATGATTTTGATGAGGAGGCTGGCATCTCTTGGCCTTGTGGCAACTGTTTACCAATCAATTGCATTGTCGATTTTTCTTTCCGCAAATCATTCGCATCATCACGATTCTTTGCTGCTCTTTTACTGATATTGTAATTCGAGCAGAGATTAGGAGAAATGTTCCAGATGCACCGGAACAATTGCTGGTACTCTTTAACAATATCTTCTGCTTCTTTTTCAATGATCTCTACTTGGTCCAACCATCCTAGAACTTCCTGTGTGGGAGTGTCGTTTATCCCCCGGGCATTTTCTATCTGAATTTCCACATCCTTTTTCAGGTCCTTTAATCTCTTATTGGCCAACTGCATGGTTCTTACGTTGCTGCCGAAGGTAAAGGGATATACCACGTGCGGGATACTGGCAACCAGGGGCACGACCTTAACAGTTTCCCTGAAGCACTCTGACCAATCCATCAGTTTTGTGTTTTGACAGAGAACACAGCTGGGAATTGATGTTTTATATGTGGAAGGGGATAACTTCGAATGAATTTCAATGAATTGTAGTAGTTTCTTTTGTTCTTTTTTTTTTTTTTTGTGGTTTTGGAAGTAGTGTATATTAGCGAAAGTAAAAGTAGACTTGGTTTGATAGGTTTTTGGGTTTATCTTATGGAAAATTGGACATATCAAGCTCTTCGAAAATGTGAAAAGAAATACCAAAAATTATGCAAGGGAACTTTTTTCTTTTTTTTTTGTTGAAATTGAGTAAGAGAAAAGATCGAAGGAAGAGAGTTGGTTTTCTAGGATTTTGGGTTATCTTATAGAAGTACTGGAAAATGTGAAAAGAAATACCAAAGATTAAGCAAGGGTTTTTTTTTCTTTTTTTTTTTGGTTGAAATTGAGTAACAAAAAAAAAATCAAACGAAGAGATATGGTTTGATAGATTTTTGGGTTTATCTTACGGAAGGTGTTTGGAAATCAAGCTCTTGGAATATGTGATAAAAGAAAAATATCAAAGATTATGCAAGGGGATTTTTTTTCTTTTTTTTTGTTGAAATTGAGTAACAGAAAAGATCGATTGAATGGATACTTACTTGTAAATTGAATATGAGTGCTTGGATTTGTGGTTGCAAGAAATTAACTTCTCAGTCCTGAAAAAAAACAACAAGGAAATGGATCAAACATCTAATAACAAAAAAAGAGTTGACAAACCAAGTCCTAGGGCTATTGTTATTTTCAGCATATATAAAAAAATTGAACCATTTGCGTCATTACCATTAGCGCTGTCAACCGTGCAGAACAGGCACGAAAATGATTATTTTCGTTTTCGTTCCATTTCAGTCAATGAAATAGATCATGTGTTTCGTTTCCATTATGTTTCGGTATACTAAACAGTTTTCGATTTCGTTTTTTGTTATGTCCTTCATTTCCCACTAATTTCAGCCCATTTCATGTTTTGTTTCAAGTAACGTTTATAAAATCGGCATTTCGTTTATCAGAAACTAAACACATTTCTTCTTTTGTTTTCTGTTCCGTCTGGGCGGAAGGAAACAGAAACGTCCGAAATGAAAGATCGGAAGACCCAGCGACCCACATGCATTTTTTATATTTATCAAGAAACGGAAAACTATGATTTTATATTAACAAATGAGGCAGATCTGAACGATTCAACTAAACTAATTGGAAGCTGGAGACCTCAACCAGAGTTTGAGTCGGTCTGAGCCATTCAATTTCAATCGGGCATTCAAGAAAAACCTTATGCTTTTATGGCTATGGTAATCTTTATTATATTATTTGATAAGAAATAATTTTAAATTTCAAAACTACGAAATGAAGCCTACTGAGTTATATCTATTATTTTGTAGCCTCCGAAATAATATGTTTTAATCTATATCTATATAATGTTCAAATGCACGAAGCCTCATCCTCATGTAAAATTAACCTAGCTAGAAGAACTCAAAAGTGTTATATGAACTATCAAGTCTTTCTTCTGTATTATTTTTCCATTTTAATAATATGATCATCAAGTTTTATTTATAATACACAAAGTTTATACATGATCGCACTTCTTATACATAATACATCATACTCGAATAATACTTGGCATAGGAACCCCTCAATAAAGATTCATTTAATTCTCCACAGACGAGAGGCTGTATGTGATATGACGTCATATGAATTCAACAGGAGATGTTTCTCTCTTCTTCTTCTATTCATGGTTTGGGGTTGCATTTTTGGTTGTTTGATGTTTCTCTCTTCTATGGTACACAACAGCTTCGTTGCAATCTGGATTTGCAATAGCTTGCGTAATATTATCTTCTGAACCAGAAGCAGGTTTCTTCACATCGCCCCTACTTCTCTCGTCTGAAATATCACATATAACAACAAATCAAGGTTAGTAACAGATAATACTGTGGGTCATTTGCTGTCGATATATAATTAATTAGATTGACAATGCTTTGTGTGTTACCTGAACAAATTACATAGCTTATTACAGAACCATCCGACTGCTATACACTCTGATCAGAATTGTTCTTTAATGGAATTTGATTTGATTTCATTAGAATAGAGTTGATCGTAGATGATTTTCAAATGAAGTTTGATGATCAGAATAATCTAAGAAGAATTGATGGGAATTTGAAAAGGAATAATTTGAACAATTGAAATGTGACCATTTTACCCTCTTTTTTTTGCGTACATGATCTGTTGAAATTAGAAATGCAAATTACTATCTAATTATTTTCTCACCATTGGCCAAAGGCTTCTCTTTCTAGATTTTAATCAGCAGACAATTTTTAAATGAAGCATTTTAAATGACAGCCTTTGAAGTTTATCTATTACTTGACATAAGCGTACAGTACTTCATTTTTTTTTTTTTTGAAGATAAATTGGAGGTCTAAGCCACCCAATTTATTTTTTAAATTAAATATCTATGAAAGACCCCCATCTGGGTTTCGAATCTACGACCTTTCACTCAAGGAGTCAAGGTGCATTACTTTTTGCCACTAGACCAAGAGTTGGTTCTCGTACTTCATTTATTTTTGTTGAAAGGAACCATCTCTGATATGAAATGGGATGGTCGATAAAACAGAATACTGGTAAAAAGGTTTTTATTAGAATATAATGGGAATGCTAAAGAAAAGCTTGCCAGAAGTAAATCAATAAGAGATAAGACCAAATATTGATACAACTTAAATTAAATGACCGAATTAATCAAAAGAAAATTGATAGTTGAAAATTTGAAATAAACAACGAAAGAAAAAGGGATAATATTTTGAATAAAGTTCAAGTTCAGAAAAGAAAGCATAAAAACGAAATCGATGCATCTCAACTTATATAAGCTCTTCTAACAAAGCTATTAGACTTCTAATTAGTCTATTAAGCTCACTAATCTCATTGGATGCCTCTAAGCTATTCCGACAATCTCATATTTGAGCGGTTCCCAAACAGCTCTTTGATTTATTTCCTTCAAGGGTAATTTAATTAGGTTCAGTTTCAATTCACGACCTCTATTGCATGAAAGAGTTGAGAAGGGGGGAGTGCTACAACAATCGCTGCTGCTGGAGAAGGGTTTTATCGGAAGAGAAAGGTGGGTATTTTGGTCTGATGGGAAAAAGTCTCCTCCACACAGTACAAATCCCATAAAATTTTTTGCTTTTATGTGGGATTTCAATACAGGAAATTTTCTCACTGAGTCTCACCAAATCAAATGGACTCTTATGTCTTAGTCACTTCCGATCAGTCAATTCAATAAAATGAGAAATGTGATCCCGATTCCCACCCAAAAAATTTGTTCCGATCATGCCCTTGATTTCTCTTTATACCATTGTCCAAAGAAATCGAACATTTGGCCAAAATCAACCATCACATTGCATTAAAGGATGGAAGAGGAAAGTGGAAAGGTGACTTCAAGGCTCCGTTTGGATAGGTGTGGGAAGAAGGTAAGAAGGAAAGAAGTGAAAAGAAGTATTGGAAAGTGTGTAACTTTGTAAAGAATTTGGGTTGTTTATAATTTTTTTTCTTTTTCTTCATTCTTTTTCTTTTTTCCAACGATCCAAACGCACCCCAAGGAAAGATGGAAGGCAAACAAAGAAGGATGTTTGAATTGGATTTTTATTAAATTATTAAAACTAAGATTTTGAACCAATTACTATTTCTCATTTTGGATTTAAAAAGGTTATATAAGATGATTAACATGATATAAGCCAAAAAATAACAAATTACAAACAACTAAAGCTTAACAAGAAATAGAGATATTGTCAATTCTTACCTTTGGGCTAGGTAGCAATTCGATCCTTGACGGTGTTAAGCATCTGGACCATCACAAGTCAGACAGGTTGGCAAGGCCTCTACAGCATACAAACCTGTAACCATTAGAAATCCCAAATATTCAAACTTGAAATTCTCCAATTCTGTGATATTAATGTTTTCTTCCAGGTGCATATAAAACTAGCAAATGCCTAATAAAAATGGCATAAAAGTATATATGAGAAAATTCTCCCACAGTATGTAAGGCTCATTTTATATTCTTTTGAACTTATTGGGGTCAATAACCGTTTGTTTCCGTCTGTTGCGAGATGTGCATGCTTCTTTTACGAAACACTTCAGGTTAAATAAATTCCACATCGACATAATGTAACCAGCTAAAACCATATTTCTTCAAAAAATATGTGCACAATTGAAGTCAAATGTCAAATTGGGCTGCATTTGTGCTACAATTTCCATGGACAATAATACTGGAAACCATTAAATTTCTCATCAAAATTCAATAAATGAGCCTAAAATAGCCAAGGATTCATGAATTTCAGAACCCTTTCAACATTCATAGAAAAGTATGCATTTCTCTTGCTAGAATCTACCAAATAAAACAATTCTCTTCCTACCATAAACCTGTCCTTTGATAAGATAACCCATAAGCCTACAGTAAGAAATCAGCAACTAAAAAAGACAGAGAGAAATGAACTGACCGGGCAAACTGAATCTAATATCGGATTTTGGTACGATGCATTCTTCCTCACTCAAAGGACGCCATAGCAGCTCTAGATCAGGATCGGGATCCGATGCGTCCAGCTCCATTTTTGCTCCGACTGTGGTATCAGACTCGAAGGAGATGTTGGGTTACTCCAGTGGTGATGGCCAAGGCCAAGGGTGCCGGCGGATACTAATAGCGATTCCTCTTGGGCCAATCCACCACAAATCATTTATTTCTTTGTTTTTTTTTTTAGAAATCAGCAGAATTTCTTACACGAACGTGAATGTGGGGCACTTTATTTAAAAAAAAAACAACAAAAGGAAAACAAAAGAGACCTAGCATCTCTTTCGTAGAAAATAAAATCCCTTTATTCTTTTCTTTTTCTTTTTTGTATGATACAAATACAATATGTCATATAAAATGGAAAAAATATATAAAAAAAATAAACGCAATAAAATCAACAGCCGCCTTCCCGGGGTATTGTATACGGAGCATAATCGACAAAGTTGCTCTTATAGTTGCTCTTATAATAAAGTTGGAGTGAAGATCTGTGGGTATTATCTTCCATTTCAACATTATCCCACCATTCCTCAGTTCCTATTATATACTTCAAACTTTTTGGAGGGTCGCCGGTTTTGAAAGGCAATTTCTTTAAATTATGACAATTAGAAATTTCCAAAATTTCCAAGGCTGGAAAGGCGATCGTGAAATCAGAAATTCTTACGAGCTTCCGAAGTATAGATAAGGTCATTATTTTCAAGGATGGAAAAGAATGTTGACTCACGTTAATTTCATCATTATTCAGTTCATCGATACTGAATAATTGCTCCGTGTTGCATACCATTATAGAGAGTTCTTGAATGCGTGGGAGATTAATGACCCAAGAGATGCTTGTTAGATGAGGGACACTCATAAATCTCAGGACCCGGAGTCTGGGAAAGACATCTTTTGGGGCCAGACTCTTCCACTTTACTTCCCTCAAAAGATAGATCCCCTCAAAGGATAGATCCTCGAGTTTTTCAAAGTAACAATTGCTTCGATGTTCACTTGCACTTTCAAACTCTACCCACAACGCATGTTCACAATTTCTTATTGCAAGGGAGAATAAGTTTCTTCGCAATTGGGAGTTACTTAGAAAGCTACTTGAAAAGTTTATGTAGCTTCCATCGTATCCCATAACAGCAAGCCATCTAACCGGCACACTTACAATTTTAGACAGCCCACCATAAGAAATAGTGATTCCCAATGCTTGAATGTTATGAAGTTGTTTTAAATCTTCTTCCTGACCATCATCAATGTCGATAGGATTCCTTTGGGTCAAGTCTAACACCCTTAACGCTTTTAGTTTCGATAGGATCCCTTTTGGAAAGGTATATCCTATAGTTTCTCTTAAAAGTAGATATTTCAACTTGGTAAGGTTCCCAAATTTTTCCGGAAATAATAATCTTATAAAGAGATATGACAGATTGAGAAACTGAAGATGCATTAAATTGCATATCTCAACCGGAAAGTCTTTTAACGTAGACCATGACAAATCTAAAAAAGTTAGTTTAGAAAACAACTCAAGTTGAATTCCTTCGTTATAAATACCACGAAAAGTTACAAGTTTGGTAGAGTTATCCGCTATAGAAAAAGAATTTCCCTCTTGGTGCAGTACAGACACTATTTCAGTGTCACTAGAGATTACTATTTGTTGCCCTCTCTCGTATGCACTAGCTCCAACAATCCATTTGTTCATGACTTCCTTTTTATCATTTGCAATCCATAGTGCCATATCATGGATCACATCATGCATTTTAGTAGTATTATTATCAACAATTTCTAAAAGGGAAACGGTTTGGAGCGTACCAATGTAACTGTACCCAACATCATAATCATCTGCTAATGTTGGCATATCAATCATTCCTAACCCCATCCAAAGCTGAACGAGGTCATCTTTCACGATTATAGAACCCTCAGGCCACAATGAGCAATGTAGAAAGCATTGTTTGAGTTCCTCATTTTTTAAACTATCATAACTGAAACTTAACATTTTGAATACCGATGTGTACTCGTCCGAGAGTTCAACATCACAAAGGCGTATCTGCTTGAGCTGCTTAACAGCTACCTCCCATTCCTTAAGATCTTCTTTATCACGCATTGCTTTACCAACTGTAATAAGAGCCAATGGTAACCCACCTAGTTTCTTTGCAACATCCATTGCACACTTTCTAATCTCTGGATGAGAATCGATGGTTTCCTTGGACACATTCTTTTCGAACAGAGACCACGCAGCTTCCCATTCAAGAATATCTAATTTAACTTTTTTTTCTACCCCCATTGCTCTACAGACCTTTTCTAATCGTGTCGTCATAACAACTTTTCTTTTGTACGTAACTGCTTCCTTTAGTTCAGGTATCCCAATTGTGTTGAGATTAACACTACTCCAGAGGTTATCCAAAAGAATCACAAAGTTTTTTTCTTTTAAAAAGTTGTATATATTATCCTTTTTTACCGCCATATCATTGCTCTTACTCATGCCAAGTTTTTCAATTATTCTATCACGAATATATTCTTCATTACACTCTTTGGGACATTCAACATGAACAACTAAAACTTTGGATGCAAGGTCTTTGGAAGGCTCTTTACAAAGCGCGTTGTTGATTTGCTCCAAGAGATGTGTCTTTCCAACACCACCCATGCCCCAAATGCCAATGATACCGTTTACATCTGTTTTCACATCTTGCAGTACTGATTCGAGATAGGATGATTTTGATGAGGAGGCTGGCATCTCTTGGCCTTGTGGCCTCAATGTCATGATCACTTGATTAATACTCGACTTTTCTTCACACAAAACTGTCGCCTTATCACGATTCTCTGCTGCTCTTTTACTGATCTTGTAATTTGAACAGAGATTAGGAGAAATGTCCCAGATGCACCGGCACAAGTGCTGGTACTTTTTAACAATATCTGTTGATTCAGTTTCAATGGTCTGTACCCGGCTCAACCATCCTTGAATTTGATTTGTGGGAGTGCCATTCACCGGTTTGGCTTCTTCTATCTCAATTTCCACATCCTTTTTCAGGTCTATTAATCTGTCAATGGCCTCCTTCATGTCATTCACGTTGCTGCCGACTTTAAAGGGATACACCACGTGCGGCGTGGCTTTACTGTCGACCCAGGGCAGAAGGCTAACAATTGCCTTCAAGCACCCCAACCAATCCATCAGTTTTTAGTTTCAAGTTCAACAGATAGGAGTGTAGGGAATTGAAGTTGTAGAAGTGGAAAGGGATAACTTCGATGAGTTTCAAGGAATTGTAGTTTTTTCTTTTCTTTTGTTTTTTTTTTTTTTTTTTTTTTTTGGAAAGTAGTTTACAGTAGCGAAAGTGAGAGAAATCTGGTTTGCTAGGTTTTTGGAGTTTATCTTATCTTATGAAGGTATTGGAAATCGAGCCCTTGGAAAATGTGAAAAGAAATATCACAGAATATGCAAGGGA
The DNA here is from genome assembly GCA_028095005.1 of Rhynchospora pubera. Taxonomy (NCBI): domain Eukaryota; kingdom Viridiplantae; phylum Streptophyta; class Magnoliopsida; order Poales; family Cyperaceae; genus Rhynchospora; species Rhynchospora pubera. Next base: position 80,148,708 of record CM051462.1, read on the forward strand.
ATTTTTTCCTTTGTTTTTATGTTGAAATTGAGTAATAGCAAAGATGGAACGAAGAGATCTGGTTTGCTAAGTTTTTGGCTTTTTTTTATGAAAGTATTGGAAATCAAGCTCTTGGAAAATGTGAAAAAAAAAAACCAAAGATCATTCAAAGAGATTTTGTTTTTTTTTTTTGGTTGAAATCGAGTAACAGAAAAGATCGAATGAATGAACACTTACTTGTAAAATGAATATGAGTGCTTGGATTTGCGGTTGCAAGAAATTAAGCTCTCAGTCGTGAAAATAAACAATAGGGAAATGGATAGAGCATCTAATAATAACAAGGGATAGTTGACAAACCAACTCCTAGGAGGCCAGGACTATTGTCATTTTCTGAATTTTTTTAATGTATTTTTATTGGGGCGTGATTAATGAGTGGGACAATGATATAGGACAAATAATTGAGGCAGATTTGAACGATTCAACTAAAAATAATTGAAGCTGGAAACCTAAACCAGAGTTTGAGTCGATCTGAGCCATTCAATTTCAATCGGGTGTTATTCGAATACATTATCAATTTAGCACTCATATTGAGTATACAAAATATAGCTTGCAAAAATTGGCAATAACATCCACAATATTTGGTTACAGACAGCGAAATTTGAGAGGCGTATTTGGATCAAAAGGTACATGAATTATTGATTTTCCTATAAAAAAAAAAAAATTGGAGCCATTTGCTCCGTTACCGTCCATTCAAAAGATGCATGTGGGTCGTTGACTCAGCTGGGTCTTTTTTTTTCACTTTCAAAAAAAAAAAAGACCCTGAAAAAAAAACCCAAGCTACCCACATGGCGGGTCCGTATCCTCTGCTCACCTTTTAAGGTGAGCAGAGTGCCTACCTCTGATCCGAGCCGTTCGATCTAATCTCGACGGTTAAAATTTTTCGGGCCTTACAATCTGGTTACATGCACGAGGCTCCCTTAACCGTTAAGATTACATCTAACGGTTCAGATCAGAAGTGAGCAGAGTGCTCACCTTAAAATGTAGGCAGAGGATGTGATTCCCCACATGGCCACATGCATCTTTTCATATATTTTAATATGGCGTGATCAGGGACAACAACAGGACAACTACTAGCATTTAATTAAAAATGAGACAGATTTGAACGATTCAACTAAAATAATTGAAACCTGGAAACCTAAACCAGAGCTTGCGTCGATCTCAACCATTCAACTTCTTTTTTTTTTTTTTTAGGAAAACCCATTCAATTTCAATCGGGTTTTTTTTTTTTGGATACATTAGAAATTTGGCACACATATTGAGGATACAAATATATCTTTGCAAAAATTGGCATCGACATGACGACATCCACAATGTTTGGTTAGGTGGTTACAACTTGAATGATGACAGCTAATATTTTTATAAGCTGATAGGGCCTGGGAACCTCCACGGTCCGGCGCAATAAATTAGGTGAGTCAACCGAGATGACATCACAGGAGAATCAATAAAGATACGATAAAATTAATAATTTATATTTTTTGGATAAACTCGATAGCGAGTATCTAGTAACAATGATTTAGTCTTCATATTTGTAAATAAACAGTCAATTTTACAGTGCCTTACCATTTTTCAATAAAAAATGTTTGACATTTTATTTAATTTTATTTTTCAATTTTATCTAGATTACATATTGGATCAAATTACACAAATCAATGAACCATAATTGATATAAGGATTATTTACATTCTCTTAGACACAATTGTTTATGATCTTTTCATAGATGTTTTTATAAGTAGTAGGAATGATAAATTTCGTTATATTACTTGATAAGAAATATTGTTAAATTTCAAAACTATGAAATGAATCTCACTGCATTATAAATATTATTTAAGAAGTTTATAGCCCCCGAAAATAAGCAACTATAAAGTTCGAATGCACAAGGCCTCATATTCATGTAAAATCAAACGAAGAAGACATCAAAATGGTTATAAAAATGGATCGGATACAGATCCAACAGTGGTAAAACCATATTCATACTTGTATTTTTTTTCGGATACATGTGTGAATACAATTTTACGGCTCCGTTTGGATAAAGTATATGGGAAGAAAGGAAGAAGAAAATAAGAAAATAAATTTATTATAAACAATCTAAACTTTTCACAAGTTACACACTTTTCAATACTTCTTTTCACTTCTTCCCTTCTTCTCTTCTTCCCACACCTTATCCAAACGGAGCCGTAGCATGAATATGAGTGTGTTGTTACGGTCTGACCCAGAACTCTACGCATTCATTCAGCAAAATTCCAAACCTCCGTAAAATGCTCTAAAAATCCAACAGCATTCAAATCATTTAGAAGAATTCTTGTGGCAATCTTTTTTTTTTCTTTTGACAACTTGAGCATGTAAAGTTTCAAAAGTCAAAGTGGAAAAGAAATAAGATCTGAGTTAACTGAGCCACTAAATTAATATTTAATATTAATTTCTCAATCAAGTACTTGTTTATCTTTGTATAATCATGACTTCCACATACTGTCTTCAAATTCGCTGAAACTTATTTTTCACAATCAATCCCGCTTGCTTACTGTACAACCATTGATATCAAAATAGCTATTGTCCAATCATTTATCTTTGTATACATATTGCATGAGATGACCTCAAAGAGTGAAACTTACAGAAATTTTATTTGCCTACGAGCATAACAACAGTTATCAACTAAGTTAAGCAATTAATAAAAATGGTACAGGTCTGTACCAAAAAAAATATCAAACCTGTATTGTAACACATTTACAAAAGAAAAAAAAAAAAAAGACATGCAGATCTTCATGTCATCGCAACCTATCCATCCCACGATCACAGCTACAAATTACAGTGTTAGAGTGGCCTATTTTGCAACTTACATGCAACTGAAATTTGAAAAGCTAAAATCGCACGCTAACAATAGATCGTATAAATCTAGGTTGCATCAATTGAAAAAGATCCTCATCTCTTGTACCATTCCTTTGTAAAATTAGGAATCAAAATCCAATAGAACCAAAATAATATTTTGAGCGGAGATCGTGAGATTGTGAGGGGAGATCATAAGCCGACTAGAACAGGGGCTCATTTATTTTTTTTTTTTTTTTTTGCGATCCCATAAATAAGAGTTTTTGTTTCCTACTGCAATATTTGTTAGCAAAATATTGTTCTGTTAACAATTAACTTTATAAACTTATAAGTAATAATTACATAATTTAATATTATAAATATATTTGTATTCCATTAATTATTATATAATTTCCTTTAGGAGTACATACCTGAATTCGACCTTGATGACTTCATGAAGCATGAGTACCTCAGAGACATCCATCCTGTAAATAAATATATACTACCCTATAAAACCGGAAAGCAGCAGTATGTACAACACAAATTTAACTAGAAGTAATTGACGACGACGCTCGTCCCAAATCACCGGTCCGCCAGTGGAGGCCGGCGATAAATGATTTAGTGGAATTAGAAAACACAAAGAAATGCTAAATAGCAAAGAGGAACTCAAAGAGCCCAAAGGGAAATTTCATTAATTAATCAACTAAACTTTTTACAATGACAAGCACCCCTTTATATAGGGAGGCGGTGCCTTGGGACCCAATCTAATACATTTCAGAAATAGTAACCTAAAAAGAAAATTTGCGGAAATAGAAAGAAAATATGAAAATTACAAATATAATAATGTCCTAAAGTAAATCAACGTCGGAATCTGAGTCAAACTCGGGTGAAACACATTCGGGTGAAGTATCTTCGGGGGAGGGTAGTGAGATGTGTTCGGGTGAAGCACCTTCGGGCGAGGGTAGTGAGATATGTTCGGGTGAAGTACCTTCAGGCGAGAGTAGTGAGACATCATCGGGTGAAGTACCTTCGGGTGAGGGTAGTGAGATATGTTCGGATGAAGGTAATGAGGTACCTTCGTCATGCTCCCCGGGTTGAGAAAAGCTTGACCTCAAGCTTGTATTTTCACCATAGTACTTGTGAAGATGACGAACATTAAATACGTCCGAGATGTGCATATCCTCGGGCAACATGATTCTGTAGGCATTCTCCCCGAACTTTTCCAGGATTGGATAGGGTCCGAACTTGCGACGTGTAAGTTTATTGTATTCACCTCGCGGATAGCGATCTTTGCTCAGATAGACCCACACAAGCTCTCCCACCTCGAATTGTGCTTGTCGGCGCCTTTTATCCTCGTAGGCTTTGTACTTTTCATAAGCTGCCTTTAAATTCTGGTGAACTTGAGCATGAATCTCTTGTAGATTTCGGACACGAGAAGTTGCATCTCTCGGACCTTTGCTTGGAACGTCCACTGGTAACAGGTCGAGAGGACATCGGGGAATGTATCCGTAGAGCACGTAGAAAGGAGCAAATTGCGAAGAGCGGTTGACAGAGCAATTGTACTCGAACTCAATTTTTGGCAGGAGAGTATCCCAGGTTCCAAATGAAGTCACTTGAGCTCGCAACATATTCGCGAGACTCCTATTTACCGCTTTAGTCTGTCCGTCTGTCTGTGGATGGCATGTGGTGCTAAACTTCAGCTCGGTTCCAAGACGAGACCATACTTCCTTCCAAAATATACTCATGAACTTCGCATCTCGGTCAGAAACTATGGAGCTCGGTAGTCCATGATGGCGTAGGACCTCGACGAAGAACAGTTCGGCAACTTTTCGTGCATCTATTGTTGTTTTGCAAGCCGCGAAGATGGTCATCTTGCTGAACCGATCTACAACCACAAAGATGCTGTCATTTTTCTTTTTGGTTGTTGGTAAACCCACAACAAAGTCCATCGATATGTCTTTCCAAAGTGCTGTTGGAATAGGCAGAGGTGTGTATAGACCTTGGTTGGTGTCGGTCCCCTTAGCAGCTTGGCACACTTGGCAGCGCTTCACAAATAGTTTGATGTCTTTTGACATGTTCAGCCAGAAGAACCTCTCTCGAATCAAGTGAAATGTTTTCTCAGCTCCAAAATGACCTTGCTTGTGCAACTCTTGAACTATGAAAAATCGGAGTGAGGTGTTCGGAATGCACAGCGAGTTTCCAAAAAAGAGGTACCCATTGTGAAGAAGATAATCATGTCGGGTCTTCAACTCCACTGCTTCAACTATGGGTCTGAACTCAGCATCTTCTCTAATCTCGCGAGGTAGCTCTTCGAACCCAAGAACCACATTCCTCATTGCCGACATCAAATTGACACGGCAGCTTAAGGCATCAGCCGCCTTGTTGCTCACACCGGATTTATGCACGATGGTGAAGGTGTATTCTTGTAACATGATGAACCACTTGGCATGACGGGAGCTCAGTTTGTTTTGATCTTGTAAGAACTTCAGGGCTTGATGGTCAGTGTAGAGGAGAAATTCCTTGGGGAGGAGGTAATGTCGCCAGTGTTGGAGGGCCCGAACAATGACATATAGCTCAACATCGTAGACCGAGTAATTCACTCGCGGCCCACCAATCTTCTCACTGAAGTAAGCAATTGGGCTCTTCTCCTGAGATAAGACAGCTCCAATGCCAGTGAAGGAGGCATCACACTCAACTTCGAACACTTTATCAAAGTTCGGCAAAGATAGCACAGGAGCGTTAGTGAGCACCCTTTTGAGCTGTTCAAATGCTTTCTGAGCCATTTCGTTCCAAGCGAAGTCTTTTGCTTTGAGTAAGTCCGTGATTGGTGAGGTGATTGAGCTGAAACCTTTAATGAACCTCCGGTAGAAACCAGCGAAACCAAGAAATGAGCGAACCTCCCCTAAGGTAGTTTGGCTTGGCCAGTTGCGGATGGCTTCTACCTTGCTATCATCTGGACTCATGCCTTTTCCCGAGATGATAAAACCTAAGAAGGTGAGGCTCGGAACCATCCACGAACACTTCGCTGGATTGGCGAATAGTTGGTTCGCTCGAAGTGTCTCAAGCACTTCGCGTAGGTGGTGCAAGTGCTCGGTCTTGTTCCGGCTGTAGATGAGGATATCATCGAAGTATACCACCACAAATTTGTTGAGAAAGGGGCGGAGTACTTGATTCATCACTCTCATGAAAGTGCTTGGAGCATTTGACAAGCCAAAGGGCATGACAACCCACTCGAATAATCAATCCTTAGTCTTGAAGGTCGTCTTCCATTCGTCTCCAGGTTTGATACGGATTTGGTGGTATCCGCTCTTCAAATCGACCTTTGAGAAGACCGTAGCTCCGCTTGGTTGATCGAGCATGTCCTCGAGCCTTGGAATGGGAAATCGGTACTTGATTGTGATTTGGTTGATGGCTCGACTATCCACACACATTCGGAACGTGCCATCTTTCTTCGGAACGAGTAGCGCTGGAATAGCACACGGGCTTATGCTCTCTCGTACAAAACCCTTGTCAAGCAATTCTTGCACTTGTCGACGTAGCTCTTCGTGTTGATCTGGGGACATTCGATAATGAGCTCTGTTAGGAAGACTCGACCCTGGCACCAAGTCGATTTGGTGTTGTATATCCCGGAGAGGTGGGAGTCCATCAGGAAGCTCTCCCAGAACATCTCTATATGTGGCTAGGATTGGCTCAACCAGTCCTCGTGGCAGTTCGCTAGGCTCGTGTTCTGTGAATGTGGTCGAGGCCACGATCCAACACATTCTCTCAGTTTCAAGTTCGGTCTCAAACTCATCTGTGGGCACACAAAATATCGTTTTTTCTGTGTTAGAGAAATCTTTTTGCAGAAGTAAAATATGTACCTTCTTGTCTCCTAACTGGACTGAGTAGAGATGCTTGCGACCATCATACACAGCATGATTGTCAAATTGCCATGTGTGACACTCCGTCGAATACCGTAACTGGACGGTGCGTGACGGAGTGTCCGCCGCGGATGCCTACTGCACCCGCAAGGCTTAACCAAGTCTAATTACAAATTTGAAGTTAATCATAAACAATTAATATACATGAAAAAAAATATATAAATATAAATATAAATATATAACTATTTACTTGAAGAATAAATAATACAATGGTCTGGTTTATATATTACAGGTTGCTAACCATAGATCCAATGGGTCGCTACTCGTCTCGCTGTCCAGCACTCGATCTGAAACCTGGAACCCACAACCAATAGTGGAAACAATGCAAAAGCAAAGAGTGAGATAAATATAATTTATCTCAGTGCGGTTTTTAGTTCCAGTCACATGAACTTCTACTGTACATGTTCAGGAACTAATTACCGTACTAAGTTAAAACTAATAATAATAAAATAAAGAAGCAATACATAACAAATCAGTCATCAAAAGCAATCATTTAAAAACATATGCAATGCAGAGGAGCATGGCTACTTATTCAATTTGCAATTCAAATGCAATTTGGCATTTCAAAAGCCAGCTCGGTTTGGACATCTATCTAATGCAGGTCTGGTATATCACCGATCAATCAGTTCAGTCATTTCATTCAGATACCGCGAACCACCTTTTAAGATGGATGCCAACGGTCATAAAATTCCATTTACAATCCAGACAATTCCATATCATATCACTTTAACAATTCGAATAACAAATATACCACAAGTCGGGAACACTCTCCTCCCTTGGACCATTCTAGACTGGTACCGTATCGGGACCCGGATCATAAGCGCTTAAGTCACGGTGTTTGGCCAGACGGGTCATGACTCCGACTCCAAACAGATGGAGTGCTTTTTCTCAACCGAACAAGTGTATCAGAAATAATACAGATTCTCAATTTAATCAACCCGGCAACCATTCAACATGCAATTCATTTATCAATACTCATAATAGTTCAATATGACAATTCAAGAATATATATACAAAATGATAAATATGCACACAATTAAATTCAGACATGAAATGCAAATAGTTATTTCCTAGCATGCAAGTAAAGCTCATGTGAAATCCGCACCTGAAAATAAGAAGAGAAAGCACACAAGACACGAGCAATCCTATTGACTCTCAATCGTATCGGCCGTCTCTAACTTCAATAAATGACCGATCAACTCTAAATAACAACAATAACAATTCTAAGTTCTTATTCTAAATTAGAAATCAACTTGTTTTATTAACCGTGATATGTATAATAATTTATATAAGTACTAATCAGATTGGACTTAAAATAATAAACTTAATAATAATAATAATAATAATAATAATAATAATAATAATAATAATAATACGGTCTCCTATGTTATACAAATTGCAAGCAATCATTTGACTATGTAAAAATCAATTTTACAATTAATGAACGTAATTTATATAAGTTGCTAAAAGAAAATACTCAAAAGCTGGCTGAAGAATTAATTTAAAGAAAAACCTCAAATTGATAATTAATTATAAATAAATTATGAGAGCATAACTTATTAATTTTTTTTCCTTTTGTAAAAATCTCAAGTTCGGCCAACAAGAAAAATTTCAGTTTATTCAATGAAATTAGCAAAGAACCAATATAAATATTTAAAGAACTTGTATAGATACCTTTGTCTAAAACTATTGAGGTTTACTTGTACATCCCACTTTGGTACCGACCCTCACTTTCACTTTGATTTTCCTCTTGGTTTACGCTTGGTTTTGGGTTATGCTATTGGATTTGTGTAAAGTGTTTGCATGAATTCTTCAATATATTTCTTTTGGTGGCTTCGGTTGCAAGTGGATAAGTAGAAGAGGAAATGAATTGGTGAAATGTCCAAAGTGTAGCCGACTAAAGGTTTGAAAGGGACGGTACTAACAATGTGGAATTGTAATACTTTTATAAGATAAAGGTGCACCATTAATTCTTTAGACAAACACACAATATGACACATGGGTCCCATTTGTAAATCTTTTAATTAATAGTATGCCAAACTTTTACAATCTACATGGGCTGGAACATGGAACATAATTTAATACGAAAGTTATGGAGGTTAAATGACATATAGGCCCCACTTTTCATTCTCCTGATTTAAAGTATACAAAGTCCATGAACAATTGATCTTGTAAAAACAAAATAAAATAAAATACAATATGCGTACACCCAGACAGAGTTTCTTTTAGTTTTTATGATAAGAATAATTTACTTTTCTAATTGTTATCAATAAATAGAATTTATTGAAAATAAAAGCTGAAAATAACTTCATAATCGTTTATATTTATGAAAATTAAAAACAAATATTAACGAGCCAAAATTTGTTTCAAATAAATTGAGAATAAACAGAAGAACTAAAACACTCAAAGTAGATATCAAGCAAATCACCAAATGTTAATTACCAACAGAAAATAAAATTCTAACTCTTAAGAATAAAAATAACTTATCGGTTCAAAATCATAGTTTACAAATTTGTATTGTAACACCATGGTCGCCCAAGGATGAGGTGCGATGCATCCATCGGAACGACATCTGCTCGAACAGTGGTGGAGTAGTTCGGGCCGATTGAAAACTCGACTTGACATCGTCTGTTAACCATAATCTCGGCGTCCTTGTTGACCCATCCGAGCTTATAGGGGTGAGGGTGTGGTGTAGTCGCGAGGTTCAACTTCTTCACAGCTTCTTCGGAGATTATGTTCTCCCAACTTCCAGAGTCAATGATTATGTTGCACTTCTTTCCTTGGATAGAGCACTGAGTTTTGAAAATGTCGTGCCTTTTCCAATTCTCCTTGGTGGGTGGTGCAAGACATAACCGTCTGGCAAATAGGCTCTCTCCTCCGACATCCTCGGGACTAGCCTCGTAGACCTCTTCATCAGCTGCAACATATCCCTCTTCATCCTTGAAATAATCATCTTGATCAACAGCGTACTGAACTCGAGATTTAGGACACTCATTGACATAATGTCCAAGAGAGTGACACCTATGACAACGAATGTTCGCTTTACGATTGTCTGAGGGGTTGTTCGGATTTGGCAAGGGAGGTGTGTTGCGGGACGGATAAGTGTTCGGATTTTCCGACGGAATGACAGTTCTTATTGCCTCGGATTGAGTTCGACCCGCGGTTGGTACATGTCTCGGAGGCAAGCTACGACTTCGAACTTGTTGTTGCTCTACTGCCTTCGCCTTGGATTGGGCCTCGGAGACAATGTTGAAGGTCTGCACAGCAAGCACATCTTGAATCGAGCCGCGAAGTCCATGCAGGAATCGAGCAACTCGTTGATCTTCGGTCTCATTCAGCTGGTTACGAGCTTCCAGCTGATAGAACTCGAGAGTATATTCATCAACACTCCTCGGTCCTTGCCTGAGTGACTGAAACTGCCTGAACAGTGTCTGTCGATAGTTGAGAGGTAGGAATTCTCGGTTCATCTCGCGTTTGAGTGCGTCCCAGTCATTTAGAGGTGGAAGGTTGTCGAGATAGCGACGATACTTAAAATTCTGCCACCAAGCGGCTGCTCGGTCTCGAAATCGGATGGTAACCAAGGGCACACGCTTCTCAGGAGGAACTTCTTTCAACTCAAAAACCTCTTCTACAGTATGTGTCCAGTCTAGGAACTCCTCGGGTTTGAGACTCCCAGTAAAGTCAGGAATCTCAATTCGGAGACCTCCTTCCCAATTACGATCTCGAGTGTTGTTTCGTTCTCGGTTTTCAGGATTGTTGGGGTTGGGATTGGGGTTGCGGCCCCCACCTCTTTCGTCATTAGGGTTTAATCGTCCCATGAGTGTTGTAATCAGTTCTGTATGGCGCGCGGCGGCGTTATCATCCATACGCTGAAGTAGGGTTTCTTGACTCTTCTGCATTTGTTCGAGAAGAGCGATGATGTTAGGATCGGCCATGGATTCCGGCGAAAAGATAGAAAGTGAGGATGGTTGGAGTGATTAGATCGCAGTGATCAGCGACGGCGGCGGATGTTGGGGATATAGCTTCACGCAAGCGCGAAGGTGGATTGTCGGAACCTGTTCTCTGATACCACTTGACGACGACGCTCGTCCCAAATCACCGGTCCGCCAGTGGAGGCCAGCGATAAATGGTTTAGTGGAATTAGAAAACACAAAGAAATGCTAAATAGCAAAGAGGAACTCAAAGAGCCCAAAAGAAAATTTCATTAATTAATCAACTAAACTTTTTACAATGACAAGCACCCCTTTATATAGGGAGGCGGTGCCTTGGGACCCAATCTAATACATTTCAGAAATAGTAACCTAAAAAGGAAATTTGCGGAAATAGAAAGAAAATATGAAAATTACAAATATAATAATGTCCTAAAGTAAATCAACGTCGGAATCTGAGTCAAACTCGGGTGAAACACATTCGGGTGAAGTATCTTCGGGGGAGGGTAGTGAGATGTGTTCGGGTGAAGCACCTTCGGGCGAGGGTAGTGAGATATGTTCGGGTGAAGTACCTTCGGGCGAGAGTAGTGAGACATCATCGGGTGAAGTACCTTCGGATGAGGGTAGTGAGATATGTTCGGATGAAGATAGTGAGGTACCTTCGTCAGTAATGATATGTCAGTGAAAAAGAAAACATTAAATATATATACAAATTCATGGTTACTGAGTGTTTTTAGAGTTTATACTTGCAAATATCAATTTTCCATCTAAAGTACTATATACATCTTGGAAAACTATTAACAACAGTCAACAGAGATGGTTCCAATTTTGTGAAACTATAAACAAATTGAGCAAATTGTACATTTATTAAGATCTGTCCAAATTGGCAATGGGAAGAGTTCCCTTTTCTGAGAAGATACCTGGCATCAAAATATCTCTCTCAAAGTCTCTCACTCTCAGCTGTATGATATTTGTTCTAATAAATCTATGACAGTGTAGACGGCTTTTGCTAATAACTTAAGAAATATTACCTTTCATGCCACATAATGATGTCATCATATAATTCCACAGTTCTAGTTTTATTTTCAAAATCCAACTTTAACAGATTTCGGTTCCTATAATCCTATTTCAGCCGACAAAACAGAAAAGGGCCACACAACTCGAATAACATAGCCCAAAAATCAAACAGGCCAGTCCAACAGAGAGGAACAAGGCCCATTGGGTCAGATCTAAACACAGACAGAAAAGCCGAACGCCTGAACCCAAAAAAGAAAAGGGTACCGGTCCAGGTTAATGGGTTTCGGTTCTCAAATCCGAACCCGACAGCAACAATCAACTACATTTTTAGTTTAACCCCTCTTAAACACTGAAATAACAGATCTTTGTAAAACAGTCCAAAATACATTTATCACATAAAAGCCCTTAATCCAATTCAAACAGATTTACAGAAAGGTCCCTGAACCAGAAAATATTCACAAACAAGTACTCTAAGCCACAGTTTCGTAGCAGCACGAAAAACAGAAGTGTACCGAACTGGTACCAGGTATAACACGCCCAACAGACAAGCAAAGACCTCATACAACTCATGGAACTCACAATTATTTGAGTTTTTTTTTTTATCGCAGATAAGCAATCAATGGACAAGCACAGTTAAGATAATCAACTAGATGGCAATCATATATCCAACATTCAAAAACATAACAGATTTATATGGCCACTAGCCTCCATTCATCATACATACAGCCACAGAAAATAGAACAAAAGAGATCGATTGTCAAAAGGGTTTATCAAACATAGAAAATGGGTTGTATGAAGAGAAGGGAAGACAGGAGAGAAATAGAGCAAATCGGACGGCTGACAATAATCCATGTTTCCGAAATTCGATCCAACAGTTGAGATTAACAGAAATTTGATTCTGAATTGATTGATCGGTGGATTTTTCAGATTTTAATAGAAATTAAAGTCACCAAAATTTATGAACAGTTAATTAAAATTTTCGAGGCATAATTTGGATTATTCATTCAAATACTCTAGTTTGTGATTTGCTAGAAAGTAAACATAAACTATAAACAAGTATTAAATTTTCGACAAACTTAATCTGATAATCATCGCTTTCTCAATTAAATAATATTTTTAAAAAGTAGAAGACATTTTCGATTTGTGTGTCAATTTTCAATTAGTTAAAATATGTCATTAGATAATAGATCAAGTATCATTAAATATAAATTGCTGTATTAAATATAAGTCGTTGCAAATTTTTAGTACTGTGTTAAATGAAAAATTTTGCAAAATTTTTTTTATCATTTTCTATGTCAATATGTATAAAGTACATATTACATATAATTGTTAAATTTCAAATATATATACTGTTTATGGTAATGAAATTTATGAAACTATTTTTTTATCAGAAAATTCGGAAGAAAACTCAAGAGTGATAACATTTTTTTAATCTAAGAAAGGCTTTAAGGCAATAGGAAACAGGAACGATAGAAAACGGTAGGGGGATCCTAGTAAAAGAGGCCTGCCTCGCCTGCTTAGATATTCGAATTTGGAGTCTACAAATTAATTCGTACTGTTGTTTTTCAAAAATCGCACGGTCGCACCCAAGTAACGATTTTTTTTTTTTTTTGGGGTTTAAATAGGAGCTGAAATTGCACACCAAGTGCCTGACGAAAGGACTATATAGAAGAAATTGATAAATCAAAGAAAAGTAAGGATCACATTTTATTTATAATACACAGTAGTTAATACATCATCACACTTCTGATACATAGTACATCATACATTCATACTTAAATAATACTTCACATAGGAACCTCTCACCTAATGAAGATAGATTTAATCTTCCCAAATACTGAAAAGACGGTGCCAAATAGGCTGCTGCTGCCAGAATCCACAGGCATGTCGGTCTCGCTATCGAAAGGATAAGGCTCCTCTGGTTTTGTAGCTTCTAATAATTCTTCTATTGGTATCTCTGCCTTGGACCTTGCCATTGGTTCTATTGGTGCGAAGTACTTGTCGGAATTTGGCAAGTAGTTCTGCAAATTATTTACAAAAAAGAAAGAAGCAGAAAGAAATAAAATTCTTGAAATTCATTTCACTATCCCATTGGATAAATTTGTTAATGCTAAACCAATTTGGTGAGGTTGTGTTTATGAGGGTATATTAATGAATTATATTCTTAAGTGCTGACTTAATACTCTATATACTTCTCTAGTATCATTTGTCAAGACCGGTACAAAAGCTAACAACCTGTGATTTATGAAATTTGCCTACAGAAGGTACTTTTGGAAAAAAATTCATGATTAATAAAGGATAATTGGTAAATAGAAATAGAGTTCAGTACTAGATCAGCATGCATTTTCTTGACAAAAAATTTGAAAAGGCTGAAATTGTCTTCTTTGAGTAGTTCATCTGACAGCCGGAGATAGGTCATGCCAAAAATCCTCAGTCTTGGTGGTCCGCACTTGTTTACTCCATTGGGCCGTGCGTTTTTCAGTATCTGATTGTATGCATATTTGTCATACCGACCAAGGGCGTTTTCACATGCCACCAGGATACCTTCTCTCCATCCTGCGCTTAGCACCTGTATACAGATTAAGTATTGTTAATTTAATAATTTCTTAACTTTTGAACAATTTGATTTATAAGGCAGCAAGGCTAGTACATACTGAAAATATTCTAGCATATATAACCAGTTATACTACCAGCATGACCAGTATTGAGTACCAAAACACTTTGGCCATTAATTGAAAATGAAGTTATTGCTTTTGTTCGGGTTTGTATTTGTTGAATGCAGTTCATTGTTTGGGATTTTGAGTAAATTTGGTCGATTTCACAAAGTTGGACTATCTAAACATTTTAGTTAGTGTTGAGTTGAGGTGACTGGCTTTTCTTCCGGTCCCAGTATAGGATTATGCTGGTACCCATACTTTCTTCCAATCCTAATAAGGTTACATGCTTGTCATCTAGTCTCAGTACGAGTGCATGACTGAATAATTTGGTATGCTTAACATGTCAGTTTAGGTACTATTACCAGATGCTAAACCTAGCTATTTTCTCCCAAGATCGTCTTCAGTTCTCATTGTCCAAATGGTCTAATGTGCACTGACACACACTATCTACATGACTACATCAGATATTGCCACCAACTTTTCTAAATAAACTACAAAATGTTGAAATTCCTTTCTACCTGCTGGACAAGCTCTTCGGGCCCACTTTTGGCCTCTTCTGGTTGCTCAGAATTGCGCATCTCAGCACAGGTGAAATTAAGAATCGCGTAATGCCTGGATAGCATGCGCGCTATCGGTCTGTAACCATCTCTGTCAGTCAGATTATAGTATCCAGATGTCAGCTCAGCTGCATGACTTGGATGAAAGTACCACCAATGGATTCCTGCCACCTGGCACAAATTATCATAGTCAAATTAGTGTATTCTAAGATTTTTGCACTGTTTTTGCCAACCAAGGTTCTTTCAGGTGTCCATTAATACTATGTTTTAATCTATTTTACCTGTGTCCTTCTAAAAAGCATACTTTGTTGCAAGGGTGTTTCTGTCATTTTAAGAAATAACAACATAATTCATTTTTGTAATTTTAAATTGTAACTTATATTGTAATAAAATATTCCTTCTTTTAAAAACCAGAAACTAAAGTACTTATTTCTACAAAAACAAAGACCTTTGCTATCAAGCTATATGGTAGGCTTTCTAAACAACATTTGCTGTGGGCATATCACATATGTATAATAGGATTATGGATTTCATTTCATCTTAAAAAAACTCAATGAGGTAATATCCAGCTGTGCCAACCTTAGCGGCAAGCTTAACCTTGCATCCCAAGAATACCAGATTCGCCTTGTCAAGGACCTGATCGGCATGTACTATAAGCTTGCTAGAGTACCAATTAAGAAAAAATTCCCCTTCTTCTGTGAGGTATGTGCCGTTGGTCTTGAAGAAATTAGTGGATTCAGGTTTATCATTGTACTCGCCAGCATCTGCACCTGGCATCTCCCACTCTGGATGGCCCACCTCAGCTGCTGCCTCTTTGAAATCCTCTTGGAGATACTTATCATAACACTAAAATAAGCCGATCATAGAACTTCTGTTAGTTAGTTATATTTTCTCCTTTCTATCTTGATTCTCTTCTTAATTAATTTAATCTCTTATTGCAAGTACTTAATTATATTATCACAATTTGCAAATTGAATTAGTATTGTCTTCTGCTGGCATCACCATCAGCGACTGCTTAGACATTGGTGTCTGTTGATTGAACTCTTTTGGTACCATGAGTACTAAAAGTAAATAAACCAGGTTCCATAAAAAATACAAAGAAAAAATATTTTAGTTCTTACCTGAAATTCTCCAATTCCAGGAAAAGCCCATCCTTGGGTCTCAGGGTATGATGGATATCTCATCTCTCCAGCAGGTCCCAGGCCGACCTCTATATCTTTAATTAGGCCCGCAGCCAGAAAGTCTGCCATGTTCTCTCTGAAGCTCTTCATATAATCATTGTACATCTATCATATACAAAAACAAACCTGTCATATCTGTTTCCTAATTGTTATACCTCAACCAGTAAAATATATATTTACAACATATTAACAACCAAAATACATCAAATGTACCTCAATTGCTGTGCGGCCAAAAAATAAAGGCTGATTATCAACACCTAGACTTAAGCACTCTTCATTCTTTGTACCCCTATAATTGGTGTAGAAAATGTCTGGGTTCGATTTGCCAATTTCCCGGATCCATTTTGGTATGGGTATGTAGATAATGTCACCAACATTTCCCCCACATTGGTGAAATGACATGACAGCTTGCAATGCCAGCCCTTCTTCTTTGATCATTTGGAATAGTGCTCGGTAAGCACTCCAATCATACATCTCTGAGCCTTCGTTCTCTACTATACCCCACCATACATCAAGCATGACACCATCCACGTCAGCACTTTTCAGGCATTTCAGCATTTCTCTCAACTCATCTGGCTTCTGAAGTTGGTTGTCAGTACTGACCACATCCAACTGCAGCAAAAAAAAATATTATAGGTATCAGAAATTATAAAAAATAATACTTAGTTTTCATTACAAGGTACCAAAAATTAGCATCAGAGCAATGCAGGAAACTGAGCTGTTGATTTTGTAAGAAATCTTTGAAATTAAGAGTTCACTTTTAGACAAGTTCTTTTGATAATTCAAACTTTCAGATGGGTATCATGTAGGACTGATAAATTCTAAATACACAGGGGCAAAACCGGAAAAAAAAATTGAGAAAGAAATTTACTGAAAGCATCACATGACAGGGACATAGTCGGTTATAAATCTAAAACATACAGCGGCAAAATGAAAAAAAAAAAATTGACAAGAGAACTTACAGGAAGCATAACATAGACAGGGACATAGTTGGCCTCCATCTCTCTCTGAGTGAGAAACCTTGGAGTCAGATCCTGTATTTTAGAATACCAACTTTTAGAGGCCTTTCAAGGAAATGTGCTCTTGGTGAACAGAGTGTTTAATTAGAACGAATATATAGCCTACAGAATTGCTTGTACTGCACAGAGAAGTGGGTAAGACATGAACTGATCTTATCTCCTTATCTCTTTCAGTACAATTGCTTGCTTCTCTGGGCTTTTTAACACTTTAACGGTTTGTTAATGATGACATTACACAGTTTCTGCTTTTTTGTAGGTGTAAACCCTAGAGACTACACACTTCTTTTGTCTTATACACTTTTCACCCCTTTATTTAGGGAAATGGTTTAGGTGGCAACATGTATAAGTAACTACAGTGATCAGTTACTAAATTGATTCGGGGATGCGGCCGCGTGGCACCACTCTTGCTTCATTTGTATATTTTTTGCTCCCTTCTCTCTATCCGATCACTGTTGTTTGGCTGTATATAACACCAAAATTGGACGTTTTCTAATCCGAACCGTCTAATTTGATCTCAACGGTTAGATTTTTTTCTAGCATATCAATTCTAGTATCATGTACGGAGCATCTATATCCATTGAGATTAAATCAAACGGCTGAGATCAAAACCATCCACTGGATGGGCATCAAAGGATGCGGAGTCCACCAAAATTGGTTTCTCTGCACCAAAAGTTTTACAAATAAAGTCCTCAACGTTTGTATTCGAATTTTAAATTATAAAGAAATTTTTAGTTTCACCTTATTAATAATTGGGAATTTCTAATTTAATAAGAAAAAAGTGCTTTCAAAGAGTCATTGTTAATTGGTATATTTGTGAGAGCCACAAACAAACCGGTGGATGATGCCACGTGCAATTAGGTACGCAATTTGTGGATTGTTCAAATAAAAGCACGTGATCTTTAAATGATTATTTGCCTGATATGTCTAATATTTCCATTTTTGCAACCCGGCGACAAAAAACATTTTTAATTTGAGAATAATTCTAAGTTAAATAATGAATTCAGTCAATCGATTGATAATGATCGAATGTTCTGTGCTTCAATTCATCAATTCACTGATGACTGATGAATGAATGAAACTATGAAAGCGAACGTGTGAATCACTGAATTGTGAACTATGACCTACAAAATTTATGAAAGAGAGAAAAGGATAAGGTACTGAAGTAAGATTTAATATTCATTTTTCCAAACATGCATGTAAAAAAATTATATGCAAATCACAGTATAATTATAACAAAATAAGAATAGAACAAGAATCAATAGTGCAAAAATTGAATCAATAGAACAGTATAATTTATGAATTGAATGCTTCATCTTAAAATCCTTTTTCAAAAATTGTGCGAGGTAATTACATGAAAAAAAAAGGAGCATATATAAGGCCCAGTTATTGATTATGTGCCTCGGCTTCTTCGGGCTGGATGACAATTGTGCCATGGGCAATTGCTCATGTTTCTCACTACTCACTAGTCACTTCGCGCCAGATTTTGTTTTCTGTTTGTAATAAGGATAATTGATTTTTTTTTATTGTAGTTTTTGTGGAATGCAAGTGGTGAGATTCTGCTAGTTTGCTTTGTTTCGTATATTAGGCTCCGTTTGGATGCGTTGAGAATAAGGTAGGAAGAAGGAAGAAGGGAAGAAATTTATTGGAAAGGGGTAAATTTATTGGGAAGTGTGTAACTTTTGTGAAGAGTTTGGATGGTTAGAAATAAATTTATTAGTAAAAAGTAGTTATTTCTTATTCTTTATTCTGAGAAGAAGCCATCCAAACGGAGCCTTAGATAACAAAGAGAGTGGTAGATGCTAGATACCACGATTACTGGTACAAAACGATAGTGTGGGTACAGATTAGATATTGAGCAATAATTGTCGCAAAAAAAAAACAGCTTGATTTTTTTATTGCCAACGATGTTTTTCAAAAACAAAAAAGTTAATTGCTCATATTTTATTTGTCAACCTAAAAGTTGTAATGCATCTTTTTATCAACCGAGGCTCGAATTCAATTTATCAAACAGCTTGAACTTGAAATCAATTAAATGGTACAAGTGCGTCTGTATTTATGCTTTGTAATGAAGGTTGTAACAAATAATTTTAAGGGCTTTTCTTCATTGAAAAGAGCTAGAGTATATCTCTACTAATTAAGGAAAAAAAAAAACAAACGAACAAATGTTAGAGCTATGGTTCCGAAAAGAGAGCCAGTAAGCCACAATAAATCGTTCTCATATTGCGTAACATTGGGTTATTATTAAGAAACTCGATATAAATTCGATTCGATTCGACAAAATTCGAATTAATTTCAAATCAAGCTTGGGTTAAGGTTAGCTTGTTGGAGCTCGACTCGTTGCCAGCCCTTTCCCTCGTGGTTTTTTTTTATCTTTTCAGATCTTCTGCAAATATTAGTATGAAACTATCCTTGGGGCATACTTAATGGAGTACACTTACCGAAGTATACTAACCGAACACACGAAAGAGACATAAAAGATACTACATATGATCACTAGAGTTCGGCAAAAATTAAGTGGGTTTGTCATAATTCCATTGCAGTCTCCAAGCAGCGTTTCGTTCTGCGGGTCAATTAACAGTTTTTTATTAACTTCTAACACAATGGATTATGATTCATGTGTATCCGCTGCAGAAAATAAAATGAAGCACCGTAGTATTCTTGAGATGTAAATGTGTCTAGCCTTCTGACATGTAAATGTATTAATAATAATAGAATTCATGACTTTTGCTACAATTATTTAATATACTAGCATATATGCCCATCCAAATGTATGGGCAAATCTTACTATTTAGAAGTAAATTGAAGTCAAATTTCTTTCCATCATTAAATCTTTCCAGGATTCATGTCATCTCCATATTGGCAGCGTGACTTAGTGAAGGAAAATCAAACAACCAAACTTGCAATTTGTATAACTTGTAAAAACCAACAATTAGAGGGAAAAAAATAATACTGATTTACCTAAAAAAAAAATAAAATGCATTACCAATTTTGTTATCAAATTACATTTTTTTCATTATCTAACAATCACCGACCATTCAAGAGGTCAAATATCAAATGCAAGTTCAGAAATGGAACCCAATCATAGAACTGACTTGTACTGATTCTCAAAACAAATACGATCAAGATCTAAGCTTGACCGAGAAGTACCTCAAGTTCAAAACCAGAAATAATGTCCAACAAGCACATCATGATCCATCTTGTGTATCTGAGTCGTTAATCTATTTCATTGAGCACGCTCACCACTAAAATACAAATAGTAACTTAAGGTCAGCAACCAATCAGTTGTGCTAAAGTAAAAGTTCACAAAAGGAAGTCTTATTTAAAAAAAAATTAAGAAAGGTGGAAGTGCACCTGCTTATCTAAGACAAGTGTATAATCCGTCCTAGAATTACAATCAAACAAGGTCTTTTTGTAACCTATAAAAAAGAAACCACCTTCAACAATAAAATTGTTAACCCAAGATGTGCTAATCTAAGTTAATCTCAAGGAATCGACTAAAAATGTTATCATTGTTATATGGTAAATTTCTCTTGGTTTACCTTAACACGAGAAAACAGTAGCATAAGGCTATATGTGTGAGCAATTGTCTCATAATTCTCAGGGCCATTATCGGGTCTGATTGACTGAGCCCTCAAGGAGGAAAGAAGTGCAATTTCACAGCTACTCAGGCTAAGCAAAACTGAATCCTGAAATGCCAGCACGTCAGGCTGAAAACATAACAATCTTCTTATAAAATCATAATAATCTATAATTAAAAAAAGGACAAAATAGAAGATTCTCTGGCGATCCAACAAAACAGTAAAAAAAAATCAAATATGTATATCTTGTTAGCTTAAATTATGCGTCACAACTCAAGTAAACGTTTAATCAACCTTCCATACAAAAAAAAATCCTTTACTAAATCATTTAGATTACTATAATCTATCTCTAATATTATTTTTCCTTTTATGTTTTACGAAATGTAGATGCAAATTATGTTAGAGATATGTCCTAGAAGCCAATCATATTTGGCTACTTCTATGGTTTTATGTTATGGATGATTTTATATCATTTGTTCCTTGATTTATGTGTTGACAGTTCATTCAGGTTGAGGATCTGAATTATAGATCACTGTGATTCATTTAGTAGTAAATGACAACAATAAATCTAAAGTGTCCATAATCTTGATAATTAACAAGGAACATTAATTATCAATAAGATTAGTATGCAAGTTAAGTGTTGATTAAGTTCTATAAATCACAGGTTAAGAGTAACCAACTTAATTGCATATGTTTATGTTAATTGAACATAGTACAGGACATGACCCAACGGAATAAATATATGGATTGTGTTTTGGTGTCATTATTTATTTCGTTATGATTTTGATTCTAAGTTTGAGATATTTATCTTTTCCACATGAGGATAGGTTCAATAAATATCGTCTACCGCTGATTCCCGATAAGGGCTGCTATACGGACGTTATTTATGTTCTCTTGAATTGTGCGGGGAAAAGTTAAATAGTCAAGAAAACCGTATGTCCCTCATTAATTCACTTAGTGAGTGACGATATCTGTTTGGGCCCCTTGATGGAGATAGATTGTTTGCTAGCAACTGATACAATTATCTCTAGATCAAGAAACGTATAATCTGCAAGAATGACGCATTCCTATCTTGGATTATACGATGATATCGTGAGGCATAGGAATCAAAATAGAGATATATTTTATTCTCTTATGCATGATTGAAATATTGTAGCTGTACACTATTTATGCGAATTGGGAATCATAACGTGTTGCTAGATACCGCTTATGATTATTGGAATTAAATAGCGATTTAACTCCATGTCCAACGTAGCATAAATCCTCAAAGGGTCACACAGAATTGGTGTTTTAACCATGCTTGCATTATTTATTTATTTGCAATAATTGGTATTGCAAAATATGATGAGTTGATTAATTAATTAAATAGCGTTGTAGACCGTTATAATTAATTAAATCAAAGGGATCATATAGAAATAAATTAATGCATTATCTAATCCCTAAATAATTATTATTAAGTTAATAATTATTTATTTTAACACATATGCATTTTATAGGGCTTTAATTAAATAGTTAATTAAAGGCCCAATAGGGATCCAAATTAAGAGCAACAAGAGAGGCCATTTAATGGTTGATTAAGTGGACCCATGAGGCAATGCAATTGGCCCATAAAGGCCCTTATTGTGGCCGGCCATACAAGGTGGTAGGTGGGGTGGCAATTTGGTAAATAGTTAGTGTGAGGTAGGTAGGGTTTGCACTCTATATAAGGATGTGGATGGTTGCAAATCCCCCTCTCTCTCTCTTCCACTAACCTAGCCGCCCCCCTCCCTTGGTGTGCGCCTCCTCCCTCTCATCTCTCCCTATTGCTCATGTGTTGAGCCCTCCATTCTTCCTCAAATCAATTAGTTCATTTGCTAGAAGATTGGGAAAGCTAGGGATTAGGCATTTCCTCCAAGTTACTAGCATAACTTGTAGAGGATTTGGTTAATACCAAGTGGACTCGAGGTGATTCGACAAGGAGGCGGGAGCTAGACGCGAGCACAACCACCTACAACCTAGCCGGTTCGAGCCTCTTGATTACTACATCAAGAGAGGTATACCTTGAACCTTTCTCTCTTGTGTGAATGGCTTAGTGCAAGATCCGTGTTTGTGCATGATTGTTTATGGATAATTAGGAGTATTTAATCATAAAATGAAAATTATGCACTTAACTAACAGTGGTATCAGAGCACATGGTCGTACTTAAGCTATTTTGACACTTAATTAAGAGAAATTGGCTAATTAACGGATTAGTAGAGATAATGCGTTTGTTTGCTGTCTGGAAATGGTATTTTCTGTGTTGTTTCGCGTTTTTCGCTTTGATAAGTTCTCTGGAAGTTTTTTCCATCTACATGAAAGTTGTAGATCTGTGGATTTTGATTCTTTTGGCGTTCGATTCACATTTTTCTGAATTAGTATGGATTTACTGTGAATAAAATGGCGACAGTGCGCAGAACCAGTTTCTGCTCGCACTGTCCTGTTTGAATGGCTTGAAAGATTTATATTTTGAATATAAGTACCAGTGTTCTATGGCTAGATTTAAAGAGGACTTAAAGCTCTTTCTGAGCATGTATAAATTGTTGCATGACTTGGATTAATTTGTGGGTTTTCAAGTATGAAAAGGAAGAACTTGTCAGATCCAGTTTGTTGAGCAAATCGATTGTTCTAATAAACTGTACCAACTGAGAACTCCTTTAAAAATTCTGTTTAAATGGAGTTGTTCTATTTTGAGTTAGGATTCCAGGAAAATTAATTTCATAATTTTTCGTGGAAGTTAGGACCTTCAACTAGGTTAGCACTTTTCAATCGACTGTCTGTTCCAGTACAGAATTTGTTGATTGTTTAGTTTGTAACTCGAACCTTTTGAACTGAACTTGGTGGTTTTCTTTTCATAGATAGTTAGCCTATAGACTAAACTAGTTTTTCTATGTATATTGTATATATAAAAACTAATTAGAAGGTGGTCTAACAGATCAAATGGTTGAGAGGATAATCTGAAAATCTCATAACGGTGTTTCGTGCACTTGTAAGAGATTTGTCATTTTTTATTCTCCCAGATGGTGTAAGATCTCTTCTTGAAATTTTTACTGGTAATCACAACTATGATAAGGAGCTTAAGTAATTTATTTGAGAATTTTTGGAGACCTAAAACCTTTGCTTTTATTGGATTCCATTAGTTACGTTTTTTTTAATAAATTACTGTTTTTCTAAATATTCAAACTAGTTGAAATTAATTATAAAACTCCTTGTTTGATCTCCTTTCTGTTATGGAATGTTGAAAGAACTTTCTAAATGAATTTAAACAAGTTTTGTTGTTTAAAATTGAGGATTTGTACACGGAATTTACTTATGGCAAACGATACGCAAAGATGCTTGAAAATCGTTAATTGGAAACAAAGTTCTTGTATGTGCTAACTTTGTTTTGTAGGTGGATAGTGGGTTTAGTATGGCTCAAGACTCAATGCCTTGTGGTTGTAATGAATGCATGTGTGAATGTTTGTAATGCGGCCTTTGGTGCCATTAATTAATTAATTTGTTGATTAATTTTTGATGTAACTTGTGAGGCTTGCATGCCCCTAAGGTTAGGATGGGAATAGGATGTTTTCACATGTATTTTGCACCTTTATTTTATATAGGATTTAGATCCTTATAGAATTTAGTGGGAGGGCAAGTATTAGATTAGTTTTGCTCCATGGACGATGTGGCGAAACTAATGCAAGCGGGAGCCATACAAACCCACAACTATGAGATGCTTATGTGATTACTTTTGTTAGGTTAGGTATGGGTGTATGCTTACACGACCACCAAACAAAGTGTCATATGAATTGTTTGTCCCAAACTAAAACGAATAAGTTAAATCGCCCTCCTTCTCTCTATCCCCTTCACGCCGATTGTCACTCATGGCGCGGTCCGCCCAAGCGGACGTCATGATTGCCAATTCGGTAGTCGGGGTGCAAATAGCTAAGATTTGCAAGGAGCAAATAGTGAGAAGTGACTTTTCGATGGACCCAACTAGAGTTTGGACATCGGGGCGAAGTTCGCTTATGCGAACCAAGAGTCATGGTAAGATGATTGGTTGGAGAACCTACCTTATCTAATCATTTTGGATGACGTGCCATAGCAGGTCCATTTTGATGAAAATATGGGTCTTGGAAATCACTATACTTAGGGACTTTAAAAGTGTAGTGAAAGTTTTACTTTTGTTAAAACTAAAAACATAAAACTAATTGACCTTTAAATTCGATAATTGTTGTAGATGTCTTCCTCCTCTTTAACGCTTCGTTCTCTTCTTGAGAAAGAGAAACTCGCCTTTAACGGTGCTAATTTCTTGGATTGGCACCGCAACCTAAGGCTTGCCTTTAGGTTTGAAAAAAGGGAGTACCTCCTCTCCACTCCGATTCCCTCTGCTCCTAAGGACACCGATCCAAAGGATAAGCAAGAGGAATATGAGAAGCACGTCAATGACGACATGGAGATGTCGGTCTTGATGGTTGCGGTCATGGAATCGGAACTCCAAAAGGAGTTCATCGATAGTGGTTATGGAGTGTTTGAAATGATCACTCGTCTCAAGAACATGTTCCAAACCAAGGCCCGCACCGAAAGGGCCCGTCTCATCAAGGCCGTCGCCAACACTCGCTTGGCGGAGGGTCATGAAGTCGGGCCACACGTCATGAAGATGGCGGGGTTGTTTCGGCAGCTCGAAAAGCTTGATACGCCCTTTCCTACGGGTGCGATTCAAGATTTCATTCTCAACTCCCTCCCTCCGAGCTTCACCGGTTTTGTTGTGAACTACCGGATGAATGGCATGGACAAGAGCATGGATGATCTCCAAAACATGCTCGTTGAGACGGAGGATAGTCTCAAGAAGGAGAAGGGCCCAAAGGATGTTCTTGCCGTGAGTGACAAGAGCAAAAAGATCAAGAAGCGAGGCCGTAAAGCCAAGAAGGGCAAAGGCCCGGTGACGCCCCAAGGTTCGGCCAAGGGTGCTCCCGTGGGTTCCAAGAAGAAGAAGAACCCGGCCACTCCCGAGACCGTTTGCTACTATTGTAGCAACAAGGGTCATTGGAGAGAAACTGCCCCAAGTACCTTGCCGACAAGAAGGCGGGAACCGTCCAACCTTCTTCTTCAGGTATATTTGTCATCGAAACCCTTCTCGCTACCTCTAACACCGATTGGGTATTCGATACCGGTTCGTGTGCTCACATTTGTCGAAATGTGCAGGTTCTAAAGAGTAGGAGGCGGCTCGAGAAAGGTGAAGTTCAACTCCGCGTCGGGAATGGCACGTGCATCTCCGCTATGGCCATTGGGAGCGTGGATTTAACTTTACCTTCCGGTTTTGTGTTGGAACTAAAAGATGTATTTTTGGTTCCCTCTATCACTCGAAACATTATCTCTATCTCTTGTTTGGACATGGATGGTTTTGATGTTGTAATAAAGAACAAGTTGTTGACCTTGTTTCGAAATGAAGTTCGTTTTTGTGATGCGCATTTATTGAATGGTCTTTATGTGCTTGATTCTAGCGGACTTATCTTGAGTGTTGAGAATGACAATAGGAAACGTAAGATTTCACATGAGAATGCAACTTTGATGTGGCATTGCCGCTTAGGTCATATCAATGAGAAACGCATCAAGAGATTACAAACCGTTGGTCTCTTGGATCAATTCGCTTTCGAGCCAATTAACACATGCGAATCTTGTTTGATGGGAAAGATGACCAAAGCGTCTTTTCCTCACAAAGGAACAAGGGCAAATGACTTATTAGACCTTGTACATACCGATGTATCGGACCTATGAGCATTTGTGCGCGTGGTGGTTATTCATACTTCATCACATTCACCGATGATCATAGTAGATACGGGTATATCTACTTGATGCGTCACAAATCCGAATCCTTTGACAAGTTCAAAGAATTTAAGAATGAAGTTGAGAACCAACTTGGTCGAAAGATCAAGGTCTTACGATCCGATCGAGGTGGTGAGTACTTGAGCCATGAGTTTGGCAACTATCTAAAAGAGTGTGGAATCGTTCCACAACTCACTCCACCCGGAACACCACAATGGAATGGTGTGTCCGAGAGGAGGAATCGAACTTTGCTTGACATGGTTCGATCAATGATGAGCCAAGCCGATTTGCCTATGTCCTTTTGGGGATACGCCCTTGAAACCGCAACTTTTACATTAAACCGTGTTCCATCAAAGTCCGTTGAGAAGACGCCCTATGAGCTTTGGTTTAAGAAGAAACCAAGCATGTCGTTTCTCAAGATTTGGGGTTGTGAAGCTTATGTGAAAAGGCTAGTGAGCGATAAGCTTGGACCCAAATCGGACAAATGTCATTTCGTAGGATACCCTAAGGAAACGAAGGGTTACTACTTCTATAACCGCAACGAGAACAAGATAGTTGTTGCTCGTTATGGTGTGTTCTTGGAGAAAGAATTTCTCTCAAGAAGAAGTAGTGGGAGCAACGTGGTGATTGAAGAAATTCAAGAACCGCAACAACAAAGCATGCCTCAAGTAGGCAATGAAGTTGTTCCCAGTATGGTGCCAAATGAGGTTGCACAAAATGTGGATGCACCGAATGAGATTGTAGCCGAACCAATTCCACAAGTTGTTGTGGAAGAAGAGGTTCACGAACAAGCTCCCTCAAATGAAAACTCAAACATATCGCGAGTCGATAATGTTGAGGAAGCACCTTCACTTGAAGTTCAAGAACAAAGTCCACAAACCGTTGTGGAACAAGTTCAAGAACCTCAAACTTCTACCCTACGAAGATCGGCAAGGCCAAGTCGTCCACCTATAAGATATTTAGGTTTGCACGAAGTTCTCGTTATGGAGAACGATGAGCCTTTGACCGTTGATGACATGAGAAAGAAACCCGACTCCAAGGAATGGCTAAAAGCCATGGAATCCGAAATGCAATCCATGTATGACAACAAGGTATGGACCTTGGTTGACCTTCCCAACGGAGTAAAACCCGTTGAGAACAAGTGGATCTTTAAGAGAAAGGTCGACATGGATGGCAACTTGACCATTTACAAAGCACGACTTGTAGCGAAAGGTTACAAGCAAATTCATGGTATTGACTATGAAGAAACCTTCTCGCCCGTCGTCATGTTCAAGTCAATTCGGATCATGTTAGCAATTGCCGCATTCTATGATTATGAGATTTGGCAAATGGATGTCAAAACCGCCTTCCTAAATGGAAATTTGGAAGAGGATGTGTATATGACACAACCCGAGTGTTTTGTGGATCCAAAGAATGCTAACAAAGTATGCAAGCTTCAACGATCCATTTATGGATTGAAGCAAGCATCACGGAGTTGGAACAAGCGCTTTGATGAGGAAGTCAAGAAATTGAACTTCTCTCAAAGTGAAAAGGAACCTTGTGTCTACAAGAGGTTTAGTGGGAGCGTGGTTGTGTTTCTTGTTCTATATGTTGACGATATACTCTTGATCGGGAATGATATTCCCGAATTGAATGCAGTCAAGGATTCATTGAAGAAAGTGTTCTCAATGAAAGACTTGGGCGAGGCCGCCTACATCCTAGGAATCAAGATCTATAGAGATAGATCAAAGAGGATGTTAGGTTTGAGCCAAGATGCATATATTGACAAGGTGTTGCAAAAACACAACATGGCGAATTCCAAAAAGGGATTCTTGCCTATGTCACATGCCATTTACTTGAGCAAGACTCAAGGTCCGACAACGGAGACAGATCGGGAGTACATGAAGCGATTCAAGTATCCATCTGTAGTCGGATCGATTATGTATGCCATGCTATGCACTCGCCCCGATGTGGCACATCCGATTAGCGTGACTAGTCGGTACCAAGCCAACCCGGGCATGGCACATTGGACCGCAGTCAAGAATATCCTCAAGTATCTCAAGAGAACCAAGGAGAGCATTCTCGTTTACGGTGGAGACCAAGAGCTCGTTGTAACTGGTTACACTGATGCTAGTTTCCAAACCGATCGAGATGACTCCAAATCACAGTCCGGCTTTGTATTTCTGCTTAATGGTGGTGCCGTAAGTTGGAAGAGTTCCAAGCAAGATACTACGGCCGATTCCGTCACCGAAGCGGAATACTTAGCGGCTGGCGAAGCAGCAAAAGAGGCCGTATGGATCAAGGAGTTCTTGACCGAGCTAGAGGTGGTTCCAAGCATCTCGGGTCCAGTGGATATCTACTGCGACAATGCGGGAGCCATAGCTCAGTCCAAGGAGCCTAGGTCTCACCAGAAGACTAGGCACATTCTACGACGATTCCATCTCATCCGTCAGTTGGTCAATGACGGATGGGTCAAGGTCAAGAAGGTGGACGGTGCCGCGAACACAGCGGACCCTCTGACAAAGCCTTTGTCTCGAGCCGCGCATGAGTTGCATGTTGCATCCATGGGGATTAGGCGTATGCCTGATTGGCTTTGAGTTGTATTTTATTTAGGCGTTAGTATGAGACATGTATATTTGGATATTACATTGAGTACAATACACTGGCTAGAAGTCACTATTGATTGACTCTAGGCCAAGTGGGAGATTGTTAGAGATATGTCCTAGAAGCCAATCATATTTGGCTACTTCTATGGTTTTATGTTATGGATGATTTTATATCATTTGTTCCTTGATTTATGTGTTGACAGTTCATTCAGGTTGAGGATCTGAATTATAGATCACTGTGATTCATTTAGTAGTAAATGACAACAATAAATCTAAAGTGTCCATAATCTTGATAATTAACAAGGAACATTAATTATCAATAAGATTAGTATGCAAGTTAAGTGTTGATTAAGTTCTATAAATCACAAGTTAAGAGTAACCAACTTAATTGCATATGTTTATGTTAATTGAACATAGTACAGGACATGACCCAACGGAATAAATATATGGATTGTGTTTTGGTGTCATTATTTATTTCGTTATGATTTTGATTCTAAGTTTGAGATATTTATCTTTTCCACATGAGGATAGGTTCAATAAATATCGTCTACCGCTGATTCCCGATAAGGGCTGCTATACGGACGTTATTTATGTTCTCTTGAATTGTGCGGGGAAAAGTTAAATAGTCAAGAAAACCGTATGTCCCTCATTAATTCACTTAGTGAGTGACGATATCTGTTTGGGCCCCTTGATGGAGATAGATTGTTTGCTAGCAACTGATACAATTATCTCTAGATCAAGAAACGTATAATCTGCAAGAATGACGCATTCCTATCTTGGATTATACGATGATATCGTGAGGCATAGGAATCAAAATAGAGATATATTTTATTCTCTTATGCAGGATTGAAATATTGTAGCTGTACACTATTTATGCGAATTGGGAATCATAACGTGTTGCTAGATACCGCTTATGATTATTGGAATTAAATAGCGATTTAACTCCATGTCCAACGTAGCATAAATCCTCAAAGGGTCACACAGAATTGGTGTTTTAACCATGCTTGCATTATTTATTTATTTGCAATAATTGGTATTGCAAAATATGATGAGTTGATTAATTAATTAAATAGCGTTGTAGACCGTTATAATTAATTAAATCAAAGGGATCATATAGAAATAAATTAATGCATTATCTAATCCCTAAATAATTATTATTAAGTTAATAATTATTTATTTTAACACATATGCATTTTATAGGGCTTTAATTAAATAGTTAATTAAAGGCCCAATAGGGATCCAAATTAAGAGCAACAAGAGAGGCCATTTAATGGTTGATTAAGTGGACCCATGAGGCAATGCAATTGGCCCATAAAGGCCCTTATTGTGGCCGGCCATACAAGGTGGTAGGTGGGGTGGCAATTTGGTAAATAGTTAGTGTGAGGTAGGTAGGGTTTGCACTCTATATAAGGATGTGGATGGTTGCAAATCCCCCTCTCTCTCTCTCCCACTAACCTAGCCGCCCCCCTCCCTTGGTGTGCGCCTCCTCCCTCTCATCTCTCCCTATTGCTCATGTGTTGAGCCCTCCATTCTTCCTCAAATCAATTAGTTCATTTGCTAGAAGATTGGGAAAGCTAGGGATTAGGCATTTCCTCCAAGTTACTAGCATAACTTGTAGAGGATTTGGTTAATACCAAGTGGACTCGAGGTGATTCGACAAGGAGGCGGGAGCTAGACGCGAGCACAACCACCTACAACCTAGCCGGTTCGAGCTTCTTGATTACTACATCAAGAGAGGTATACCTTGAACCTTTCTCTCTTGTGTGAATGGCTTAGTGCAAGATCCGTGTTTGTGCATGATTGTTTATGGATAATTAGGAGTATTTAATCATAAAATGAAAATTATGCACTTAACTAACAAATTAAATGTAGACGATGATAGTAAGAAAATCAACCAAGGAATTTCTTTTTGAGGTGCATAAATTTTCCAATAGCCAAGCCGAAAATCTTCTGGATATCTTTAAATAAATTACATTTAATGTAAAATTCCTTTATTTATTTATTTATTTAAGTAACATTTGCATGCTATTAAAAGTGCAAGAAGATTTTCTCCACTATCTGATGAATTAGATAGAGATTAAGGCAATGTTCCATTGATTTTCTACAGATTAAGGCAATATAGAGATGAATTAGGCATTACTTGGGGAGCAAATTCATTCCTTGATATTCTTCGGACGCATTTATTCTCTATATATTCATACCTTGATATTCTCCCTAAACTACCAAATATGGGTTGTTTTAAAAGGAAGCACATCTGATTATTACAATTGGTAATTGCGGGATACCAAGTGCTACAAAGAAAAAGGAAGGACTCTGAATAGGAACAGAATTGAACCGAGTTTAAAACAGTTAGCACTATGATGATATTATTGGTCATAAACAATATTTTGAATTAAATCACACATAGTCATATGTATGACTTCCTTTACCAGTAAACCTAATTTGCTCAGTACATCCTCACAAATACAACTGAGTATCTACAAATCAAATTAAAAAATTCCAAGTAAAATACAAATAAAAACAAACTAAACTAAAGAAAGAACTAAAATTATATGCCAATTCATTAAGCTTTTCAAGACTCTCATACGAAAAAAGAAAAAAAAGGAAATCGGAAAACATAAACTGGTAAAGGCAAAAAAAGTAAAGATACCCTGCAACTAATCGCAAAAAGACAAAAAAAAAGTTATACCTTACGGAATGAAGAGGAGAGCTTCGCCCCATGCTCCGCTCGCCTCCAAAATCAATGACTGGGCGGAGAGGACACACAACGAAGTTGGAATTTTAGGGCGCGGGAGGGGTAGAACCGTCTGAAATTTTCCCACCGTTTTTCACCCAGCGAAATTGTGGCAAATTCCGATCAAGAAGGTCTGACTCCTGTTAATTCCAATTGGCGTTGCCGTGCTTAATTTGCCATTCCGATCAAACCCTATATGATTCAGTAATAAACAATAGGAATAATAGAGAAAGTAAAAGTTGTTTTATCTTCCTTGCAAATATCTTCCATCTAATTTTGAAAATTGGGTCAGATCATGTTTCACATTGAGTTGCAAATATGATCCAGCTCGTCAATTGTGCCAATCATGTGACAGCTCCCGATTCTGCACTCAATACCAGCCATGATGTGGCCAATCGTGCCACCAATAGGTTGGGTGAAGAACGGATTGCTAAACAGTTCGTGGCACCAAATAAGTTTGGCAAGAGGAGTGCTGGTCTGCCAAACCCGTGCCTGAACCTGGCAAAAGGATCACCAAAGACGAAATCATCACGACCTCTTTGTTCCATCTTGATTTCCTTTTTTTACTAAAATAATAGAAGAGATCTTTATATTTTGTCTTATTTCTTGAAACAAACTACTACGTAAAATAAATGTACTCCAATTTAAACCACAATTAGTATTCTGGTGCCTTATTTCTTCCTCAAAATAAATCGGTATCTGAAGTAGAATGTACTCCTATTTGAATCACAATTGGAGTTTTGGTGAGAGTAGATGCACTAAAATGAATCAAATAATTGAAGGAGTAAGAAATCTTGACAGAAAAATCTCAAGTAATTGTGCCTACATAGATAATATATAATTGAAGTTTCTTCCACACCGCCGAGGCAAAAATCGGTGCCTTCACTAAAATCCAAAAGAAAACATAAGACTGATTAATCAAAATAAAAACGGTAAAAATTTCTCAAAATGATATTCCAACCACGACAAATTTTCGTGAAAAAAAAATAAATAAATGAAGCGAAGAAAGAAGGTGCCCAATCTGACCCGCAATAAATGACCCTGAAATTATGTGAAAGGAATGAAAAATGATCGAAAATTCACATACCATTGATTCGTTGTGGCAATGACGATAGTAAAAAAAAAATCTCGTCACAACACGGTACTCAAATTTTGCTCCTTCTCCTACAGTGTTTTCACTGTATCCAGGGTTTTGATGGCCTCGGCAGCGCGTAGCTTCTTTGCACCACATCGGATAGTTCACAGATGCCTCATCGGAGAAGAGGTTCATCCTTTGCTGGCCGTGTGGAGTGCCTCTTCTTGGCGCGCCTTCCCATGGCGAGGTGTTTGATGCGTGCGGGAGAGAGAGTGGGGTGAGTTTTGTGGAGGAAAAGTGAAAAGATCTATAGGTAGGAAGGTGTAATCATCAGATCTATTAATTTGGGGAGGCATTTTAATGAAATTAGGGTTAGCAGAGAAAAAGAGGAAAGAAATCGTGAGATCGCGAGCGTGAGTACCGAATGAGAAAGGAAAATTAATCGGTGGCGGAGAAAACCTAAAGCAAAAATATGCGGAAGCTGGGATTCGAACTCGAGATGCGAAGCTACGGAAATTTGTTAACTACCAATCCACCGCCCTGACTTATTTGTGTGAAAGGTCGACTCCTTTGTAGAAATAGCAATCTGAACCGTACATCATATTGATCAATGGTTTATAATGATGCTAACAAAATTGTTTGGACCCCTTTGTGTGAAAAATTCTGACCTTGCTAAGGGTGCTTTATAAGTAGTAGAGATAGAGATTATTTTTCTGAAATATTTACAAAAATTGCCTCTGATACAATCTTAATTAACAAAATATGGTGCAACGCACCAGTTAAAGAAAATCTTAGGAGAGTATCAATATGAAATCTCACAGCTGCCATTTTTATCAAGCATTTCATGTTTATCGTCCCAAAAGAAAGCAGAAGGAATTTGATTCTTTATATACAGAACATTACCTTTAAAGTTTGAACACAGTTTCACACTAACCTTTTCTTCCTCCCAATGAGAAAGAATAAAATAAAGCAACTAAAAAAGGTGCAAAACCCATTAAAGCAATGTTGCATCAAAAGCATTCTTTTTCATACACATCAGCTGTATCTCCTACACACCTTGCATATATTCCCAAGTCTTTCTTCCTACGAGCACACCAAAATAGTAAAACTAAATAACAAGAGATTTCTTAACTAGTAGAAAATCCATGGCAAAAGTAGAAGCGGTAATTGTATGTATATTGATTATAATTATGGATGCAGTTGCAGGAATTCTAGGTATTGAAGCAGAGAAGGCTCAAAATCATGTATGAACTTCTTCATTTTTTGTTTTTATTTTAAAAATATACTCTGTTTGTTTGTTCTTAGCCTCTCCTTTAATTAATTTGAAGCATCCCTTTTTATATGCAAAACCAAGCAGCACTTGCAAATTAAAAATTAATATATATAGTCGATTCTTATAGTTTTCTCATCTTTTTTTCAAAATACAGTTTTTGTTTTTAAAAAAAAATTAATTTTGCTAATTATTGCCCCTACAGTCCTCTTTGATAAAAATACCACCTGAATTTAGGAACTATTTCGGCTCGCGACTGTTAACGGGCCTGATAAAAATGTCTTAGAAGGACCATACAGAAGCCCCCAAAGAAAAAAAGATAAATCAATCAGGAGTCAGGACTCATGACCCATGTTTTGTCCCTAATAAAATTTTCAGGGGACCTGTACACCAAGCATACCGGCTATTCATAGAATGCAAGGAACCTGTACACCAAGCATACCGGCTTGGTATTGCAGCTGCCACACTCCTTGCATTGTCACATTTCATTGCCAATTTGCTTGGAGGCTGCATGTGCATTTGTTCCAGGGACGACCTCGACAGGTCAAGTGCTAACCGTCAGATGGCCGCAATCACTATGGTTATCTCATGGTAATTAATTAAACATCAACATTTATCATTAATTAGTTAATAACAGTAAACACTATTTAGAGCAATGTGAACTATGTTACATAAATTTAATTTTGCAAACAGAGAATTAATAAGTGAAACACAAAGGACACAGTGAGCAAATGGTCACTGATTCTCCAAATTTTATTATATCATATTCTGTCAAATTAAAAGTAATTTCAATTAAGGAAAATAAGCCGTTGTCTATTAGAGTCTTCTCTAATGTTACTTTAATTTTGCAAGACTAGGTTAATTTTGGCGATTGGTTTTACTCTGCTGATAATGGGAGCATTGTCAAATTCCAAGTCGAGAGCGACATGCAGCTTCCCGCACCATCATTTTCTCTCCATTGGCGGGATTTTGTGCTTCATCCACGGCCTCTTCTGTCTTGCTTATTTTGTATCTGCACATGCCACAAAAAAAGAAGTGAAACCACAAAGAAGCATTGCTTCTCATGGTGTTCATCCTTGATTGTAACTAAGTACAGATACCCTGTTGCAAATTATACCCAATATTTTCATGTTACAAATGACACATGTAGTTCCCTTTTTTCCTTTTTTGGGGTGCGTTTGGATCATTGGAAGAAGAAGAAAGAAGAAGAAAAAAAATTATAAACAATCCAAACTCTTCACAAAGCTACACACTTTCCAATACTTCTTCCCACTTCTTCTCTTCTTTCCTTCTTCCCACACCTATCCAAACGCACCCTTGATGTATGCTTTGCAGCATTTCTTGGTTTGTGCAATACTACTGATTACTGAACAACTGGAGAGAAAGTTAAATTAATGAAAAATATACATTAATGTTACATTTTGTAAAATATATAATATGATAATATCAAACTCATATACTTCTTTAATGTTACTTAATACTGATTTAACTAGGTTAACTTGGGTATCTGGTTTTGGTCTTCTGATAATCGCTGCCATGCCGAATTCCAAGTCAAAAGGGAGTTGCAGCTTGCGGCACCGCAGTTTCTTCTATTTTGGTGGAATTTTGTGCTTCGTTCATGGTGTCGTCTCTATAGTTTTTTATTTAACAGCAGATGCAATAAAAAAAGAAGAAGCGAAACCGCAAAGAAGCATTGCTTGATTAAAACTTAGAACAGATGTTCTCTTGCAAATTATACAGTAAAATACTTGTTACAAATGACATGTACATGTAGTTTCTTTTCTTTTTCTTCTTCTTTTTTGTTTTTGGTTTTTTCTTTGATATGTTTTATACTTCTATTCTGCATTTCTGGGTTCATATTGAATATTGAACAACTGGAAGCTAAAGCTATAATGACAAAAGGGCAAACCATTTTGTGCTAATTTAATGCGTCAATTCAACGGATCGACTTCAAATTTTCTTAGATTTTGGTAATTAAAAGGATACTTTGAATAATTCACATTATTCTAAGATTACAGATATTACAAACTCTAGAAAACTGTTAATGGCAGCAAAAAAAACTAGATAATAGTTTCGACTAGAGGTGATAATGGCATGACTATTGCCTCATGACACTTCATGCGCCGTACCGACGTGCTAAGGCATGTGCCAGATCTTTTTCTTATTCAAATTACTCAACATGTTAAAAAAAAAGATAAATGTGAAAAAAATGAAAATTGAATACTGAGTTGTAAATAATCTCCGTAATTTTTTTCCATGTTTTTTTATGATTTAGTTTGACTTTTTTTCTCTTCTATGAATTATTTCAACAAATATTGAGATAATTAGAAAATGTATAATAAAATTAAAACATTGAACCCTTACCCAAGTCTAACGGATCCTAGGCAAGATCCAAATAAAATTTTATTTGCTACAAATACCGAAAAATTGTACTCAATATTATTGAATAAGAAAGCAAAATTGGATTAACATATGCAATTAAGTTGGTTACTTTTAACCCATGATTTATAGAACTTAATCATCATTTAACTTGCATACAAATCTTATTGATAATTAATGTTCCTTGTTAATTATCAAGATTATGGACATTTTAGATTTATTGTTGTCATTTACTATTAAATGAAAAACAGTGATCTATAGTTCAGATCCTCAACCTGAATGAACTGTCAACACATAAATCAAGGAACAAATGATATGAAATCATCAATGACATAAAACCATAGAAGTAGCAAAAAAGATTGGCTTCTAGGACATATCTCTAACAATCTCCCACTTGGCCTAGAGTCAATCAACAGTGACTTCTAGCCAGTGCATAGTACTCAATGTAATATCTAAATATACATGTTTCATGCTAACGCTTAAATAAAAGATACAACTCAAAGTCAATCAGGCATACGCCTAATCTCCATGGATGCAACATGCAACTCATGCGCGGCTCGAGACAAAGGCTTTGTCAGAGGGTCCGTTGTGTTCGCAGCACCGTCCACCTTTTTGACCTTGACCCAACCGTCATTGACCAACTGACGGATGAGATGGAATCGTCGTAGAATGTGTTTAGTCTTCTGACGAGACCTAGGCTCCTTGGACTGAACTATAACTCTCGTATTGTCGCAGTAGATATCCACTGGATCTGAGATGCTTGAAGTTACATGCTGATTTAAACTTATTAAGTTTTTCTTATATTACTATTACACATTCAAACGTACTCTAAAACATACTCGAAGTTACTTATTTTCTCTTTCAAATGTCAAATCTAATCCACACAATCACCTCACGCTCTAAAATAAACACAATCATTTCTACATAAACTTCTATGAAATCCAACGTGGACACATTACACTTAACTAAGATCATCCACGTCGACACGTGGCACTTGAAGTCATCCACGTCAACCCAATAATTCCTACTCCTCCAGAGTCCAAACCGACACGTGTCGTCCGAATACCGCTCGCGTCCGTCACCGCTTTCCAAACCCAAAACGCCAACGCAAAAGCCAATTCCCATCCTCATCCAACCGTTCATTTCCTCTAAATCCAACGCTCCAAACTCACGATCCGTGTGGTTCAATCTGATTGGTCGACCTCCTCTCACTCCAATCCCTATATAAAGAAAACCATCCCCTTACGAATCTCCTACCTTTATTTATTTATCTCCTCTTCTTCTATTTCAAAGCTTCCATTCCACAAAACCCTAACCTAATCCAAGCTCTGTTCTGCGTCAATGGCGGGAAGAGGAAAGGCGATTGGCTCCGGCGCCGCGAAGAAGGCGACCTCGAGGAGTAGCAAGGCGGGTCTCCAGTTCCCCGTTGGTCGTATTGCGCGATTTCTCAAGGCTGGGAAGTACGCCGAGCGTGTCGGAGCTGGTGCTCCGGTGTACCTCGCCGCCGTCCTCGAGTACCTCGCCGCTGAGGTATGAATTTAGATCCGGAGATGTTAATTTTTAATTTTGGAGGTGGGTTTTTGGCATTGTTGGTTCTGCCCCAATTTTTGGGGAATTTTTTGAATTCATTGTTCAATTAGAAAAATTCTTGTGTCATTGTTTGGTAATTGTGCTTGGGTTGGATTCAATTGTTGTTGGGTCCCTTAAATTGTTCAAATTAGGATGGTAAAATCCGATTTTGTGATGATCTATTCACAAGAAAACATACATTGTCTGAATTTAGTTTCTTTCTTCATCTAATTTAAAGGTTGAATCAGATCTGAATTGAAAGTGTTGATCTTTTCTTTCAGGTGCTTGAATTGGCTGGAAACGCTGCCAGAGATAACAAGAAGACCAGGATTGTGCCACGTCACATCCAATTGGCTGTACGGAATGATGATGAGCTGTCAAAGCTTCTTGGGTCAGCCACCATTGCCAGTGGAGGTGTGATGCCAAACATCCACAACTTGCTTCTTCCCAAGAAGACCTCCAAGGCCTCTGCCTCAGGCGAAGACGACAGTTAAATTT